>NW_020769345.1:5208559-5259189 GCF_900518735.1 Pseudonaja textilis | reverse complement strand
ATAGATATAGATATAGATATAGATATAGATATAGATATAGATATAGATATAGATATAGATATATTAAGTGCCAGTCTTTCTGCAACCTGTTTCATTGGTAACGATCAGCATGAATTGCTACCCTATTTGTCCTTGTGACTCTAGGATGAAAAGTAGGAAGCAAGAAGTTGTGAGTTACCATTGTTTTCCATAGCCAAACACTGAAATATTTCAAGTTTTCTTTTGAGAAAACATGGGGCATTTAAATAAGCTTTATTTCATTGTACCCTATTCAGTTTGAAATATTTTGACAGGCTATTCAGAGTGGAGTGTTTCCATTTCACATTTATCTCTGTTTTGCATAAAAAAAGAACCCTTAGTCAGTCTGACACCTCCAAGCTGGGCTGGTTGATACCAAGGAACTGCTTCCACAATCAGTGGATTAAAGCTTCTTCTGGTCTTAACTTCTGTTTTAAAAAGGAGGAGAACAAGAAAGAGGAGGAGGAAGAGAAGGAGGAGAAGATGATTTGCCAGGTATATAATTTTGTATTGATGGATATAAGCAGGTTTGGGCTGCTACGGGTTCTCCAGGTTCAGGCAGAGTGGTTGCTAACATTATGGCTGGTTTGGTGAACCACCAAATCCCACTCCTGGATGGCTTCGCCCATCCCACCCCTCCCCTCCCCGGAGTCTCCACGCAGCCTGTTTTGGATGCAAGGGCCTGCACGGAGGCTCAGGGAGGGGGGAAAATGGGCCTCCCAGAAGTTCCAGAAGTCCAGAAACAAGCCCATTTCTGACCTCCGGAAGGCCTCTGGAGTCCGGGGAGGCCATTTTCACCATCCTAGAGGCTTGAGGAAAGCCTTCAGACCCAGGGAAGATGAAAAATGGGCCTCCCAGAACTTCCGGAAGTCCAAAAACAGGCCCATTTCTGACTCCGGAAGGCCTCTGGAGCCTGGGTGAGGCAGTTTTCGCCCACCCAGAGGCTCAAGGAAAGCCTCTGGAACCTGGGGAAAGTGAAAATGCCCCCCCCCTGTGTTTCAGGAGGCCAACTAGGCCATGCCCACCATGGCCACACCCACCAAGCAACCGGGCAGAAAACCTGTTGCTGAAATTTTTAAAGCCCACCCCTGGATATAAGCACAGAGAGTCCTCAACCTATTACCACAATTGAGACCTAAATGTATGTTGCAAAACAAGACAGTTTAGTCAGCTTTGTCCCATGTTACAACCTTTCTGGCCACAGCTGTTAAGTGAACTACTGCAGTTGTTAAGTTAGAAACATGGTTGTTAAGTGAATCTGGCTTCCCTGTTGACTTTGTTTGTTAGAAGGTCATAAAAGGGGGTCCCATGATCCCAGGACACTGCAACTGTTGTAAATATGAGCCAGTTGCCAAGCATCCAAACTTTTATCACATGATCACGGGGATGCTGCGAAGTGTGAAAAACGGTCATAAGTCACTTTTTCAGTGCCGTTGTAACTTTGTACAGTCTCTAAATGAATGATTGTAAGTCAAGGACTATATCAGAAGTGGTATTCAGCAGGTTCTGACCAGTTCTAGAGAACCGGTAGTGGAAATTTTGAGTAGTTCGGAGAACAGGCAAATACCACCTCTGACTGGAGATTTTACAGTATCCTTTCCCTACCACGCCCACCAAGCCACGCCCACAGAACCAGTAGTAAAATAAATTTGAATCCCACCATTGGACTACATCCATTTTCCAACAATGTTTTTACTCATTTTATGACTGAGATCTTTAGGTACTCTCAGAGAAGCTTCTTACGGTTTGTATGCTTAAGGGATATTATTAGGTGTTACAGGTCAGATAAGGTAACATTTGTAGTCCCAAACAGTATTTTAAAAATCATGATGTATTATAACATTAAGTGTTATTCTAGTGACAAATGAATTCAAATGAAACCAATGAAATGGTTGGAGTAGTGTATTTGCTGGATATGACAGAGAGACTTTTCAATGACTCCCTGATCAATTATTCATATCTTTTATTCTCATGCTGGCATCTCTTTGTTCTGATACATAAATGCATGAGCAATTAATTTAAATTGATGTCAGTTCCCTGCTCATGGTAGACATCACCGTACATTCATCATTCTCTATTGAATAGTTCAACCACTTCATAGGAGAAAATAGTACATTCACCAACACTTATAGCAATTAAAAGTAAAAAAAAATGACAAACTCAGTATTGTGCAAAAATAACTTTTTTATCATTCAGAGAGTCATCCTTAGGATACTTTTTGACATGGAGTGAAGCCGCATTAGGTTAGAGGCACAAGGAACCAGACAACCAGCAAAAGAGCATTTAATTCTTTATGTGTGTTTCATCCATAAACAAATTAGTTTGTGTAGATCAGTGTCCTCCAGCTGTTTTCAAATTTCATTCTGTCTTCATCAAAGATTTAGGAACAAAACAATATTCCAATTTCTTTTTTCTTTTTGGAAGGCAGGCACTTTCTGGGTGGGATGGGTTTGGAAGGGGTCTAAAAAAGAATTGACTATTTAGTTAGCTGCTGTCTCAGACTGAAATCATATTTAGATAACAAAGTGTGCCTGTTGCTCCAGCTAATTTTATCAGTGAAATCTTTTATGCAGCATACTCATTTAACAGAGCGGGCCTTTAATTACTCAAGAGATACACCCCAAAATAGTGTCAGAAAAAACTGAGTGAAATAGAGGTGAGGGGAGAACAGTGTATGCAGTAGAGAATCACAATCAGTTTTCCAATCAATTGCAATAGCATTTAGACTTATATAACACTTCATAGTGCTTTGAAGCTCTCTCTAAACAGTTTACAGAGTCAGCATTTTACACCCAAAAATCTGGCTCCTCATTTTACATTCTTGGAAGGTTGGAAGGCTGAGTCAACCTTGAGCCGGTCAGGATCGAACTCTTGGCAGTGAGCAGTGAGTTAGCTTGCAAAACTGCATTCTAACCACTGTGCTCACCATGGATCTTAAGCTCTTAGTAGAATATGAAGGGTTGGTTCAAGACACGTTGCTGCCTGTGTGCACCTGCTGGTGAAGGAATGGAAGAATTACATCCTTCTGACATTCAGAAGGATATAATGATCAATGGTGTTGAAGAGAGAAAATAGATGATAGATAGGAGAGAGAGAGAGAGAGAGAGAGAGAGATGCATTTGTCTATGAATAAATCCTGTGTGTTGGATGAATCCTGTGTGTTGGTAACTGGTATCTAAATAATTAGGAATGGTTAGGAATAAAATAAATAATTAGGAATGGATGGTTATTGAACAATGTATTGGGAAACAAATTAAACACTTATTTATTTAGTTCTCACATTTATATAGCCATCTAGCTTGTAATAGAGACTCTAGGTGGATTATCATGAATCCCAGTGTTAAAAATTACAGTTAAAAAACCCCAGTCATATCACAGTTAAAGAAGATAGTGTAGATGACTGGTGTTAAAAACAACAGAGCTCAACTCAAAATTGTTTGAGATACCCAGGCCTGCTAACACAGCCTTGTTTTAACGGATCCTCAAAAGGATAGAGCCAATCTCATCTTGGGTTGGTGGCGGAGAGGGGGGAAAGAGAATGATGTTCCACAGTTACACTCTGTTCCACTCTTACACACATGTGGCCTGTAGCACACCTTCTCAACAGAATCTATGTGGTAGACAATTTTTCTTACAGTACAAACAGATTAATAAGGTTCAATATATTTCAACTTTTGTGTGTTCATTGGAGCTTGAGCTTTGTTTATGTGGCTTTCTAGTTTCTCTTATACATAGATATTTCATTTCCATGTACTTTAAAAGAAGTTTGAGATATTGGTATACCTTGAGTGACACTAAAATAGGAATGAACAGGCCATATTATTTCTAGTTCATATGAGTAATATTTTTTATTTGCTGTACATGTCACAAGATCTATTTTTTTTTCCTAACAGAAACAAAAGAAGGTGAGCTAGAACTTGAGTATCCATAAATCAACTCACTCAACATCTTACTTCTGAACCACATTAGCTGTCATAATCCCTATGATCAATCTTAGTTTCACTTGATTCATTTTTATATTAATCTGAGATTTAAAACAAAGTACAGCCAATTGCACAATCATTTCCCCTTCAAAATAAGCCTTTCTTTTCTATATGTTATAGCTATATAATATGAATACTGCATATATTTTTATCTTAAAATGTTTATATCTAAATATATTTCCTGATTTTTCCAAGCTGAAAATTGTATCACAATATTGAGGAAAGTGCAAATGCCCCGCCACCCCCCCGGCATTTTGACCCCTTATTTATAAATGAAATAAATGCCAGGTCAGAATTTCTAAAAATGTTCTTAATAGAATTCTGAAGTATCCCTAATCTAAAATAGTTCTCTGTATTGCAGCTATGGGAATTTATACTTTATTTATGTGATGAACTACAGGTATGTGAAAATTATTTATTTCTGACTTCTTCAACTCCACTACTCAAGCTGGTCTCTGAACCTCATTTTGATAGCTTTTCTTTGGAGCAGGCAGAACTCAATTTCCTCCAATCTGTCATTAAAGGAGTACTTTGGCATTCAAAAGAATAAATATCTTTAATATAGTTGGAGCCAAATGCATTTGCTTTGAAACCACTCCATAGTTCTTGCAGTATAAATAATTTCCGCACAGTCTAACAATTGTTGAGTTTAAAGATGTCACCGATAGAAGAATCCTACAAGCATCTTCTTGCTTTTGATTCCTTATGATTGCCTGTCACACCTGATAGGCAATGAGATTTTTTTTCTTGTTAGGTTAATATAAAATTTATCCAAAAGAAAAGATATGCTGGAAGAAATCATTCCCTAAAACTGTAAACAGTAGTTTGATCAGACAGTTCGCTGAATCACTTAATGGCTGAATCACTTCATCTCTTTCAGGAGCTGCAATTCACTTAGTTTTTCATAAAAATTGATAAATTATCTATTGAAAAGAGATTTGTGGCTTGATTTACTTATTTATTTATTTTGCTTCACAGTAAAAGATGCTCTGCTGAAAAGGAGTATAGAAAAAGATAATAACAGAGCTTTACCCATCAAAAATATTAGGGTTCACTCATCATCCATTTCAATGTTGTTTGCAAAAGGTCAGATAAGCAATGATTATGTTTAAGTGTAATTAAAAGTACTTCCACCCTCCTGAGCACAGCTTTGTAACACTCCCTTCCAAAAGGAATAACATGAACCAAGCACAAAGAGTTTCGCTCATGTTCTGTCAAGCACACTCTTTGCTCATTTCAGTGTTGCCAGATAACAGATAAATATATAAGTGTTTTAAATCTGTTGATAGAATAGATTAATACATGCTATTCAACTTGAATTTTACATTAGACTTGTTAGCCTTTTCATGCCTGGAAATTGTGGATTTTTAAAAATTCCTAATGTTTTCCCACAAGTGCATGATCCAATGTTGTCGTCTCCCCCCAAAATGAACCAAGTGTTGATTCATTGGCTATGACAGGAAGTGACTGAGCAGTCCATTAATCAGCCTGATGTCATGGGTTGAGAAAGAGTGATTGACTCCAAAGTGTTTTCATGGCTAACATAGGACTAGAATTCACAGTCTCTTGGTTTCCAGCCTGGTTCTTTAACCACTAGATCATACTGGTTTTCCTATATCTATTATAACCATAAAATTGGTTGGTGGAAAAATATGCTACATTTATCTACAGAAAAATAATGATAGAGACAATATGCAGTTGCACAACATACCCTGTGATATTTAAAAAAAAATTGATTAGGTGTCACTGTGTAAAAGATGAGGTAGCTGAAAACCATAGAAGATTAACAAATAGGCAATCACAGAGAAAATTGGAGTTATTGGAATATAGGCCAAACATTCACGAGGAGCTAAAAAGATGAACAGGAAAACATTATTTGCTCATATGCTTTACAACATTAAGTTTCTTTAAAACCTTCACCATTTAAGGATTTGTTTTTGAGGACCAATTTAAGATCTATTACATAACTCAAATTGCTTCGGGTTTCCATTTTAAATCTTGTATAAATAGGCAATGAGAAGGCGGAGAACCATTTATAAATAGATCATATACTTCAGACATGCAAAGAAGATTGTTTTGTGTCTATTTACATGCAATAAACACACCTCTGACCAGAAGATGATTTTGAAGGTTATCTGAATTAACCATTTAGGTAGACTTTGTCTTAGATTCAAAGGAAATTAAATGTGAACTGTTTTAAGAAAAACATGTCTGGACTGAGATGCTTGCTTGTGAGATCAACTTGCGAAGTATTTGGACCAGATTGCAAGTCACCACATCTCCCCATTGCACAATGTTTCTGCTGCTGGACACTTCCACTTTTCTCTTATAGGACAGCATCATCTGTTGGTGTGCATGTGCATATCTGTACATACACACAGAAAGTTAATTTATGTTGATATATGCAAATATAAAGCATCAAAATGCCCATGTAAGATGGCATAGTGAGCAACATTTTTAATGCCCACATGTAAATACCCTTCTATGGCAATATCCATGAGAGATTTCCAACAAAGAGGAGCTGAAAACAGTGTGATCATCACAAACTTTATAAAGGTAAATACTTAAAGGAATAAACATGCAATACTCCTTGTGATCTTCTCCTCTTTGTATTACTATTATTGTTAAGTTTGAGCAATGAGAGGCTGAACCAGAGCATGAGTGTAACAGTACTTTATTTTACAAATAAAGGGCTGACCGTGCTTGCCAAGCCTGGAACTGGCTCGCAGCAATCAGCAACCAGTTGGACCCCGCAGCCTGCTTTTATAGCAGGCTGCTGGGGAGAACCAACCAATGGGAATGGGGGAATATCGCCCACACAAAGTGAGTGGACCAAAGTGAGAACTCCTTGAGTCCTCAGGACATAACACCCCTTCCCCCCAGATGCGAACACGCATAGTCCTTGAGGTAGATGGGGGGGTTGTGTTGGCGCCCGGAGCGGCGCAACTCGGGAACATTGTCTGTCTGTTCGGTATCAGTCTGTGACGGTTGAGCTGGCATAGTGTCGCCAATACTCTCTCTGGACTGGGCATCCTCGGAAACCACCGGGTTGGTTTCTGGGGTCGAGCTCTCGTGGGTTGGATCAGGTAGGTCAACTCTCTGGGCGCTGTTGTCCGAGTTTGGGCTGACCGGAACGACCGCTGGCACAGACTGGTCGCTGGGTGCGATGTGGCTGGGCGGTGGATGAGACGGTTCCCCTTCGATTGGAGACTCTGGATTCTTGTTTGCGAGGTTGCTGAGGCGCCTTCTGAGTTGGTCTATGTGTCTCCTCCAGACGCGACCATCCTCCAGCCTGACTCTATACGATCTCGGCCCGGTGATGGCGATGACCTCGCCCGGAATCCAAAGTGGGTCCCCAGCGAAATTCCTTGCAAATATCGGCTCCTGCAACATAAAATGTCTAACCCCCGAAGTGGAAGCGAGGGGAGAGTCAGGGCAGTATTGTGGGTGCAGTCTATCTAATACAGTCCTCAGGCGCCGGCCCATCAGAAGTTCCGCTGGGGACTTATTGGTGACTGCACAGGGGGTTGAGTGCTGGCTCATCAGGAACCGTGAGAGTTTGTGGTGCCAGTCATCTCTGCCAAACCTAGCGAGGGCCTCTTTGGTGGTCCTGACGGCCCTTTCAGCCAACCCATTACTCGCAGGGTGAAATGGGGCTGTGAAAATGTGGCGAATGCCTAGGTTGGCTGCAAAACGGCTGAATTCTACTGATGCGAACTGTGGGCCATTATCGGAGACCAAGGAGTCGGGTAGTCCATGTGTAACGAACAGGCGCGTTAACACGTTGGTGATTGCTAGTGTGGTGGTCGTGGATAGCTGTGCCACGTCTATCCATTTGGAATAGGCGTCCACGACCACTAGGAACATCTTTCCATGCACGGGGCCGGCCAGATCGATATGGATTCTAGACCAAGGGGCGCTGGCGCTCTCCCATCTGGTAGGGGTGGCGATGGGGGGAGCAGGACGGGATTCCTGGCAAATGCTGCAGGAACTTACCCAATTGACAATGTCCTCGTCTAGACCCGGCCACCACACGTAGCTGCGTGCCAACGCCTTCATTCTCACAATGCCGGGGTGTCCCTCGTGCAACGCCTCCAGGACTCGGGTACGTAGTGAGGTCGGAATGACCACTCGAGTGCCCCACAGTAGACAACCCTGTAAACTGGACAGCTCCTGCATGCGAGTCTTAAAGGGTGCGAATTTGTTATCAACGTTGCCTCCCAGCCACCCCCTCCTCACCCAGTCGAGCACCTGGGCGAGCGTTTGGTCTGCCTTGGTTTTGGCGGCGATGTCAAGGGCGGTGACGGGCAGGTCCAACTGGGTGATTTCAAAAATGGCATTGACAGGAGCTGGGTCTTCAGCCAGAGCGGGTAAGGGGCAGCGACTGAGCGCGTCAGCGTGGGATAGAGTTTTGCCCGGGCGGTGGACAAGTTTGTATGAGTAGGCCGCTAGGAAAAGTGTCCACCTTGTCATCCGAGGGGAGAGGACTTGAGGTGTCTGTTTGTCGCCGGCCAGTAGGCCCAGGAGGGGCTTATGGTCAGTGACCAGTTCGAAGAAGTGGCCAAAAAGGAATTCGTGAAACTTTTTCACGGCTGCAACAGCTGCTAGGGCTTCCTTGTCTATTTGGCTGTAATTTCGCTCCGTGGCCGAGAGCGTCCTGGAGAAAAAGGCGATGGGGGCCTCGGCGCCATTGGCGAGTCGGTGACTAAGGACCGCCCCAATTCCAAAAGGGGATGCGTCTGCTGCCAGTACTAAAGGAAGGTTGGGGTCGAATTGGATGAGCACTGCCTCTGACGTAAGTAGTGATTTGACGGTGTTGAACGCCTGGTCTTCTTTGTGCCCCCAGTGCCACGGTGACTTTTTGTCTAGTAATCTGTGTAGGGGTTCGGCTACTGAGGCTTTATGGGGCAAGAAGGATGCATAAAAGTTTAGGAGCCCCAAGAAAGCTTGTAGCTCCGTTTTGGAGGTCGGTGTGGGAGCTTCGTGGATCGCCCTGACCTTGGACTCCAGGGGGTGAATGCCAGAGGTGTCAATTTTATAACCCAGAAAGTCCACCTGTCTAGTGGCAATGGCGCATTTTTCTTTTTTTAACTTGAGGCCATGCTGTCTGAACCTCTCTAACACTGCTCGCACTCTCTGGAAGAGTTGGGGTCTGTCCCTGGCCGAGACCAAGATGTCGTCGAAGTAGGGTACTACACCAGGGAGGCCCTGTAAAATCCGCTCCATGAGGGACTGAAAAATACCCGGGGCAACACTTACGCCAAATTGGAGACGCTTGCATCGGAAGGCACCCCTGTGAGTGACGATGGTCTGAAGTTCCGCTGTTTGGTTATCAACAGGGAACTGTTGATATGCTTGAGACATGTCCAATTTAGCAAAAATACTGCCCGGTTCGAATGTGTGCAATAAGTGCTGAATGACGGGCACAGGGTAGGCGCTAACTTGTAAATATTTATTGATTGTTGTCTTGTAGTCCGAGCAAATTCTCAGGCTACCATCTTTTTTGAGGGGTGTGACAATGGGCGTCTCCCACTTGGCGAAATCTGTTGGCTCAATGACCCCTTGTTTTAGTAGTTTATCCAATTCAGCGTCTAATTTTGGTCGAATAGCAAATGGAACTCTACGTGGTTTTAATCTGATTGGGACTGCCTGGGGGTCAACGGTGAACGAGATGGGGGTTCCATTATAACACCCCAGCTCCTCGCTGAACACATCTGCGTAGTCAGCGAATAAGGAGTCAGTGTCTGAGGTTGAGACAGCATGGACTCCTGTTAACCCTAGGCCGAGGTGGGGAAACCAATCGAGCCCCAATAAGGTGGGTAGATTGCCGTTAACTACCACTAGAGGTAGGTGGCCTTTAAAAGCTCTAAAACTGACAAAGAACTTGCCTCTGCCGATCACGGGAATGGCCTTCCCCTGTAGTCCTTCAGACCGAACTGGCATCTCTGAAGCCGGGTAGTAGATATGCTGGGGTGGAGTCTCTTGAGGGTGTTCCACGAGATTATTGAGAGCGCTGACCCTGTGTCCACCTCCATGTGGCACGGTTTACCTTCTAGGGAAACGGAGAGAGAAATTTTACTAACAGTGTGGCAAGTATGCCTGGCAAGGCGGTGCGTGCGACAGTTTAATACTTGCCTCTGTGGTCCCGAGTGCGAGGACGGGGGTCTGTGTGCAGCGCTTTGGGGGGCTTGGCAGACTCTCGCGATGTGCCCCCTCTTATGGCAGGTGTTGCAAACGGCTCCTTTAAACTTGCAGGTGGCCCTTTGATGTGATCCCCCACAGGCTAGGCACAGCGTGATGTGCTTGGGTGGACCGGTGTATTCTTGTTTGGCCCCTACCTGCGACCGTCTGTCATTGGTGAAGCGATGGACATCGTTCTCATCATTGTGGGCTTCCTCCGCTTCCACCTCTTCGGAATGGACTGGGAACGATGCTAGCTTGGCACTTGGGCCCTGAATTTCGGTGGCTGAGTTCGTTGCTAGCTCGGCTGCTAGGGCCTCCTCTACCGCTTGCGCAAGGTTGAGGTCTTTTTTAGCTAGCAGTCGCCTCTGTAGGTTGAGATCCTTGACCCCACAAACTAATTGATCGAGGAGCATGTCCTCCAGGTATGTTCCAAACCCGCAGTGCAGGGCTGCTGTTCTGAGGGCGGCCATATATTGATTGATAGTCTCCTTACTTGATTGCTTCCTCATACGGAACGTGAACCTCCTGGCGATTTGTGAAGGCCTGGGAGCGTAGTGGTTAGTGAGGATCTCAAGCAACTCGGACCACGGAACGTTTTTCAATTCTCTCGGCGCTACAAGTGCTGCGGCGGTATCGTAAACGGTGGCTCCGCAGTAGATTAGGAAATAGGATTTTTTCCGATGCTCTCCCGCATCCGCCAGGCCGACCGCATCGATGTAATGATTGAAACGGTTCTTATACGATTCCCACTTCTCTTCGTCTGGTTTAAACGCTGGGAATACTGGGTTGGAACTCATGGTGCTGGAACGGCTGGGCTACCTGCTGAAAAAATCTCTCTGGGACTACGAGCGCTCGTGAGTTACTAGTGATATCAGCTCTGGAGAGGTTTTTTGCTAACCTCTCTCTCTCTCTCTGGGTTACCACGTTGGCTGCTAGCCATTGGAGGTGTCTAGATTCGCGCCAAAAAAGTGGGCGTTAGTGACTCTCTACAGCGCTGTGCTGTGATTCCTACTGGCTCGAAATTCAAATGACACCCGTTTGAATTTCGCGCCAAATGCAGAGCGGCTGCGGCTCGCAGCGCTTCACTTTCCCCGTAGCGGGGCTAACAAGCGGCTACAGACGCTTCTAACTTTTTGACTCAGACCGCTTTCTCTGGCTGCGGATCTGCGTTTGCTCTTTTTGATCGCTCGTTTTGTTAGCTGACCGCTCTCTCTGGCTGCGGATCAGCGTTTCCCTTATCGCCAGCCGATCGCTCTCTCTGGGCTGCGGATCGGTGGCTAGTGACTCAGCGGTTGCAAGGTGCATCTGGTAGCCATCCCATCCTCGTCGCCAGTGTTAAGTTTGAGCAATGAGAGGCTGAACCAGAGCATGAGTGTAACAGTACTTTATTTTACAAATAAAGGGCTGACCGTGCTTGCCAAGCCTGGAACTGGCTCGCAGCAATCAGCAACCAGTTGGACCCCGCAGCCTGCTTTTATAGCAGGCTGCTGGGGAGAACCAACCAATGGGAATGGGGGAATATCGCCCACACAAAGTGAGTGGACCAGAGTGAGAACTCCTTGAGTCCTCAGGACATAACAATTATGTTGGGCTGCACAGTCAGTTGTATGTTTAGACTCGGTTTGGCATTTTTACCTACCTATTGAGTCCTTTCCAAGGACCTAGGATAGAGATATGTTTGTTTTGTTATGATGCTAAAAGTATATTTGGAAGATGTAAGCTATTACATGAAAAGCCCGGTTTCCCTCCTTGCCTTGGAAATCAGACATGAGAGGGTACAATGTCCAATGGCTTAGCTGTCAGTGGAAGAAACTTAGGAAATAGCTGCCCTAATGGATCAAGCAGCCAAAAATGACAGCAGAAGATTTGTATTTTCAGATTTGCAAAATTCTGTTAATGTAGCCTTACAATGAAGTAGAATTAACTCCTCTAGTACTGTTCCTGTCTTGCTTACCTAGAAGGGTTGACATATACCTAAAGTTCATTAGCATGCTGGGATTACTTTTATCTTTTTAAAATGGTTAAATATTAATTTAACTTTGCACTTTAGAGTGCAGAAAACTGCTTCTTTCCATTAGGATCAAGCCAAATGTCTCCTCAGACTTGATTACAAAATCAGAATAATCCCTGCAATGATTTATATTGGAAAATGGGATTATACTGAAAATTAGAAGCTCTAACTTCTAGCACATACAAACACTCACATATACACATTTCTCTACTTGCAAAAGCTGGCTAAATTATTACAGTATAATTAGTTGGGGCCATAATAAATTTCACAGCATAAGCTTTGTAGATGCAAAGTGACAAATTTAACTGCATTTATATTAAGCAATTTTCTGCCTATCAGATAGATGAGAAAATTAATATGTAAGCCGTTAACTTACTCCCAGATGCTCTGCACACTACCATTGAAATAGGATATTTTAAAAATATTATCACTAATGTCTTATTGCTTTCTCAGAGGAAAGTGCTTAGAAAAATTACAATCTCTGAAATTAGGAGAGGATCATTAGAAGACTACATAGTTTGAAACAAATAATCCATGAATTGTGGTGAAACTAATGTTCACACTCAATTGAGTTTTCTTTTAAATGTGGTTTGTTTGCTGTTTGTTTCATCAGCACGCTGTCACCATCAAAGTAATAAACTTCCATAATGTATGTGGATTAAGAAGTCAAATATCCTGCACTGTGAAATGCCTGAGTTTGTAGTATATTGTTTTAGGATAAGCAATAATGATAAAAAAATGATAAAAAAAACCCTAAACTAGGTCTATATAAAACAATAGCAATAGCAGTTAGACTTATGTACTCTTCAGTTACAGCTCTCTGTAAGTGGTTTACAATTTACCCCCAACAATTTGGGTCATTATTTTACTGACTTCAGAAGGTTGAAAGGCTGAGTCAACTATGAGTCGGTCAGGATCAAACTCCTGGCAGTGGGCAGAGTTAGCCTGCGATTCTGCATTCTAATCACTGCACCACCAGGGCTCTTACTGTATATATCAACAAACAGGTTTGGAATGCTGCTGTATGAATGATAAACTATATACATAGCTAGTGCATAGCTGAAATCATAGCAGGTAACAAATTTGTAGAATGGAAAAAAAAGAGATCTTGGTTTTTTAAAATTTTGTTTTGGCCCAATTCATTGCCACATAAGTGGGATTCCAAATTTTTTGTCAGTTTTAGTTTGAATAGACAAATAGAGGCTTAATCTTTATTAAAGTATTTGATGATTAATGGATAGGTAATATTTATTCAGGAATGCCTAAATAAAATAGATTGAATCCAACAAAGGGAAGAATTTGATAAGTTATTGAACTTACAAAAATTTTGAAAGCTTGAATTTATAAGTCAATAAATTGATTAAATCCAGCATTTAATGCTGCAGGACAGGAAAACAATATTGGTTTGCTGATATGATTTTGACCCATTTACTGTACCCATGATGAGCTTACATTATAATATAATGTAATGTGTTTTAAAAATAGCATCTAAAGCAGAGGTAGTATTCAGCATGTTCTGACTAGTTCTGGAGAACTGGTAGCGGAAATTTTGAGTAGTTTGGAGGACCGGCAAATACCACCTCTGACTGGCCCTGCCCCTATCTATTTTCTGCCTCCTGACTACCAGCTGATTGGCTGGGTCTTCTTTTGTTGCCCTGCACAGGAGAACAGAGTTGGAAAGCAGGTTAGTGGGGTGGGGAGGGAATGGGATTTAGCAGTAACCTTCCCCTGGAGTGGGGTGGGAATGCAGATTTTACAGTTCTTCCCCTGCCACACCCACCAAGCCACACCCACCAAGCCACACCCACCAAGCCATGCCATGCCCACCAAGCCATGCCCACAGAACCAGTGGTAAATATTTTTGAATCCCACCACTGCTCTAAAGCTATATTTTAGGTAAGCTCACAATATTGGATTGTTTGTACTTTCAACTCTCAATGAATAGCTTCTAATCTTCAACCTTTCTGAGGAAATTTTTTGAGAGGGTCCAGTCAGAGTGCATGTTTGAGTGAATCTAAGCAATTTTATTTGCTATATAACCTGAATAAACCTACAATAGCCACACAGATAAGGAGCCTTCCTTCTCAAATAGAGACCAGTTTATCTCTAATAGAGTTGCTGGACAAGTATCAAAATGCCTCTAGGGAGGAGAAATATTGACCTGTTACTTTCTTTATTGCCATTTCTAGTATGGACTGTCTAGTTGAACATCGTCTAATTGCACTCCAGGCCCCTGGAATCTTCCTAATCTTGAACTCCAGGCATTCCTCAATAAACCACTATGCACCCCATGGTTGGCACACAGGAAGAGGACACATACAGTCCAATTATGGGTACTAAACTGAGGGCCAATATTTCTCCAATCAAAGTTGGCAGTTATACAAGCATGTACAGTCATTCAATTTCAGGGCCAAATGATGGAAAGAAGAAACAATTCCTCTTTTTAAAAAATCACACACTCTCACTAGCAGTTGGAAATCATGTCTTTGTTTATAGTGTAATTCTTTTCTGCAATAGTGACTCTTAACTACCTTATATGTGTCTGTGAATCCATGGCTATGTCAAGGAGGCTAATTATTAGGAGATTGGTAAATTACTGTTAAGTCTTGATTATCAGACCCAGAAAAGGAAAAAAAAAACTACACTTGATTTCCAGCAATGAATCACTAATATGTGTTCATTGTCAACAATTTAATAATGGTAGGATTTCTGTTGTTATTATTTGTTTTATGATAATGCAGTGTGTTAAAACTTTGTAGAGCTATTCTGCTTATAAATTCCAAGTTCTTCTTTTTTTAAATGCTAAGTTTATTAATCTTTAATCTTTTTATTGCATTGATGCCTTAATGCTGCTTTACAGTATGTATTTGTACTTTTTAATTAGTTCACATAATTTTTTGTTACATGATACAACTAAATTGGATGTAGAAATCCTATATGTGTATTCTATTAATGGATTCTCTTGCCTAAATATTATGAATGGGATGGGAAGGAATGGGGTAGGGAAAAGATTCATAATTGGAAGAAGCTACTGTTTGATGGACACAAGAATTTCCAGGGGAAATAAAAAGAAATCATTTTCCCAATACAACAGCCAAATTCTATATACATTTTAAAACAAAATCAATCACTAGGAAAATCAATCAGTAGGAAACAGAAATCAGAGCTTAAAAAAAGAGCTGCATCTATAAAGTACAAATCAGTTCACTTGTTAATATAGAAACGAATGTGCGCGGATATAAATGCCTGTTGGAATAGCCCCCGGAATATTTCTTTTTATTCCACCTTTATGGTTTTTATAACTAAGGTGGTGAAAATATCTAATACTCCTTCATTCTCCCTTTCTCCACAACAGTTGTGTGAGATGAGTTGGGCTGAGAGAGTTTGACTGGCCCAAAGTCACTCAGCTGGCTTTCATGCCAAAAGTGGAACCAGAACTCAAATGAAGTAAGTCAATAAGACCGAAGGCCTAAAGCCATGAATAAGCCCAGCTGAAAGCGGCTGTCATGCCATGCCTAGGAAGGCAGAGTTAATGGCTTGTATCTAGTTTTTAGTGTAGATAATTCAGCTTGGCTGGGGTTTCCTAAGGATGATCAACCAAGGCCATAGAATAGATTGGAGTTGAAAAGGGTTATTTCAGTTCTGTATCTTCTATTAGCTCTGCCACTTTTGCATACGTTCTGAGGAGAGGGAATTAAAGAACTATACCAGTTGTTGAGAAATTGTTACAGAACCAATTTCAGGTGACTAGATAAAGTCACAATTGAATGACATTCAAAAATACATGGTTAAACAAAGGCTTTCAAAATATTGTATGATCTAAACAAGGCTATTTTATGGCTTTCCTAGGTATTGTATTAAACACTATGCATTAAAAGAAGCACAGACAAAAGTCATAGGACTTACCTTTTGACACCCTGCCATCTTGCTGATTTGACCTCACTCCCACAAATGTTACTGCCTGCTCTTGGTAGAACAATGTTTTTTTTAACTTTCTGGAGAACTGGTAGTGGAAATTTTGAGTAGTTCATAATACCACCTGATTGGCCCCGCCCCATCTATTCTCTGCCTCCCGAGTCCCAGCTCATCAGCTGGGTCTTCTTTTGTTGCCCTGCACAAGAGAAGGAGCTGGAAAGCAGGTTAGTGGGGTGGGGAGGGAATGGGATTTTGCAGTATCCTTCCTCTGGAGTGAGGTAGAAATGGAGATTTTGCAGTATCCTTCTCCTGCCATGCCCACCAAGCCACATCCACCAGGCCATACCACACCCACCAGGCCACGCCCACAGAACTGGTAGTAAAAAAAAATTGAATCCCACCACTGGGCCAAGCAGCAAGGAATTTCATTCCTCTTTCATTTCTTATGTTACACTCCTATGCATACTACTCAAAGGAAGTAGCTGCACCAAAGCAAATTACTCTCAGATACTTTGAAAAGTTTTGTTTTATCAGTAGTACCTTGGATAGTGACTACTCACAAGTAAGATGGTAATAAACAGTAATAAAAATCATTTTCCAACCAATGCTCACATTTATAAAAGTTTCCAGTCTAAAATTGATTACGGTCTGGTCAGTTTCAGGTAACAGCTGCAAGCCAGCCAGAAGGTCCCAATCAACTAATTAAGGTCACAGAGCTGAGCTTGTTAAGCTGAGCTTGCAGTTATCACTTTTTAGGGAAATGCTCCTTTAGGGAGAAAAGTTGATTTAAGCTACTTCTCCACCCTATGAATGGGTTTAAAAAGGAGGTGGGGGAGCAGAAAAGTGTGTCAGGACAGGATTCTGTATTAGAGAACTTTATCTGAATGAGAAAGCAACAACTAGTAATTTTTGCAGCTTCTGTCTCTGTCACATGGTTCACTTAGTGACTGTGTCTCTGAGCATTATTAAATGAGGACTAACAGTATTATTTAGATTTATATCCTATCTTTCCCCCAGAGTCCCAATGTGTCTTACATAGGAATCTCCTCTTGTTTTATCTCCACAGCAAGGATATCCAAGTGAGGTGGGTTGAACTGAGAAAGTGTGAATGACCCACAATCAACCAGTGAGTTTCCATGGCTGAGGATAGGCTGGAACCTGGGCCTTCTGGATCCTAGCTCAGCAATTTATCCAGTATACATTCCAGCTTATGGTTTTCAGAACAATCCAAAAAGGCAGGAAAGGGTGAACTTATGGCAAAATTACTTCCCACGCAAAAGTCATGCTGGCACAACAGAAGGTTAACTATATGAAAAATAATTGCCTCTTCTCAAAGGCTAACATAACTTTTCCTGGAGAAAGGAATAAGTGGACTCAGTGGTGGTTCTACAAGAGCAGGTAAGGTTGCCACACCTACATGAGGGAGAGTTTTGAGAACTAATGTGTCTGAATGCCTATGAATTTCCTGAAAGGGAGGATCCAAATCACCCTGGGGAATCTTTTTGAATTAGTATAGGATTGCAGTCTAAATGTAAGTTGGAGCCTGCTAATTGCTAGTGTGATCTTCTAATTGCACATTTTAAGTTCTTAATTGCTAATCTCACTTCTTAATTGTTCATTATTTTTTCTACATTTGCATCAGCATTTCATTACATCTTTCTGTTTCTTTGATTCATCGATGCTTTGCTTGCACTGATACTTTATTTCATTTCCGTGTTGGTTGATTTAAGTGTTTCCATTGTGCCTCTCCACCGTGGTGTTCAGGATGTTTTAGTAAAACAACAAAACAATAAAACAACATCACAAGACAATAAGGAGCATGATATTATATTAAGTAGCACGAAGTATTTAATGCCTGGGATAATTGAAGCATTCCTCCAGCACAAAAAAGATTACACAAACAGCATCATATGAGATTTTCTGGTGAGAAAAGAGTTTGGCCTAATTTAAGAATACTTTTTCCTAGTTATGATAACCTAGAGGTCAGTTCTTGCAGGTGCCTTCAGCATATGGGAAGTTTAATTTGTCCTGGTATCATTTCCTTATATACTCATAAACTTCATTATTTTTTTTAAAGTATATTCATTCTATTTTCTTATATTAGTTGCATGTGTCAGGCCTGCCCCAATGTGTTCCTTTAGGCAAGAAAAACTCTCAACTCTATTTGTGTTGAAAGGTATACTTTACTAAAAGCCAAGTGGGTTGCAGTATAGCAAAGCCAGAAGTTCATGAAGTTTCCCAGTTAATTTTCTCCATTCAGTTCCTCCCACTTGCTGGTTCCTTATTGCCCAATTATATCTGAATAAATTGTTTTGGGAACTTTCTCTTCAATGCCATTGCATTCCATTCCCAGTGGTCTGACTTCAAGATGGTGTCTCTGGAAGGTACAACGTGCCGTTAGTCTTTCCCCCTCCTGTCTGGCTACCTCCCCCCTCATAGTTCATGGCAAACTGGTAGCTAGAAAATGCAAGGCTCAGGTATAAGATGGCAATCCTGACACCATGATTCAGCGGAATCCTAAGCAGGTTCTCCTGCCTGGTGTTTTTCTTTTAACACCTTCTGTTGAATTAAACTGAATTTGCTTTAGAATGTTTTAGGAGGGATTTTTAAAAAATGTATTTACTTAACATGTTGGTCCATTGATATGCAGGAATATCTTCCCTTTCATTTGGTCATTATATCTCCAGAGATTGGAGTCCATCATAAGGGAACTCTTTCCACACTGGGATTGTACGATAGTAAGTGAGAATCCTGTCCCTGTAACTTATTAGAAAATATATATTCTGCCCAAGGAGCTGCTGATACAGTTCTATAGAGGAATTATTGAGTCTGTCATCTGCACTTCTATAACAGTCTGGTTTGGTTCTGCAACCCAATAAGACAGACACAGGCTGCAGAGAGTAATTAAGACTACAGAAAAAACAATTACTACCAACCTGCCTTCCATCGAGGACTTGTATATTGCACAAGTCAAAAAGAGGGTTGTGAAAATATCTACAGACCCCTCACATCCCGGACATAAACTGTTTCAGCTCCTACCCTCAAAATGACGCTATAGAGCAATGCACACCAGAACAACTAGACACAAGTACAGTTTTTTCCCAAATGCCATCACTCTGCTAAACAAATATTTCCCTCAAATATTTCTGCCCAACTATTTACAAAGTCTACACTGCTATTACTTTTAATATTCTCATCACTCCTTATCACACCCCCCCCCCAGTTGTGACTGTATGACTGTAACTTTGTTGCTTATATCCTTACAATTTATATTGACTGTTTCCTAGTATGATTTGATTGCTTCCATACCCTATGACTATCATTAAGTGTTGTACCTTATGATTCTTGACTCTTGATGAATGTATCTTTTCTTTTATGTACACTGAGAGCATTTGCATCAAGACAAATTCCTTTTGTGCCAATCACACTTAGCCAATAAAGTATTCTATTCTATTCTATTCTATTCTATTCTATTCTATTCTATTCTATTCTATTCTATTCTTTCTTGGGAAAGGCATCCACATAAATGGGCTGGGGAATTTCAAAAAGTGCAGCTTAAGGTCAAATAGTAAATTGAAAGTGAATATTTCAGTGGGATTTAAAGGGGTTAATAATACTCTTCTGAAACCAACCACAGTTGAACAGATGGAACAGATCACCTATTATTACTATTTTTATATCTTTCACTTCAAAACCAGCAGTATTTCCTGTTAGCTTAGAATCTGAGTGTCTATGTCAATCTGAAACTCATTCATTTTTCCATGTTTAGGGTATAAAATGATTGGATGACCCTGAGAATCTAACTACAGTACTATTTCCCTCTGTGACCAATTCTCATTTTTCCGAAGTGTAACAGTGGTGGCACAGGGCTGGCACATCAAAGACAAACATATATAAGAGCACTTACCTTTGAAATTCCATTGAACCTGGGTAAGATAAAAGCAGAGGTTTTCCAGATTTTATTTTAAATAGATGAGGTATGATAAAAGTCAATGTTAAGATATTTTCTTCTCAACAGAACAGAGGGGGTCAAAGAGACTAAAACACAAAGTTTTTTTTAATCAATTTTTTAAATTGAAAAAAAAGATTAAAAATAGTGTGCTAAATGAAAACCCAAACTGCAAATGAAATGGTAAGCTGTCACAGTACCTCCCCTCTAAGTTTGCATGACCTCTGAGGTCAAATTACCTGAGAACACATTACTTGCTCAAGATCAGTCAATTAACTTTGTGCCTGTATAGAGATGAAAAAACCTGGCTCTCCCCAACCTAAATAGCCAGAGCACTTAGACTTATATATCACTTCACAGTATTTTACAGTCCTCTAAAATCTGGGTCCTCATTTTACCAAGGCTGAGTCAACCTTGAGCTGGTCAGACCAGAACTTCTGGCTGTTAGCAAAATTAGCCTGTAATACTGCATTCTAACCACTGCGCCACTATGGCTCTTATAAGCCAACATGTTAGAGATGAGAAATAAATCAAGTCTAATCCCTATATATGTGTTGAGGCAGACAAGCTGATGAATGAATGGATACCAGGTCCAACTTGGCAGTTATGTAAACATGCAACTGCCACTCAAACTCCAAAGCCATCAAGTAGCATGTCAAACTATTCATAAATTCAAAAGGATGGCAGGTAGAAGCCCTGAGGGTATCAAAGTTTTTTACTTCTAATGCTAGCAGTGGGAAATTATTTATTGGATATGGTTTCATTCTTGTCTGCCATTTTAATCAAGACAAGCTGTGTCCAAAAGCTTTCAGTTAAGTCAAGCCAAGGAATTGTGCTAAACCAAAGAGTGCCTGCAATTTACAGCTGGGCTTTGACCAGGAAGTCTGATACCGAGTCATCATATGGTAGGGGGAAGTGGGGAGGAAACACTTGCACCTTTCTCCCAAAGCATCACATTGAAATGGAAAAAAATGGATTGGTCTTCATTCTATATAGAAGGAAGGATAGGGAGACTATTTGTTTCATCCTTTAGTCAGGAGAATATAGAAGCTTTTCACTAGGCAGATGAGTATAGATAATAAGCATTCTCCCAATCTTCCATGCTGGAAAAGGCAAGGAACAAACATTCATTGCATGGAGAAAGGTACAGGAGACAGATAATGATCAATCTGTTTCTTGCACAACATGCCTTCTTGCAGGAAGCAAAAAGAGTATTCCTCTGTGTGGAGCAAAGGAAGGAAGAAATGAAGAAAATATGTTCTACATGCAGACGGGAGTTAATTTTTTCCACTCTTATTTAGACCCTCTTTCTTCATGTAAAAGAAGATGGAATGCAATAGCACATCTCTCTGGGGAGAAGAACCTCTTTTTAGGTTTTGATGTGCTAGAGGCAAATGTCTTCATATACCTCCATGCTGTATAAAAGAGAATCCGATGTGTCCGTGTGTTTCTGTGCGTGTACATAAGTGCAATGTTCTGGTTTTCAGACCAATTCCAATTAACTGAGCCCATTTGCAATACTCTTCAGAATAGAATCACTTTATCAAAACCTTGCCAAGATGTTGTTTTTCTGCCAGTGAAGTCCCTAGCTCCATTACTTATTAAGCAAATTAGAGTGCAAGTATGTGTGGTCCCAAATCTGGCTGCCTGCTAGAGACCTTTGCTCATGAAAACTGGAGCTTGCAATTCAAATCTCTAAGAACTATTTTGTGATAAATGATTTCCAGCTTCCTCATCATTAACTCCTTTAAATATAGCATCTGAAAATGTTTATATGGATTAGCTAGGTAATCTAGTATGAAGCACAAGTTGCAAACCAAGGTGAAATTGAGTTCCCAGCTGACTGGGAAAAGTAATTAATGATTTAATTGCACCACTTCTAGCAGATCTATAACTGTGCCTTAAAAGCTAATTGAGAAGTGAACTGCTTGAGAGAGAGTGAAGGCTCAGTGCTGACTATCACAGCCAGAGAACAGTTTGACCAGGTAGCTAGGCAGTGGTTAGGAGGAGGCCTAGCAGGACTCCTTTGCAATCTTATTTGACTTTTTATGGCCAGTTGATGAATGTGGGAGGCTTTGCAGCTTCTGAATGACTCACCAACAGTTTCAGTTCAGTCCTAGCTGTTGTCTCCATGCCCCTTCAATCAATACATTGTGCTCTACATCAAAGCCAAAGGGGACAATCCACAACAACAACAAAAGATTTGGGACAAGCATTCTCCTTGCCTCTGTATAGCCAAGGTGATATTATTAATTAGTCCCAGCAGGGCAAGCTACCTTAGTGCACCAATTTCCTCCACTGGCAATAGGTGGACTCTTTAACAGAAATAGATCATTATCTTTCTTCTTATCCAGGAGAAAATAGGGTTTACTATGGCTTGGGGTACAGTATCTGGAATGTTGTGAGCCTCCAGAGCACTTTTATTCTCTTCTCTTCTTTCCCTCATTTTTTTAAAGAAAACTTTTCTGACTAAGAAGAGAAAGAGGGGGAAGGAAGCAATCCAAGAGCTCTGCAGGGGCCTATTCTTATATCTAGGAGCAGGGCTGCTGAGAAGAGTATTAAGTGCTGGAACAACATTAACATGGGCCCCCTTACCTACACATTAAGTTAACATTTCCCCTCCCACTCCCTACTACCCTGTGGATTTCGCATTACTCCCTGCACCAATGTCTCGTACCTCTTAACCAATCGAGAAGCTCATTAAAAAAGGAGAGGAGGGCACCAGGGGCAGCGAAGCAGATCGGGAAGCAGGGTAAAATATGGAGAAGTGGCATTGGAGTCTGTGCAGCATACAAGTAGATGGGTGTTTTTTTTTCCGACTGGGAGAAGAATGGTTCACTCTATACGAATGGAAGAAAAGTGACACTTCCCTCGCCCTCCCCCTTTCCTCCTCTGGTTTATCCTCCTGCATTTTAAAGCCACCTCTCTTGCCACTTACCCTTTGGTGTGGCTGGCATGCACACAGATCCTCCAACTAAGCTGACAGTGGCACCTCCTTCCTTTTGGCATGAAGGATTTCGACTGGGTGAGAAGTGGAAGTTCATTCTTTAAGAACTAGGGAGAAGTAGAGAAAGAAAGAGGGAGGAGGAACTGGAAAGCAGGGTGAACATTGCTGCGGTTGCTGTGTGGAAGGAACACACCTTCCTTCCTTGCTGTTTGACTTCCGATGAGTTGATTTGATCCAGCTTTGGAGGGTTTGCTGTGAGCCACCAGGGGGCCAGCCCACCGTCCCTCACCCCCACCCCTACCTGGGCACGTCCAGGTTGACACACTGTCCTGCTGTTTTTCATTTTAAAAAATTGATTTTGTAATTGTTTTTTTAAAAAATTCCATTTTTGGGCCCCCTTTGAGCTCCATGGGTACTGGAACAATGTACCGGCTGACCCCCGCTGCTTTCCTCAGGCCTATCTAGGAGCTGAAACAGGCACCAGAAATCAGATGTTATTCTTTGACTAGAGCAGATCTACATTTCATGTCTTTTTTTCCCTGTTTCTCACTAACTTTGTAACCTTTGTTAGTGTTCTACTTATGAGCTTCTTTAGGCAACATCATCCTAACATGGCCTACATAAGGAATTAAAATATAAAAGGCAAAATGAACAAATTCATGATTATTATAAATGTAAGAGGTCCATCTAAAAAATGCTCTAAAGGCCAGAAGTTCCCAAAATGCACTCAGGTTCCTCTGGGATTTATAAATAACTTAGAAGAAAGTTAATAATTAGGATTGTCCAGGCAAAGTGAGAGCATTATCAAAATCTATGCTGGGTTTTCTCACCTCAGTCTGATGCAGACCTGTAGTTCTGATGGTGCAAGTTTTGAACTGCCTACGATGCACTGACTGAATTTAATCTTTTTAAATGATGTATGGCAGTCATTCAACATAGAACAGAACAGGAAATTTACTCCCCAGAAAGGATAGAACAATTTGTTTATTTATTTATTAAGGAGATTTTTATGGCTACCCAACTTACTCATGGGGATTTCAAACAGCTTACAGCAGTAAAATCCCAAATACAAGCCCCCAATGAGCCCCTCATGCCTTGGTGACAATAATCAAATCATTTGATGGGCTCTGTATCATCCTGGGATCCTCAAATTCATTGGAAAAAAACGTATCTTTGGGATATTTTGAAAGAGTATCAAGGCGGAGACCTACATTATTTCTGTGGGAGTGATGTTCCACAGGGAGGGACCTACCACAGAGAAGGTTTTCTTCTTAATTCCACTAGATGGACCTCCTTAAGAGAGGGAACTATAACATATCCTGCCTCCCTGCTCTGTACATCAAGTAGATGTAACTGGAGTAAAACGTCCCAGTTTGAACTATATTGAGATAGACTAAAATAACTACTTCCTACTAGTCTTAGTTTCTCTTCCTAACACAATCTCCATTCCTAGGGTTTCAAGAATGCTTCTGTCCTAGTTGTTTCTATAATGGATTCTGAATATTTCGTTCAAGGCCATCTTCATGGATTCCTAGATGGTATTTACTTCTTGCCCAACCCTAATGTGATTCATTTTATTTATGAGGGTAATAGTGAAACAAATTTACTTTTTTTAAAGAAAATCATAATACCCAAAGTATGAAAATTACTTCTACTGATAATCATTGAAAAAAAATTAAAATGGAGACAGCAGCATCATATGGAATAAAACCGTAAAAGATCTTACAGTATCTTTAGTAAACAGCAAAACAAAGGGATTTCTAAGACCAGTTTAAAGATGGGGAATGGATAGCTCAAACAGCCCTAGAGATCAATAACGTTGATTGAAAAGGAACATCATTCTTTGCTTAAATTTACTTTCTTAGGGAAACAAAACAAAACAAATGCCTATTTCTTTTTCAAGATTCTTAAAGAGATGACTCTTGTGGTGTTTAGAGAAAAATAAAAATGTAGGTATTGTGGGTCCTTAGACCCTATCCCAATGAGGTGAGTCTTGGTGGGAAAACATTTTCAATCCTGATGTAATGTGTTTCCTGGGACACCAGTTTTTGAACAAACTACAGTACCAACATAAGGAAGAGAGATGTATAGCCATATGAATGTCTATTTCATAATCTGGAGCACCCAACATTCATTAAAACTGATCTGCCTAGGCTAGAAATTTTGCCTCCCAAGTTATAAGAAACAACAACTTGGCTCCAATATTAAACCTGCATATTGATTGCACTCAGTACCAGTGGTGGGATTCAATTTTTTTTTTTTTTTTTTGCTACCGGTTCTGGGGGTGTGGCTTGGTGGGCATGGCAGGGGAAGGATACTGTAAAATCTCCAGTCAGAGGTGGTATTTGCCATTTCTCTGAACTACTCAAAATTTCTGCCACCAGTTCTCCAGAACTGGTCAGAACCTGCTGAATGCCACCTCTGCTCAGTACTAGTAAAATTCTGTTTAAGCATTTTGGCACAGTGATTTACACTTGCAGTTTGCCTAATTATGAGCCACGTTCTCTGATTCTCAATCTTCTTTCTCTACATCAAAAAGTTATTTCCCCCCCAACTGACCTATGATAGACCGCAGCAGTTTTATTGAAAAACTATTCAGGCAAAACATAGAAGCATATGCAAGCAAAAACAATCTGCATGGTGGCAAATATTTATACTGTTTCTGCTAGACCTGTGCAAACTCTTTTAAAAAGATGCTTTTTAACACAGCTCTTTTCAAATAGTTGAATTGTTGTGTGTTTTTCCAAGCCCATATGGTGATTTTCTAAGTTGTTCCCTACTATCTCTACATGCTTTTGTATACAAAACCATATCACAAAGTGGAGACAGAGGAGAGCAATTTCCAAAGACACCACAAGAGCATGGCAAAAAAACAACAACCCTGGTTACTTTAATGATTCAAAGAAAGGCAATATATTTGTACCCCATTGAGTTCTGAAGAATCTCTTTTAAAGGATTTGCACAGCAATAGCTCTCACCACTTGTTTCAAAGGGGCACACTTCCCCTTATTGTAAAGAGAATCTTTAAAACTGAGGTCTTGCTTCTGAACCAAGAGGGTGAAGAACAACATAAGAAATGGTAGGCTACAAAGAAAAACTCCTTGAGAATAATTACCCTACTCTTTAGGATACTCTTATCTGTTAAAAGCCATTTTTTCTGGGTTGGAAGATAAAAACTTTTACTTTGTTTCAAACTAGTGCTGATTTGCTTAGCTGTAATACCAGCAGAACAGTTGAAAAGATGTTGGTTGACCTGGTTTTTGGGTTGAGAGCTTAGAACAATCTCTACCGTAGTATTTGTGAACTGCCCTCATAACCTGGGAGTTTTCTGATTAGTATGTCTTATCTTGTGTTTATACTACTGTCCTTGGAAGTTCAAGTGTTAAAAGTGTAAATCACTTAGCTATGATAGTGTTAGGACACTTGAACATAACTTGATGAGAATTTGGAAAATTCTTTTTCTATTTCACTGAGTATTCCAACTAATTAATTTGACAGCAGGTTTTTTTTCTTTCTTCTTGAGATATCAGGAATGGAGCCAACCATTCCACAAATAAAACATCAGTGGTCCATTGCTCATTTGTATATGTATGTGTGTGTGTATAAACATGTCTCAGAACATAATCAGATACACAAAAGAGGTCTCAAAATTATGATGGTTTTCTCAGTCTTCTTCCATTGTTATCCCATTTAGAAAACTCTATTAACATTGTGATACATTTCAAGCAAGTCAACTGGCATCAAACATACATTCTCATTAAAATTCTATTTGTGTAATTAAAAATGACTCCAGGAGGAGGAAAAAAAACCCTTATTGTTACTCCTGCATTCCCTTTCTCTTCAGTTTTAGATCTAAACACTGGATGTTGAATGTTCTGTGGGGATTACAAACAGCCATCAGTTTCCTTCCCAGTTATTAATTTCAGGAAATAACCCAAATTTGAAACAAGATGGCTTAAATTACTGTGTGCTTTGACAGATTGCATATTTAATTGAATAGTTTGCTAACAGCATAACCTAGTTAATGAGCTTGGGCAGAAGTAGGGATTTAGGCATTTATGCATAGCTTAAAATTGGGGATCATGCCATGTAAGATAAATTTATGTTTAAGTTTCCCTCCTGAAATATGCAATAAGGCCATGTGATTGTGCATTTTGTTTGTTTATTGTTGTCATTGTTTTAAAAAGCATAACAATTATTCATTTTTATTAATTAATCATATATCTGAAAATGTCACATTGGAAACTGCATGAAATAACCTTGCCTTGGAGGGTAATGTTCTAAAATGAGTTTCTGTGGGAATAAAAACTGAATTCCTCAGCAAGAAATACATTTCTCTCTCACACAAATTCAGGATTATAGTGAATTGGGAACAGGATGCCATTTATTTACTTTATTTCCATTCTGTCATGGAGAAGATAGAATCTTTGTGGCTTGCTGGAGTGTAAAAATTGTTGATTAATAGTCCCTACATAATGAGTTTGGCTTAGTACATCCCTCCCTACTGCAGATATGCAAATCCTCAGATAATGAAGGCTACTTATATTAAAGTATGTTCAGCAGCATTGTTGACAGTTAAATCCAAACATGCTCAAAGTTGTGATCAGAATACATGGTTGTGCAAGTATCCTATGCTGAGCTATTATACACGAATAGCTGTTTGTGAATTTAACAATTTTTGCAAACTACTCTTCAACTAGTTCCTTTCAGCACTGAAGAGGAGAGTAGATGCCATGCATTATCGTGGTATCACTGTAGATATGAATAACACACCAGTAAGCTTAAAATGGGGTATCATTTAGGATAACAGCTGACTATTAGGTAAGCAACTAGATCACTTAATGGCCCAGTCTAGGAAAAATGCCACCAAGTACTCTTACTAGGATTAAATATATCTTCAAAGTTTACCATGTAGTTAGATTTAAATTCTAGTTGATTAGGATGGATAGAGGAAAGGTATTTAAGCAACTGAGAGCAACAATGACTATATATCAAGATGATCAGTTTAATAATTCTTTAGTTGAGAATATGATCCTAAGTAAACCACAATGCCTCTACTAAATTGCCAACAGTGTTCTCCAGGGAAGGTCCTTCTGTGTGACACCAACAAGAAAAGGTGTTCAATGTGATTACCAAAGAGATTGTTTTAGTTATGGTTTAAAAAATGCTGCTAGTATAACATTTTTGGAATCAGATTCATATCAAGTCAAACCAAATTGCAAAAGTGTTTTTTTTTCTAGTGATACTGGTCTATCAGGGCAACCTGGTCTACCCAAATATGGGACGGAGCATACTGCTTCCACTTTCGTCTTTCATCCCCAATCCAAAAGCCTTTGCAGGCAATCACTTTCATGACAAATATGCTCAATACCTGTGCTTCGCTATGAAACTATGTGGTCAGGCTTAGTTTTGAGGAAGGAAAATAAGGGGGAAAAATCTGCCTCTGCCTACCAGCTTCTATTGGTTTTCATCTGTCTAACATTCTGTCAGTGTGTGAGAGAGTTGAGGGCTGTTTGGAAACTGAAACAGTATTTGCTGTGTGAGCAAGAAGGAGACAACAAGGAGCCTTGATGTGGCTTAGCTCAACTGTTCTGTACTAAAGCTGCTTGGTGCTGTGAAACTAAAACTGAAACTCCTCTCCTCTGCTTGTGTTTTGCATTTGGAACAGATTTCTTTTCAGGTGGGGAGGGGGAGTAGAACTCCTTAGCATCAGAGCATGTTAATAATAATATAGGAAATACTAATGCTCTGGTGGTCATTTAGAAAAATCCTTTCTTAGTGAGCACCTAGAAGCCAAGAGGAACATACGTGCCAAATTTAAAGTTTGTAGGCTTTACGGTTCTGGAGATTTTGTGATGATGCAAATTGCAATCACATGACCACAGGGATGTTGCAATGATGTAACTTCAAGGACTAGTTTGTAAGTCTCATTTTTCAGCTCTGTTGTAACTTCAAATGATTACTGAGTGGGAGTAGTCAGGAAGCAAAGACTACTAGTATTGTCACAATTTTTTTAGCAAAGCAAAAATATTTTGATAAGTCTAGTAAAATACCTTAGTGATATGTGGTTACGCAACTGAAAAAAAAAACCCCTGTGATTTAATTGAAGGAATTGTTAAGCCCAAGCCCAGAAATAAAACAGTGAGATCCCACTGAATCCAATCCTTTATTTTCTTGTATCTAATAGACAAAATCTTGCCAAACTAGAACTGTATATTGAAAACTCCCAGCCAGGCAGGGAGCAGGGGTCAAGGCAGGAAACTAGCCTTAAGTCCCTGCATAGCTGCAAGAGGCATAAGCCTGATTCTTCTAGGCTTCCCAAGGGAAGGCAAACAATCTGGTGAAATTCCTTTAATATAGGTAGAACACAATAAAATAGCTGACCCGAACCTTCCATGTGTGGATCTGTATGCTTGCGCCTGAGACTATAACTTTCTAAGATACTAGATATGTCCTGACAGATTCCAGAGTGTGGCTACCCTGAATCTCTTCCCCCATCCTCAGCTAATTTGAGGGTGTGCATACTCTTAATCCCGGCCTCTTTCTGGGAAAGCTCTGAGTTGGCCAAATCCTCCCCTTTAGCTGCTGTAGGTGCACATTCCATCACAAAAATTTACATTTGGAAAAAAAAGTTTGAAGAATTGTAGTGGAACCACCATTTAGCAAAATGATGAACTGCAATGTACTGAAATTTCTATAAATTATAAAACTTATAATAGCTGTAAGTCACTTCAAGATCATGCACCGTTTGTAACTGCATCCTTTCTTATCTGAAAAACATAATAAGATGAAAGTTAAATGTGAGGACATGGCTTTCTTTAAACTTCATACTCTTGCTTTGCTTTGAATTAAAATCAATTGGCATTTGGTTCTAGTGAGAAAGCTGTCACATTGATTGAGAACTGGCTAAAGGTGTTTAAATGAAGGCAGAAGATAATGGATGATGCGTCAGGACCAAGACAAGTTGTCTATCGGCATGCACAAAGAGAACTCTTTCAGCTTGGTTTTATTTAACAGCATTATTAATCGTCTGAGAAAGGAAGTAAACAGCACATTAATTAAGTCTGTAGATGACAAGAAATAGAGATATGTGGCAAGAGCTATCCAAAGGCAGCTGAAATAGTGGGATGGGATTTATATATGGAATAACAATTATGTATATTGGAATGGTGAACCTGATATTACAGTTCCAGAAATGCTTCAAATATTTATTTTGACTAATCAGCCAAAGGGTAAATGCAACACAAATTCAAAACTGTGTAAGCAGTTTGGAGAGGGTGTCTAAAAATTATGTTGGAACAGATCCAAAGATATTAACAATAAATTCTTGCTTATAAACACAAAAGTAACTGAACTGATTAAAGTTTCACAAGTCCACGTTATGTTGTAATCAACGAAATCATCATGTTTGTGTTAGTGAGAATTCATATGGACTTGGGTGACACATTTTTTATACTTCAGAAATTTCAGGATTTCCTGTTACTTGGGTTGCCAGTATTTTCCGCTGTTGTAGGATCTGAAATTTGCATTAAAAGAAAAAAGGCTACTGGATTTTATAGATATTAATATTTCTAGGAGGACTCTATTTTGTTTTTCATTGAGGCACCCAGACACATCCAGCCTGAAATGTATGAAAAGATAGTATAAACCTTTTCAAAGATACGCTTTGAAAATTTGTGGCTGCTCAATTTAGCAACCACAATCAGTGAAATAAAAGATAGATCCTGAAGTAAAATGAAGTGATGGGAAACATCTCTGTGGAAGGATTTTCACAGAAATTTGATCATGAACTGAAGTTTATCTTTTCTCTCAGCCAAGCAAAGCTCTTCTATCATAAGTTGCTAAATATGCTAGACTTGAAAATGATCACACATTTTATTACCAGCTTTGCCTTTACAATAACGTTTGGTATTTAAGAAACAGGTACCAATGCTACTTTATTCAATGTTTTTCCATCACGGTAGCTAATCTCAAAGCAAATTAATAAACAAACTAGCAAACCCTGCAGTCTGAAAAAAACACTGGAATATATACACTTATTCTAAATATACCTCAGATCTGATTCAATGATTGACAAATCTTGCTGCAAAGCAGAACAAATCAGAAGCATTAGAATTTAACTGGATTCTTAATCCATGTCTCTCACTTAATAGCATAAGAAGCTCACAAACAATCAAGCATTATTTTTTACTTTTAACAGGAAGGTTGCATGAATTCTAAGCCTTTCTAAACTTCGAAGAAATGTGTTTTTACATGATTTTTTTTTTTCTTGTAATCAAAATAATGTATTTTCAGGCCTGTTTCTCATTCTGTGGGAGTAAATCTACCAGATGTACAAAATGAGCATAGATGGGTTTTGTACAAAGAAAACCAAACAAGGAGAATTTTTAAATTGCACTATTAAGAGGAGAGTTCATTAGTCCCGCACCAAATATTATTTTGCAGATAATTTCTATAGAAACCACAAACACTGCGGGAAATCTGCCATGTTTTTAAAGGATGGAGGTAGAAAATTTTGCACCAGATGCCATCAAAATTGATTCAGAAAAGGCAGAAAGAGTCATCCAAAAACAGACTGCCCCAGATCAAGAGCAACTGTTTTTAATATTGTTGAGTTCACTTCAGTAATTTCAACAAAGCACCGAACAGCACCATCAAATTATAGCATTCCACTTCTCTGCCAGAAAGGACTTGATGATATACCTGTCATTAATTCATCTCTTCTCACATTGACACATTCTGTTTATAAAAACTGAATGCCAAGTAGTGTGTTTTGTTCCTTTCTTCTTTTTGTCGATGTCATTGTTCATTTACATTCTCAGTTTTTATGCAACTTTCCAAAGTCTATGAAGTTTTATAAAGGTTCATATTCTGCTTATTGGCACATTATTTCTTGAAACTTGGCTAAAAGATTTTGGCTGAAGTAGCTTAACTCAGGATTCCACAAAACATTATCTGTGTCCCTGCTATTAAGTGAATATATTTAGCTATGTTCTCCTAGTATAGTTAATTCATTTATCTCAACTGACATAATTCCTACTCTTCACAATTATATCACATGTGTAAACCTATTTGGTGGCAGATGCCATAAAATCAATTTACTGCAGCAATGTGAGATCTACGCAAATTGAAAATGTAAAATGAGCAAGCAGAATTTCATATCTGGTTTAATAGAGAAACAAACTTGTCTGTGAAATCTGAGCAGGATAGCATTTCACAACAGTTTTGAAGTAACGTGGAATCTTGTTTTCACCAGATTCTATTTGTCATAGCCAAGAGAGAATAAACAGTAAAGTCAGAGAGAAGTTCTGAGAGCAAGCCTGCCTCTGCTTTAAGTCTTCTCTAGATTGCTGTATGACTGTCTCCATGCTGACACCAGGAAGAGGAACTTCTGATGTGATCTAGCTATCTAGAAAATATTAATTGAACCCCAAATTAAAATTAATATCCTATTCCTGACTTCAGTATTCCTGGATTTAACATGCTAACACATCCATGATTCAGTTAGAAAAGTGAAACACAGCTCATAAGTAACAAGCAACTTAAGTAATATCAGAAGTTGTGAGCGCTCCAACACTGGAAGTTTTAAAGAAGAGATTGGACAACCATTTGTCTGCAATGGTATAGGGTTCTTTGCCTGAGCAAGGAGTTGGACTAGAAGACCTCCGAGGTCCTTTGCAATGTTATTATTCTGTTATGTAAGTGATTTCATGACAGTATAACTTAAGAATATAGTATTGGGTCAACTGTTTGCATCCAGGTGTGGAATTAAATTAAAAAAATAAATACATCAGATTAGTTTGACCTCTTATCTCTAATATTTATAAGATTTGGGGATCTGAATTTAGAGCAAACTTTGAAATGAAAATACGAAATGAAATGGACATATTATTACACTCCTATTTAACTTCATGATTCATCTTGTAATTATACAGATATTATCCTTTCATCTTTGTAGCTTTGCTTCACTTAATTGATTTTGTTACTATAGGCTATTTTACCACTATTAGCTTTAAATGCAATTCTATTTTTAACAAAGAGATATAGTTATTTTTGTGTCATAGACTTACCACCTACCACCTATTTATCAATTTCCGGATGGTTTTTGCTATGAGATATTAGAACAGCATATTGACATCTAATTTTGTAATTATTTTTTTTAGCATTCAGAATTCTAAATTCAATGGAAAAATATCTAAATCTCAACTACTTTTATGGCTAAAGCTAGTTATAGAAATAAGGTATTACTGTAACAAAATGCATGCATAGTAAACAAATTCTATAAAAAAATGGGAAGGAAAAAGTTAATCTAAAAAAAAGAAGATTGAAAAAATGTAAAAAAAGTTAAGTAAAATAAGTTGAAGAATTTTAATTTTAGCATTTTCTTAATGTCGCTTCTGTCTTTTCAGTGCCAGATGTAATATTTTACATAAATGTATTACATAATTACATTAAATCTATGCTGTTTGCATAAGATACCAATCATTTTATATAATACTTTTATCTACTTTGAAACTTTCTGTTAACTGTAAGAAAACTACTGAAAATTATGTGCCTTTGTCTTCATTTATTCTCTTGATTTTATTTTATTTTCTCCTTGATAAAATTCTCATATCTCACAATATGTTAACCATTTATTTCTCATCATAAAATGTTTTTGTAGTATCACTTTTTTTAGTTTTAAATTTTAATAAAGTTATTATGCTTTTGCATAGCCTGGATTGTATCTATTTCATATTCCACACTCATGTCAAAATGGCATGTGTAACATAATGAATTTTGAAACCTACATTAGTCTTGACTGTCTACCACAAGCATCTATGCCACGCAAATCTTGGCTCATGTTTTTCTAGCCCTAAGAGTCTTCCATTTCCTAACAGTAGTCATTCTGTCATCCAGACAAAATGTAAATGTATTATACCCTGTGCAGAGACACTTTTTGTGAGATGGGTGAACATATAAATTTGATAAATAAATGAATAACAATAAAAATACAATTTCAGATCAGGTAAACCTGATCCCTTTCTTTTCTTTGTATTTTATCTTGTACCATAAGATACCAAAGTCAACCAAAACAAATAGAAAACAAGAATAAAAACTCTATAGAGTTTTGTGTTTGTTCTATTTGTTTGTTCATTTTTGCAATTGAAAATAACCACCATTTGTTAGATTCTTCCAAAAGGTTCAAATGGGAATCTCTGTGAAATCAATATAACACATTTTGGGCTTATTTGCATGGACATAAGGGTTTTCTTAAAACTTTAAAATTTCCTAGGGAAGAAGTGCCTGGCCCATGGAATCAGAGCCATTACATTGTTATTCTATAATGTTGTCATTTCTAGAGGCACTCTAAGCACATGTTTAAAGTAGATGACAACTGGTCTGTTCTATTCTGTCAGAACTTGCATTTGAATGAAGAATGTTGGTTTCTGTTTTTAAATTGTCTAATTCTATGCATGCAGGAAAGTATATTCCCTTCCTCCAATGGTCAGCATGACCCAAATACTGATTTTTAATTTATTTGGGCTTTTAAGCTGTGAAGTTAATTTGGGATGGATATTTGATTTAACCAAATGCAATTGCAGCCTCCCCATAGAGCCCTGTATATGGGCTCCAGCTGTGATGAACAGGTCAACATGACAATCAAATGTAGCATAACACAGTTTGGAAAGAATAATGTACTCTTTAACTCACACAATAAGCTAAAAGAGTTGATGGAAAAAGTAGATGGCAAACAAATTTATGTCCTCAAATCAAATGGAATAATTGAGAAAAAATTATTCTGCAGCCCTTACTGGAAGCAGTAAATAGCTGAAAGCCACTAAGAAATGTTTAAAAGTAAAAATAAGAGTAAAAATTGTCTAAGCTAGCTAAGAACCCTTTCTACATACAGTGTATCTTATAGGTACAATGGGAAAAAGTCATCTCCATTCTTGTAAGAAGTCATTGCACTTATTCCTTCCAAGCATATTAGAAACAGGCTGTTGATAATGCTACAGTAGATATCCAAATAATCACCTATGGAGAGTGAGTTAAGTGTCATGAGTTGGACATGTCAATGGTCCCTGAAAATTTTCAACACTTCTTGGCATCTCTATTTATTGGAACCACAGATATTGGATCCTATTTTGATGATGACCTGATTATGAGATCTGTGGAAAAGAAATTTGCTATCCATATTCAAATTCCATATTAGGAAGCTGTACTTATCACTACAGGAGGACAAACATGTGTTGCTGTTGTTTTTTAAAAGAACAGAGTTCACATTGTGACTGACCTTCGACTGAAATGTTTAGCATGTACCAACTGAACTGTACAATGTGTTGAGTCCAGCTGGGATTAGAAATTACACTGAGCAAAAGGAGATAAAACTTGGATCTGAAGCTTATGGTTGAAGTTTAATACTGGGGAAAGAAAACTCTGCTCCTTTATCCCCTTCCTTTCTCCTCCCAACAAAAAAAAAAAAATCCTAATTTTATAACAGGGCTGCCAAACTCCTGGCCCACAGGCCGGATGCGTCACATGCTGGCCATGTCCTTTCCCAGTTTAGCAAATTGGGGGGGAAAGTCCCGATACGTCACATGACACCACTGTGATGATGTGAGTTTGACACCCCTGTTCTGTAAGATGACAGGTCTGTGGATTTTTATGTGGTTAGAAGATATTAGAAGACATGGTCGGTTTCTCCATTTGAGCTGCCTGGGTTTATTAAACATCTTCCTTGCTTGGATGTACACATTTCTGATGCAATGTATCTTCCTTATTCACAGCTTATCACTTTGATTCAGAAGATCATTTACTATTTTTCTACATCTAAGGCTTCTGTGAGAGCAGAAATAAAGGCTTCCACCTCAGCATGGGAATTGGGTTGATTCAACAAGTTTGTGGGTTGCAACCTCATAAAAGAGATCAGGAAAACATAATCTGCGAAAACTGAAAAGCTCTTTTCAGCACAAGGCATTTAAGCGCATGCAGCTGGGCAACTATTCAAGCAAAACTAATGCCATTGGAGAAGATACATCTGTGAGGCTGAAAATAATTGCACTGTTTTGTTACAGCCAGCAGTATGTAAGCTTGAATGCTTGCCACAGGTTACAAGGTGTTGAACATGTTTTATGTAGTTAGGTATGATTAAAAGTCAGCAAAGGCAAGATTTTCCCCCCTGTTTGCTTAGTGCCTGTTTCAGCCTAGGATTATCATTTCCATCAAAGTTTATGATTCTAAATAGGAGATTGAATAGTGACAAACTTCTGTTAAAAAATTAAGATAAAAAGGGTGATTTTTTTGTAGTTGATAAGTAGAATGAAAAATGCCATATAAGCAACATTGATTCTTGCTTTGTTTTGATATATTTTGCCAAAATTACCAAGGACTCCTGACCTACTTTCACCCTCCTATTTTCTCTGATATGTAATCGGATACCAGAAAATCATGGTACACTGAGGTAGGAAATAGGTATCTAATCACATGCAAATGCCAGGAGACATAGAGGAGAATGGAGTTTAGAAATAAAACAAAGATCACTCTATAAATGGAAAAGTGGGGCAGAGGACCAAATAAGAAGGGAAGATGAGCTCGAAATGTGATATTGTAATCCCAAAACTCTTTAAAGGAGAAGATGTACACAGGTGAGAGAGAAAGAAGTCACTCAGACTATTGGGATGAACCAGGAACCCCATTGCTAGTTCTCCATTCTAAAATGTAATCTAATCAGATTTATCAGAAAGGTCTTGTGTGGGTTGATGGTGACTTAGGATCTCAAGTTGCTAATGTAAGAAATATAAGATAAGCATTACAAAGCACCTAGTTGATTGATTATATTAAGAAGCCACAGATAAACTGTGTACTTTCCAAGAAGTTGGGTGATTAATTCATCCTTGATGTGGCCATTCAAGAACCATTCAAATGGAGAAGAGGGAAAATATTATTCTCGCCCAGGGGTCCCCAAACCCCTGTTGGCTAGAGAATTCTGGAAGTTGAAGTCCACAAGTCTCAAAGTTGCCAAGTTTGGAGACTTCTGCTCTAGCCCCAACACATAATCAGCCCCAACTCAACACATATAAGAACTGTCCTGTTTATATATCTGTCAAAAAGATACAGTGGTCCACTTAAAATTTGTCTATCATATAAGGAGGAATATGGATACAAATCTGAGGAAAAATGCAGAGATTGTTACTTCTGATGGAAATATCAGCTTAGCCCAGAAAGTCAAGAAGTGATAAGAACTTAAGGACTGTCCCACCTGAGCTATCTTTGGTATAAGCGGGAGTTAAATAGAGCTGTAGCATTCCTTGAGCTTGATATGTTGGCATCTGACCTGGTATGTTGGATGGTTTTAATTCAAGCCCAGTAAAAAAACTATGGGTAGACCTAAATTCGATAAGCAACAGTTTGGATTAGGATTGTTACTAACCACAATTGTCCATATCAGAATTGATAATTATAAGTTGCAAGTCATTAAATAAACTGTTGTGGACCTCCCCTTGCTTTGGAAGAAGATAAGCAAAATGTTTTGAATACAGATTTTCACCTATCCTCATTCTCTTTAAGAGTAAAGTATGGTTTCGCATTTTATCTAAATCCATCACATCTTTTTTCAGCCTTAAGGTAAATAGCATGCTTGAAATATAATTTAATAAGCATACATAAACCATCATACCATGGCTCAAAAAGTTGTAGTAAGTTGTTCCTTAACTCTTTTTCTTAAAAGGACAGCAAGTGTCATCTTTAAAGGATGATATACCATAATTTTAGAATAATTCAGGGGAAAGTTCTCTCTCTTGTATGTGCAGCAAAAGCTTCTGAAAAGTCAGGGAAGCATTTTTAAAAGAATGTAGTTTCCAGAAAGGTTCATGATAGAGGCATTGATAAATGTACACATTAAATGGTTCAGAGCATTTAAAGTCCACTCCAAACCTTGAATTATATCTAATTATAATTATATCTGTAAACTAGGACAAATATTCAATAATGCCCAAATCATGGGTACTGTTTAACAGCTTATTTGTGTTCTATTGCCAGAACAAAGCAGACTCGAGACCGGAGTTGAATTCAGCTCTTTACTGAACAACCAGTAACTTTAACTAAAGACAAGCCGCAGCAGCCCTTTTTATAGCGGCTGCTCGCAGCTCGCAACCAATGGCATTTATTTAAACTTCCCGCTGCTTAGGCAGCCAATCGAATCTGTTGTTATCAACCAATCGCCCAGCGATGCTATCTGTCTAATAGGAATGCAGTATTACGAGTATGTAAAACAAGTACACTACCCCGCTCCCCTCTTGGTTCGATCCAATGTTACGTGATGTAGTCGCGTAAGTAGGAGGGGCTTTTGTGTGTCCTAGTTGACCTGCGCAGTTCAGTCTCTGCGTTGACCTCGGTCGGTTCGGGCAGATTTGCTGTCTTTCCCGTTCTTCTCTCTGGAACCTCCTGGAAGGATGACTCAGCCATGCCGCTCCTGCCATGCCTTGTTGGGTTTGTTGGATGGGCGCTGTTCCTTTTTTCCGACGTGTGTGGGCAGGTAGAGTCGTCTCGGCTGCTTCTTTCCTGGTTCTCCTTCAGCTCTCTTTTTTCGAATTTGCCCACTGGTAAGTAGTTTTTATTTCTTTGTGGGTTTTCAGTTTCTGGTTGGGGGTTTGTTAATGGAGGGTTTTCTTTTCCTTTATTATTTAAAGGTTTCCCCCCCTCTGGTTTTCTTATTATTGTCTATTGGTTCTTGTGGATGTGTCTTTTCCATGTTCTGGGGTGTGTCAGTGTTGGGTTCGATGTATCAAGACTGTAATTGATCGATGTGTCTTTTCCACGATCTGCCATCTGTTGTCTCTAGCCGATACAATCGGGGGCCTGTAATTTGTGTGATCGTGGCCGGTAGCCACAATGGTTCTCAGGTAAGATTTTTCATGTATACCAGGTCACCTGGTATAAACGTGTGGTACTTACTGGAGTAGTCTGGTGGCTTTTCGGGGTTGTAGGTCGGGTTTAGTCTGTCCAAATATGAGCGCAATTTTTTGCCCATTAAAAGTTCAGCTGGGCTCTTGTTTGTTGATGTGCATGGCGTTATGTGTTGGATGATGAGCATGGTGTTGATTTTATCTTGCATGTCGCCTCCCTCAATTTTTTCTAATGCTTCTTTCATGTAACGAACCATGCTCTCCGCCCTTCCATTCGCCACTGGATGAGCTGGCGCTGTCAGAGCATGTTGTATTCCTTGTTCTGCGAGGAATTGTTCAAAAGCTAAAGCTGTGAACTGTGGCCCATTGTGCAATACTACTACATCTGGTAGACCGTGAGTGGCAAAGAGTTTCTTTAGTTGTTTAGTGACGGCTTCAGTCGTTGTTGAATTCATGATGCTGACTTCTAACCAGTTTGAGTATGCATCAATGATGATTAAGTATGTATACCCCTTTGTGGGTCTGGCGAAGTCTATGTGGATCCTTGACCAGGTGCCTCTGGGTGTCTCCCAGTCAAGGATCAGTGCTAAAGGGGGGGTAGGTCTGGACGACTGACATATATGGCATGTTCTTACCCAGGTTTCGATGCCCTTGTCAATTCCTGGCCACCAGACGTAGCTTCTGGCCAGGGACTTCATTTTTACCATGCCAGGGTGTCCCTCATGCAGTATGTTCAGTACATTTTCTTGTAATTTTTGTGGAACAACAACGCTATCCCCCCACAATATGCATCCTTTTTCAATTGACAGCTCAGTTTGGCAGTTTTTGAAAGGTTTAAAAGTCTCATTTTTGATGTTTTCTGGCCAACCCCTCCCTACCCAGTTCAGGAGTCAGGCCATTAGTGCATCTTTAGTGGTTTCTCTTGCGATGTCCAATGCAGTGATTGGAAGGTTCGATATCATTTCAATTCGCAGGGTGTTTGTTGTGGGTGCTGGGTCATCGTCATGGTCTGATAGGGGTGAACGGCTAAATGCATCGGCATGGGGTATGGCTTTTCCTGGCCGATAGACGAGCTTGTAGTTGTAAGCTGCCAGAAATTCCGACCACCTTGTCATTCTTGGAGACAGGATGTTGGGAGTGGCCCTGTCTCCCGCCAGGATTCCAAGCAGTGGCTTGTGGTTGGTAATTAAAGAAAATGTTCTACCATAAAGGTATTCGTGAAAACGTTTTACCCCCGAGATGGCAGCCAAGGCTTCTCTATCCAGTTGACTGTAGTTTCTTTCAGCTTTGGATAATGTTTTGGAATAAAAGGCAATCGGTGCCTCTCTGCCATCAGGTAGTGTGTGACTAAGTATTGCGCCTACGCCGAATGGTGAAGTGTTGCAGGTGACAGTCAGTGGTAGCGTGTCGCTATATTGGATCAATACAGATTTAGATGTAATTAAGTCTTTAATTCTTTGGAACACAGCTTCTTCTTGTCAAGCCCATTTCCTGATGGCTTTTTTATCGAGTAGTCTATGCAGTGGTTCCGCAATTGTTGCCTTCTGCGGCAAAAAGACATTATAAAAATTAATGAGTCCTAAGAATGCCTGTAAATCCATTTTGTTTTGGGGTCTGGGTGCTTCTTTAATTGCTCGTATTTTTTTCCGGTGGGGTGGATTCCTGCTTCATCAATAAGATACCCTAGGAACTCAACCTGATTTGTGGCGAGTTGGCATTTTTCTTTTTTGACTTTTAGTCCTGCTTCTCTAAACATTTGCAAGTGTGCCCATAGCTGGTCTTTCAGTTGTTTTTTATTTCCGGCTGATATCAATGCATTATCAAAATAGGGGACCATCCCTCTTAGTCCTTGGAGGAGGCATTCCATCAGACTTTGGAAAATGCCGGGAGCCACACTGACACCGAATTGTAATCTGTTGCATTTAAAGCCCCCCTGTGCGTTACGATAGTCTGTGCCTCTGCTGTCTCAGGATCAACCATCAATTGTTGATATGCCTGCGCGAGATCGAGCTTTGCAAAAAATTTTCCTCCCCCCAACGAATGCAAAATATGTTGGACTACTGGGACGGGGTATGTGCTCTGCTGTAATGCGTGGTTCAGGGTGGCCTTATAGTCACCACAGATGTGCACAGACCCATCTGGTTTCATGGGAGTCACAATCGAGGTTTCCCATCTTGCATGGTCGATTGGCTCTAACACCCCTTGTGCGAAGAGTTTGTTCAGCTGCTCATCAATTTTTGGCTTTAACACAAAAGGAACGTGTCTGGCCTTTAACCTGATGGGGGCTATGTTCGGGTTTAGGCTAAATGAGATAGGGGTCCCACAGTACTTGCCTAAGATCCCATCGAAAATGTCTCGGAATTCCTCCATCAGGTCTTTTTCCCAGTCTGTTTCGGTGACGCTGTTGATTCCTGTCAGTTCAATCCCCAGCGGCATGAACCATTCTAAACCAAGCAGGCTGGGGCAGTCTCGGTCAACGATGGTCAGTGAGAGAATTTCAGTGTGTTTCTTGAAATTTACCTTGAAATGTCCTGATCTGACTACCGGAATTCTGTTTCCTTGGTAGTCTTTTAACGTCAGGCTTTGCTCTTCGAGTTCTTTTCGTCGTATATCTGGTATCAAGTTTTTTATTGTGTTCCATGATACCACTGACAAATATGAGCCGGAGTCCACTTCCATTTTGCATGGCTTCCCTTCTATCCTGACATTTATCCGAACCTTCTTAGCAGCTGTTGCTCTGGCATTCCTGATAATAAGCGTCTGATGTGTTTCTTCCTTCTCATTGAGTCGCTGACTTCTATTTTCCTGGTTCCATCGACTTCCAGTTTGCTTCTCCTTGGTTTTGGCGGGGGGGGGGTACTGCCTCGCCTCTTTGGACTATAGCTCTTTTTGTTTAGGCAGACCCTAGCAATGTGCCCCCGTTTTTCACAGTGTCTACAGATGGCATCCAAAAAGTGGCACTCCGAACGCGGGTGATTTCCTCCACATCCGGCACATTGGAAATCAGGTTTCCTACCCCTTCTTTCTCACCAGTTTCGCTCTGATTGGAGTCTGTTTACCTCCCCGTTTTCTTCCTCAGAGTTGGTTGATGACTGAATGTCTTCATGGTGGGTACTTGCAGTAGTGTGTTTCTGGGTACCTTCTGCTTTCTTTTCTCTGCTCTGTTTTGGACTGTTGACTGTATTCATTTGTTTCATTTTCGCCGCAGATTTTTTTGCTGCCTTGGCTACTGTTGCTTCAGTGATGGCTTCATTTATGGTAATGTTGGGTCGGTTGAGTAGATTGCTCTGCAGAGTGGTGTCTCTCAATCCGAGGACTATGCGATCCCTCATGGCTTCATCCATGTTGAGGAACTCACATGCCCCTCCAATGTCCCTTAGTGCTGCTACAAAGTCTCCAATACTCTCGCCTTCTTGTTGATCCCGTTTATAAAATTCACGTCTTTGAATGAGGTTGGATACAACAGACGCGTAATGGTTTCTCAGCATTCGGTTCAGGTCTGGCCATGCCATCTGTTTTACGTCGTTCTGTTTCACCAATGCCTTTGCCATCTTAAAAATCGTCGGGCCGCAATGTGTCAGGAATATGGCTCTCTTCCTCTGGTCAGTGATTCCTTGTAGTTCGTTGCTTTCCAGAAACATCAGGAACCTGTCAATATAGGATTCCCAGTCTTCTTTGGCTGGGTTGAACGGTGCGGGTGGCAAATTGTTTCCGGCATCTCGTTGATTTTTCGGCTTCCCTTGCCATATGCTTACGGTCTTTGTTCCTTTGATCCCAGCTTTGTTGCCAATGTTCTATTGCCAGAACAAAGCAGACTCGAGACCGGAGTTGAATTCAGCTCTTTATTGAACAACCAGTAACTTCAACTAAAGACGAGCCGTGGCAGCCCTTTTTATAGCAGCTGCTCGCGGCTCGCAACCAATGGCATTTATTTAAACTTCCTGCCACTTAGGTGGCCAATCGGATCTGTTGTTATCAACCAATCACCCAGTGATGCTATCTGTCGAATAGGAAAGCAGTATTACGAGTATGTAAAACAAGTACACTACAATTTGCTACATTTTCTACTACATGAAGTTTCTGAATTTTCTTCAAGGATAATCATCATCTCCTTTTAATGACCCCATAATCTCTTGCAGGGTGGAATCTGGGCAACCGAATGGAGCAGACTCTTTACTGGCCGGGTGCCATTCTTATCACGAATGTGGAATTTGATTCAGCAGATAAATTCTCATTGTGCCCAGAGGAGAAATATCTGCCTCTACCTTGGATCGAACTCACAGCCTCCTGTGAGGTGAGAGCTCTACCTCTAGGCCACCGTACCACTCAATTTTCTTCAAGGATAATCCTAGGCTGAAATACAATAATATATAACTGTGCCAAGTTCCACTGAATCAAAAATGGATACAATTGCAATGATAGGCATAACATCCAAAGACAGCTGAGGTAAAAGAGCACTGCCAAAGTTTGGACCTGCTTTCAAAAGGAATGTCAATAACTGAAACTTCATTGATGTATCCACCTGCATGACACGACCAGGTTCAGAGGAATTCTAGTTTTATTTTGTCATAGAAGTGGTCAAATTAAAAGAACAATGAAAGAAAGGGAAGGTAATGGAAAAAACATATTGTTTGTTCAGTCATTTATAAGATTAGAAAACCTGGGTGAAGGGTTAGGGTTAGAAGAGGCAATCAGGCTATAACATTTTGCCAATAGAGAAGAGATGGCATCAAACAAATGTTCTGGGAAGCAATTCTATGAATATATCCACTTACCTTAGGTACAAATCAAATGCACAATTGCACTGTAAATCTCCTATCTTTCAATTTGTACTACAGTGAAAATGAGAATATCATGTCATTTGATGCTCTCTTATCCACAGCAATGATATTTACATACCTCCCAAATTAGCCCTATTTTCTGGGCCAAATGCTGAATAGCAGTAATTTAACTTGTTGGGTTTTTTTCTAAGAGAATTGACTGCTCTGGAGGATAAATTATATTCCATGGATGCCTCAGATTATTGCCTTGCCTGTAGATAGAAGGTCTGCAAAAATAGAAAGCAAAACAGAACAACTAAGCAAACTAAGAACTACTCCCTCCCCCCACCAATTATTTTAAGCAAATACATTCACATCAATTCCTTTAAATTAAATCTTTCAAGAATTTTTTCCAGTGTTTTCTGTGGGTATGGATATTCATTGTATATATGACATTATTATTTGTCATTTGATTGGCCCTCCTTTAAGTATCTAGAACCTGAAAGTCAGTGGTTTTAAAGCTAATGTTACAGGATATCTGACAAAGAATATAATTAGCAGCTTTGAAACTTTGTGTATATCATCATAGAGTTCTTTCTGCATGATAAATCTCTGTAAACCTACCCTGGTGTTGTGCTACAATTGGGAATACCTATCTTGTCAAAAGAAGCAGTATTAACTTTTTATTTCCCAGCATAGAAAATACTGTATGGCAGTTGGAGATCGGATATTGCTGAACTGAAAACAGAGTTGTTGTCATCTCTTTTCCTTTTCTCTGACAGTAAGAATATTCATTTACTGAAGTATCATTGAGTTAGATTTAAAATATACTTTAAATCAGGGGTAGTGGTTCTTTGTCAAACCAGAATGTTGCATTAAGTGGTCTGCCTTGTTCCTAACCAGATATTGCCAACATTTTTTTTATTAATGACATGGGTGAAGAAGTAAATAGAATGCTTGTCAAATCTAGGGATGATCCAAAGCTGGATACATCCTAAGCATTGGGAAAATTATTGTATGATATGTTTTGTATGGTGATTCAAATAGAAGCAGTATAGGTAGTCCTCGTTTAACAACAGTAATTGGGATCAGTAAAGTGGTTCCTAGGTGAAACATCATGTGACCACATCATTTAGTGATGGCAGTTCTGGTAGTGACAGTTATGACAGTTAGATAGGACCAGTGTTGGGCAATGCTTCTCCTCCCCTGCTGTATTCACCTCTACTTCAATGTCATCTGTACACCTATCTCCTCCACATCGCTGCTCTTTTGGTTGAATACTCTGAATTCTGCCATCCCTGCAGCCCTGCACTCTCCTGAACTAAGTGTGCCTTCTACTCCTCCTCACTGCTTCCAGCCGAACCTTGCTGTCCCATGGCTGACAAGGCACATCTGGTCTGGCCCTTTGTGAAGCAGCTGCTGGCTGTGTGCAGCCTTCCCAAAGAGTGGTGTGGCCTTCCTGAAGCTGCACAAGATGTTTGGAAGGCCTAAGGAAGTTAAGGGTTGTCTCACAAAGGACCAGGCTAAGTATGCCTCATCAACAGAAGGACAGCAAAGGTCAATTGGGGGCAGCAGGGATGATGAAGGGAAGGGCATCAGGATTGGCAGTGATGGAAGAGGGCAAGGCTGCTAACCAGGTAGGTGGAGCGAGGTGAAGTGCATCCTGCAATCATAAACGCAAGCAGGCTAGCAGTTGCTCAAATGTTGATCAGGTAACTGCAAGGGTGATGTAATAGCTGTAACTTCAAGGACTATCATTTGTCTGAAATGGTACAGGGTTTCCTGCCTGAGCAGGAAGTTGGACTAGAAGACCTTCCAAGGTCCCTTACAACTCTTCTCGTCATAAATCCATTCATTCAGCACAATTGTATGTTCAAATGATCACCGTTAAGTGAGGATTTTCTATATTTAGCACACTGTCAGAGGCTGCATTCTACTGCAATGACTGAGGGTGTAATCTCTTCTCCAGAGTACTTATTCTAATCTATACCCAGGCTTTGGGGCCTGCAAAAGCCTGACCACATTGCATCAGTTATAAGCCCACCCCTCTTCATACACAATTGTAGTCATACCAGACGGAATGAAAGGTAACCACTAACAAAATATGTCGAACAAGACTTTCTTATCTCAATTGCCCTCTATACTTACTGCATACTGTACTCAGTACTGTTGAACATTATGTCCTTTGGCCTTGCTTCAAGGTTGGAGATGGAGGGGAGCACTCCTTTCTCTTTTTCAATCAGTATTGGTGGGGAGAAATTGTGCCCATGGCCCTTCATTTGTGGAGTGCCACAGAGTTCCCTCTCTCCCCTTTAAAATTTCCATGAAACTGCTTGGTCATATAATTCATTGGTTTTGGATCAGCCATCAAATGTAATGTGAAATCTTGTAAGAATTCATCTTTTTATAAATATTCCATCATTTATCCATTCCTTATTCTTGGTGACAAATTTAGGTGTTCCAGACAACATAGCTGAAATTTTGTAAGACCAGGTAAATTTTGCACTTCTCAAAGTCCTAGAACATTGTGTGGGAGGAATACCAAAAACTAAAACAACAATTTCCCTCCTCCCCCCCAAAAACCTTATCTTTGTCCTGTATAGGAATCAAAATCTAGTGAGTAACAGCAAATAACAAAATTACATCTCTTTTTCCAGGCAAGAAGGTTTGCAAGTGAGGCTTTATTTAACCCTTCTATGGCCCTGATATTTTTTCCCTTCTTTTTGTTCTCCTCTTCCCTTCTTTCTTTATGGGCAGGGATGATTTGTTCCCTACTTTTCTCATTTAGAAGGGAAAATAACTATTTTAAAGCTTTTGTGTCTTTGTAAGCAGCAGATTGCAGAGAGACTGAAAATGGGTTAAGATGGAGGCTGACAGCAGATAACATCATGTGGGTTTATCATGGTTACACCATATTAAACACCATTTGATGGCTGACAGGCATTAATATTTATTTGCTATGTTTGCTGTGGGATGGAACTATTCTTTTTTAAAAAAATTACAGCATTTAATAAATAAGATGATATGCTATTTTGTACCTGACAGATGACAGCTAATGTAATGTCATGTGAAGCTAAAATCAAAACAGTTTAGAGGTACCAACATATTCATTACATTTGCAGATGAAAACAAAAACACAAATATTGTTTTTAAACTCTAAAAAGGATGACCACATGGTATGGGATAATTTCTAAGAGCCTTTAAAGCTATTCCTTTACATCAGGCCTGTTAAAATGATGGCCCACAGGCCGGATGTGGTCATATGCAGGCCACGCCCACCCTGCCTCAGCAAAGACAAAAAAACGTCATGATATGTTATGATGCATCATATGATGTGATCAAGTTTGACACCCATTCTCTACATTCATTTGTAGTTTGCATTTCTTCAAATCAGTGTTGACTCCTAATGACTGTCTGGACAAATTTCTACTGTTTCCTTGACAAGAACTTGGGACCAATTTCCACTTGCCTCCTTCCTAGTGCTATCAAAAGGGATTGGCCTAAGTTAGCCCAGCCTGTTTCATGCCTAAGGCAGGACCAGAATCCACAGCCTTCTGTTTTCTGCCTAGTGCCTTAACCACCTTATCCAACTGGCTCTCAAACTAGCTCTAATGCTAAATCACTATTAAACCAGTATCTTCTTTACCTCTATTTTATTCCAGGGTAGTATAAACCAGCTTTACCTAACCTGGGTATAGTACAGATGCCTAGACTTCTATTTCTAAGCTTTCCCCCAAAGCCTGGTCATTACAGGGACAAAGCATTACAGAGGTGGATTCAAAACCAGATGACTGAAGAACCATCTCTTCTTAATGTGCATCACATGCAGACCAAAGGGGTGTGATTTTGATCACCCAGTCAGTTTCCTCCCCTCAAAAGACAACCCTGATCATTGCTGAGAATTCTAGGGATTAAAAACATCTGCCTGCTCTAAATTACCACTACAACTGTTAATTATGCATCTCCCATTCTACAGTTTCTGCCAGATAAACATGCACAATAATTTCTTAACAGAGTCAGGAAGATTGCATCTCTATTTAGCAGTTTGAACTTCAATGTATTTTGGCTTCACTTGAACATGCTGATCCCTGACTTTTATTTCTCAGCAATCCAATTTTTCTTGCCCTCTGAAAACCATATGAGTTGCCGTGAAAGGGAATGGCTGTATGAGCACTCGTAGGCCATTTCCTCACCATTGGCTCAGAATGACTCCATAACATCAGTGAAATGATTTAAAGCATGTCTTCCTTAATGTTATTTTGGCACAACAATGGCTGGATGAACCTCAAAGATGCTATAAGTCACTGGTGAGGAAATGAGTAGAGCCTTTGCACCTGCATTTTATTTAGGATTTCTTAACAAAGCTAGATTTTCTGAATCAAACTTAAAAACTTTTAATGGGAAGAGGAATGACTAACTAGATACTAGAAGGTCAAATCTAACAACTTGTGTTTTATACTACAGAGCACTGATGGGGACATATTGCTTAATATAAATGAGCTGCCTGTTTGTTTCCCCCCACTCTTCACTGAAATTAAATGTTTTGCAAGCTTTCCTAACAATGTGCCTTGGGGTGGCAAAGTTGAACAGACAAAGACAAATAGAAGGTGGGAAAAAGGAGTTTTTCATCTTGAATGTGAGCACTTAGTAGAAAATAACTTTATAAAAACATCATTTCAAAGGCAGGAGTTAAATTGTTACCTTGAGTTTTTAAGGGTAGCATCTTTGTTTGACTGCACTGTATTGGCATCAGGCAGTTTTGGGGCAATTAAAGCACAAAGCTTTTTCATAGTTCCCAGTTTGACACTATGAAGTTGAACAAAAATATGGGAAATGTTTTCTGTGTTGGAAAAGCAGGGCAATACTCATTTATCTTTTCTAACAACCGTTTACCTGAGGCATTGGCACAGGAAGCCTGCAGGGTTACAATATCCCAATTCTTTTTCATCTTGTGATCAGAAAATGATGATTTGTATGAAGATAATATAGGATACTGACAGCCAGGGATGGCTAAGTGAGTACACAATACCCAAATAGGTTGCATACTTTTAGACTGAAGAATGTTGCTGTCCATTTCTTCAACTCAATCCCACAAACATCCTCAAATAGTCCAGTTTGGGGATATACCAGTTCTACCTACCTAGGCTATGATGGTCACAGAAAGCTGCATTTTCTAATATCCTGCTTTCATTCTTTGCTGTATCCAAGAGTTTCCAACCAGGTAGGTAGAGGCTAATATTTGGAATAGACTCTCCTGCTTGAGCAGGGGGTTGGACTAGATGACCTCTAAGGTACTTTCCAACTCTGTTATTCCATGAAAAGGTAAAGAAGGACAGATATAGACAGGCAGATAGATAAATGATAGATATAGATAGGTAGATGATAGATAGACAGACAGACAGACGGACGGATAGACGGATGGATAGACGGATGCATGGATGGATAGATGGATAGATAGATAGCTAGACAGATATAGATAGAATTCAGTTAATCCTGGTGAAATGAACTCTGTTATTGTTACAATTACTGTTATGGAAGTGAAGGGCCCACATCATTTTATAAAGAAGAAAGAAGCCCCTACATGTGATGCTGATGATGGAAAGGTTGCAGGAAGTGGGGGGGTGTCACAAAATGGTGGACTCATTCTTGGAGCAGTGTGGCATGACTGACTTTTAGAGTTTTCAGTTTCTATAATAACACTTTCAGTCGGGTTCATCAAGTTCAAAGCAGCTCTCATATTATATGATCATCTAGGGCTTACTCCTAGTAAAAAAGAGACAGATTTTGTACCGACTGAAGTTTTGGGATCTTTTTCCAAGGCATTCCCATGTGTAGCACATTTTAGCAATTCATCCTGGATGACATGAAGCACGGTCTAATCTCTCTAGAGAGCATTGAAATTGATATTGGACTTATATATTAGAAAAGGGTGGTGTGTACATTTGACACAGACTGATTACAATCCTTTTATTGGATTTTTAATGATAAGTCCATTGTGATTGCTCTGGGATTGTTTTTCAAAGGATTGGATATCACCAGGTTTTGAAATTAATAAAGGATCAAGGATTCTATCTTCCCATCTTATGAATGGGCTCCCTAGAGGATATTCTAAGTATTCCTTGAAGAATGCACAAAGAAATTAGCATAATCTCATTTATTACTCCATGGGTACTACACACACACGCACACGCACACACATGCAGGGTTTAGAAGGTGGGCTTATCTAACTAGAAGTGTTCTAATTTGTTGTGTCTGGTTTAGCCTAACTAGTGAGAAGGTTAAATTTTGCAGCTAGTAAAATTTCTTACTTGGCTTATACTTAAGAAGAACTTCACAAGTTGGTAAGCAAGCAGATACTGTCTGAGATAATGGAGTGACATTTCATGAAAAGTATGCCTAAAGCATGCAACTAAATAGCAATAAATAAGAGAATGGGTTCTGAAATACTTGATCCATACAAAGGTTTTCTTTGTCTGATTTACTTCTGGAGGCGTAAAGAGCCTGCATAGTGAAATAAAGAAGTAAAGCATAAGTAGAACATCAATAGGAAGTAAAAAGGTATTTCTGTAAAATTAAAAGTAATGCTGAGCAGAGAAAGCATCTCACATTTTTCTGTCAGCATTCATTGAGTTTGATGAAAGAGAATTTATTTTTGAAATTTATTTCAAAGGATAATTTCAATGTCATCTGTACACCTGTCTCCTCCACATCTCTGCTCTTTTGGTTGAATACTCTGCATTCTGCCACCCCTGCAGCCCTGCACTCTCCTGAACTAAGTGTGCCTTCTACTCCTCCTCACTGCTTCCAGCCGAACCTTGCTGTCCCATGGCTGACAAGGCACATCTGGTCTGGCCCTTTGTGAAGCAGCTGCTGGCTGTGTGCAGCCTTCCCAAAGAGTGGTGTGGCCTTCCTGAAGCTGCACAAGATGTTTGGAAGGCCTAAGGAGGTCAAGGGCTGTCTCACAAAGGACCAGTTAT
>NW_020769345.1:5160814-5193024 GCF_900518735.1 Pseudonaja textilis | reverse complement strand
AAGAAGAAGAAGAAGAAGAAGAAGAAGAAGAAGAAGAAGAAGAAGAAAGATGATAGATTAGGTAGATGATAGAGAGATTATAGATAATAGATGATGAAAATGATGATGAAAAAGATGAGAGAGATAATAGATGATGATGGTGATGATGATGATGATGAAAAAGTAGGTAGGTAGATAGAAAGATAGACAGACAGATAGATAGAGATAGATGAAAGAGAGGGAGAGAAGCCAAGTCTATTGTCTGCTTAGATGTTAATTGGGAATATAGACTGTTATTAGACAACAGTGATGAAATTAGATGACAGTAAAGTGCATGATTTGTTATTAAATCTTGATAACAGACACTCAGGGAAGAAAAATGTTTATGCAATGTATGCATTTATATGCTAAATATGCATAAAGCTCAAATACTAATATCACCTATTCACTCACATACTTGCACACAACTATAACCCACATCTCTGTATTTTTCACTCAGTTACTTTCCCTTTCATCACCATTAAGATGGCAAACTTGACGATGCCAGATCTGATGAATGAAAGCTTTAGTCCTTCTGGCAAGTGTAAAGAGCATAGGAAACATCACTGTACAACAGGAGAAAAAGCCACTAACAAAGCAATAGTCAGATAAACGGGGCTTGAGCCTATACCAAGAAACTAACTTGAGAAAACATTTCAGAAAACCCTTCTTAACAACAATTGTCACACGAAGATAAAGCAAAGGGGGAGGGAATTACATCCAGATTTGCAGCATTGTCCCAATAAAAGTAGTTTTAGACCTATATGGCAGTGTGTTTTTTTAGTCTTGTCCACCTTCTAGGGTTGACATCTGTGCTTTTAGTAATTATATTTTACCATAGAGGCAAAGAGTAGGCTATTAGGCTTTTTAACTGAGATAAAACAGGCTTAAACCACCATTTTTGAAGCAGTATTTGGAGATGCAGTTGACAGGCCCCTGTGAGCTGCAAACATGGGATTGAAAGTCACATGGAGCACAAGTTGTCCACCCTTTGTCTAAAGCTAGAATGTCTTACCAATGGTAGGTAGTAGCTACTAAGATGAATGTAGCACTTTCTAGCCTTGACTTGAGGATATCTCTACATTGGCCTCCTTGAATACTCAATCCAATCTCAATCAATCAATCAGAATAGCACTGGAGTGGTCTTTGAGGTCTTCTAGTCCAACCCCTTGGTCAAGCAGGAGACCCTACACCAGCGATGAAGCCCCTGCAACTTCTGAAGGCAAACTGTTCCACCTGGTTAATTGTCCTCACTGTTAGGAAGTTTCTCCTCAATTCCAGGTTGCTTCTCTCCTTGACTAGTGTCCAACCATTGTTTCTTGTCCTACCCTCTGGTGGTTTGAAATCTACATCTTTCTTAAATTATTAAAATGATTAACTTACACAGGAAACCAAATGTTCTACACCAACACTAACCTATTCTGGAACACCTAAAATAACTTACAGAATTAAGCACATTTAAACAATTTTGTACAATTTTGATTCATAGTACATTAAAATATTTATTGTGATTTTACTAACCATTTGAAAAACAAGCCCCTTTGGAGGACACTCATCCATCAATCTTCTTTAGATACTCTTCTGACTTCTGAAATTATCATAGGCATGCTATGGCATTGCCTTTAGGATTAGATTTTTTTTTTAAGGGAAAGAAAATATAAGTTGATCAGGGACATGAATAGTGCAAGCAGTGTCATTCCACATTGAATTTCTACCCTGTTATTGAATCAGAGAATATATGAGACCTTGCAAGGTGTAGGAAATTCACATTGCTGACATGAGGCATACAGAATGAGGCTTTGAATTAAATGAACTTGGTCATATTTTAAGCTTCTGCTTCCCTCTGAAACTTCCCTAAACATTTTGCATGTTGGAAATCAGATTATCCATATATTTTCACATCATCCTTGACTACTCATCTTGTTGCTCAGTGTTCCCCATCTATGTTTTTCAAGTCTTAACCATGCATTTGGACTTTAGAGATTTGATATCTGCAAAAAAAATGGACAGCAATAGACTTTAATGAAGATGGAGTAGCCTTATGAGGATGCTACACACATAGGTTACAAAGACAGAATATACAGCAGTTATAACATTTTATGTGGAAAGCAGCACACAGCAATGCAGTAAAGGCAGTTGATGGACAGCCAAAACAACATTAATATGGGAAGAGCAGAGATTGGAGCCATACAATTCATAGAGGAAAGAAACCTGATATTCAGAGCTACTTTTATACTGAGCCTTAGACTTGTCAGGTTAAGTTAAAATAATATATACTCCTGAACTATAAGGTTTATTAAGCCAATATAATCTGTATAGTTAAGATTTATTCAACCATGAGTGTCACTGTTTTAGATAATATATTTACTTAAACAAATTACAAGAAAAATGAAGATTGTGCACTAGAGAAGATGAAAACAAATAAAAAGATGTTAAATATATAATAAAATGTAAGACCAAACCATGAGCTCCATTCATGATCCGATTGTATTGGGGGGCAGTGTGAAGAGAGGGCAGAAGAACACATTCCTGGACATCTATTAACAGAAGAAAAGCTGAAGAAGAGTGACAAAGACTACAGTCATTACAACTTTAGAATGCCCAGTCAAGCTCACCTAGCACTTACTTTATTATATTTCTAGCACCAAAAGAAAATAGGTTACTTCAATGCATTGATGGGGTAAAAGCACTACCAGCCCCAAAGCAAGTCTTAATTAGCCAAAAAATCAGTTGCAAATGCAAGTCACTTAGATTTTAAACCAAAAAAATAGATGATGATGATGATGATGATGATGATGATGATGATGATAAAAAATGCATGAATTGAAGACAAGCAGCAAGGAAAAAAAAATCACCCAGTACCATGACTTACAAATTGAAGTTGAGCGACTTTGGAAAAAGAAATTGTGTGTTATCCCAATTGTAATTGGAGCCCTTGGAGCAATACCTAAAGGGCTACCTCGCTATTTGGAAATTCTGAATTTATCAGACTTGAATACCCTGATTCTACAAAAAATCACCCTACTTGGAACAGCTTATATCCTTCAATGCTATCTTAACAGTTCCTAGGTCCTTGGTTAGGATTTGAGCTGTTGACCTACCAACCAGCCCCAAAGGCTGTGAATCTCACCAAAGATTAACAACAATAACAACAGATAATAATACATAATAATGCATAATTAGGAACAAAGGCAGATGCATTTGATAGGAATTCTCTGAAATCCCTATAGTTTTGATGCAATGCTGGTAATTTTAGGAATTGCGTGTATGCATATATATGTTTTCAAGTTAATGTTGATTCCTGACAATTGCCTAGACCAGGGCTGTCAAACTCCCAGCCCATGGGCCAGATGCGTCATGTGCTGGCCACGTCCATGCCCAGTTTAGTGAAGGGGGAAAAAGTCCTGATTCATCATGTGATGCCACCGTGACGATGACACCCCTGGCCTAGACAAACCTTGCAGTTTTCTTAGTAAGATTTTAGAAATGAGTTGCCATTGTCTGCTTCCTAGGGCTGACAGAGAGGGACTGGCTCGAAGTGCCCACTGGCCCTTTGCCTAAAGCAGAACTAGAGTTCAAAGCCTTCTGGTTTCTAGCCTGGTTCTTAAGCACTACACCAAACTGACTGTCTAATTTGGGTAATTACACTAATTCTGACTGAGCCCAAGTATAGTTTGTGATCACTTTTTTTAAAAAGCAGATAAACAGAACAGCTGCTAGTTGCTGAAATTTCATACTACTTTTTTTTTGCAAATATTCATAGAGGCATTAGATTGAAAATTTATGGAACTTTATATATTTCCAAACATGTAACATGTTAAATTTAAAACTCAGTCCATGTCTTTGAATTTATTTTCAAGTTATTGAAATACAAATCTTTTTTAAAAAAAAAATTAAAAGCTATATGATTAAATGGATGCCGGGATCTAAATTGAATGATTGATATGTAATAATGTGAATATCAACAAAAGACAAACATTAAAGGTATTATAAATATTACACTTTGACAAAATTGATACAAGATGTTTTACTGTTGGTATAGTATTTTTTTTTCCAACTGTATTTTTTTCTAGAGCAATATTACAAAAAGTGAAGAGAATGCAAAAAGATACAATAGAAGAAACAAAGAAATATTAAAGATAATTAATTAATAATGAAAAAGTAAAACAAGAACAAAATACAAATAGAAGATAAAGATCCTGTTTACAGATTGGCCATTTTCCCCGGTGGTGGGATTCAAATTGTTTTACTACTGATCCTGTGGGTGTGGCTTGGTGGGTGTGGCAGGGGAAGGATACTGTAAAATCTCCAGTCAGAGGTGGTATTTGCCGGTTCTCCGAATGAATCAACATTTCCGCTACTGGTTCTCCAGAACTGGTCAGAACCTGCTGAATACCACCTCTGCCTTGAACACTACAAATGTTATAAGTATGATCCAACTATCAAGCATCTGAATGTTAATCACATGACCATGGAGTGGTGGGATTCAATTTTTTTTATTACCGGTTCTGTGGGTGTGGCTTGATGGGCATGGCAGGGGAAGGATACTGTAAAATCTCCAGTCAGAGGTGGTAGTTCCTAGTTCTTCAAACTACTCAACATTTCTGCTACTGGTTCTCCAGAACTGGTCAGAACCTGCTGAATACCGCCTCTGATTTTCCCCCTCTTTTTCCTCTTGTCTTGCTTCTGTGTGCCTTCTTTATGTATCCCTCTCAGTTGAATTTGCTGGTTAAACTAGAATTTTGTATAATAGATTAATAATATAGCACAATAACTATACAATAATATTTTATTGATTAAACAGTTGACCATATCAAAGTATGAGCATCAGCCATAGTAAAATACAATGAAATGAGGCAGGGTAAAATACATTGAACAGTACAATAAAGGACAAAAGCAAGATATAATATAGTGTGATGAAATAGTTTGCAGGGATATATAATTGAATGAATACTGAAGTTTAGGGATAGTGTGTGTTTTAGATGGATTATTATTATTTTATTATATACAAGATTGAGTATAACTGAGGTCCTACAAAGATAGGCAAAAGTTTTCCCTTATTAGATCCTATTTTGGAAAAAGCCAGCTATTATATTCTTGCAATAATCATTTAAATAGGTGGGGCATCATCTCTCTTTCCCTGACCTGCACAGTTCAGTCTTTGCAGCTGGTTGGAATGGATCAGTTGTCACCAAACACAGTGGCAGTGCTGGACTTCTCGCTGAAGATGATTCGGACTCTCTCAAGAACTCTTCATCAGGTAAGTTTGTGTCAGCACGCGTATCACTCATCGGTGTCTCATACTCCGGTGTGTCATACCCACAAAACATTCCCTCTGTTTGTTCATTCCTCTCTGAGTTACTCTGGGATGAGCTCCAACAACCTCTCAATTGGTCGATATGGCGTCGCCATATTCTGCCATCCTGTAACCCAATTTTATAAGACCTGGGGCCTGTGACAGCCACCACTTGGCTGGGCAACCAGAGGGGATTACTCCCAAAATTCCTAGCATACACATGGTTGTTTACCTGAAACGACCTCACCTGGCTAAAAGAATCTAATGGAATTGAAGGAGAGTAGCTTGGATGGAGCCTATCTAAATTATTCCTCAGCCTCCTTCCCATCAGCATCTCTGCTGGAGAACAATTTGTCACTGAGCTAGGAGTGATATGTTGTAATAGTAAATAAGTGGCTAATTTTGAGTGCCAATCTTCACCCTCAAGTCTGTCTAAAACCTCCTTGGCTGCCCTTACAACCCTTTCAGCTTGCCCATTTGCTGCCAGGTGATAAGGAGCTGTCAGAACATGCCAGACCCCCTTCTTAGCTAGAAACAATTCGAAACTAGCTGATGCAAATTGTGGACCATTGTCCGAAACAAGAACATCTGGAAAACCATGAGTTGCAAACAAATGGTCTAATGCTTTTATGACCACTGTCGAGGCAGTAGAATGCATGAGGGACAATTCAACCCATCTGGAATAAGAGTCCACTACAATTAAGAATATGCGGCCGTGGAAAGGGCCCACCAAATCTATGTGGACTCATGACCATGGGGACTTAGCCGATTCCCATTTGCCTGGATTGGCAGCTGGTGGGGCAGGCCCTGATAGTTGACATGCCTGGCTTGTCCTGACCTTAGTAATTATGTCTGCATCTATGACTGGCCACCAGACATAACTCCTTGCCAGTGCCTTCATTCTGGCAATACCCAGATGTCCTTCATGTAAATTATCTATTATCCCAGGCCTCAACCTGCTAGGGACAATGACATGGCAACCCCATAATAAAAACCTCTGCTGGGTGGACATCTCATGCTGCCTGGCTCTAAATGATAAGAATTTGGTGTCTAATTTTCCTTCAGGCCAACCCTTCTCACCCAGTCTAAAATCTATAATATTATTTGGTCCCTTGACAAACATTGAGCAATATCTGCTGCTGTCAGAGGTAATTGCTGATCGTCCAAAGAGAACACAGTTAATGATGGTGCGGGGTCAATTACAGGGGTTGGTAAAGGACAACGGCTTAAAGTGTCTGCATGACTAATGTGTTTCCCAGCTCTGTATATTAATGTACATGAGTAGACAGCAGGGAATATTGTCCACCTAGTCATTTTTTGAGACCACTCTGTGGGACTTAGATGATCTCCAGACAAAATGCCTAATAAAGGTTTGTGATCAGTCACAAGCTTTAATGGTGACTGTTGAGGCAATTCCCTGTTAGGAGAATGAGCACACACAGGGAGTGAGAGTAGCGAAGAATAACACACAACTAGCACATAGATACACTGTATAGTAAAATGTAGGTTTTTACTTCCAGTCAAATGGTTAAGCAAAGTCCAAACAAGCAGTCCAAGTCATTCACAGTTAAAGCAGTCAGTTTTCAGTCCAGGGATAATTCAATAACAAAGTCCAGTATCAAAAACAGTTCAGTAAATAGACTCACATCAACAATCAGCAACAGTCAATAGGGACGGTAACACTCTCCAGAACAACAGGATAGGAACTAAAACACCCAGGTTTCTGGCTCCATCTTATGGCCATTTGAGGAACCACACCCAGTTACAGTTTTAGCATTCTCTTAAAGAGACAGTATTAAAATGTCTATCCTGGTTTATATATTTTCCAACCCAACTATTAGGTGACTTACATTCCTAACATTCTCCCCTTTGGGTAGGACAATATATACAACCTTACATTCTAAGTCCATAATCCTCACAGCAAGCCTTATGCTTTACAGAGCCTTGGGCTTTTGTAAAATGATCTGCAATGTTATTTTCTGACATACAGTATTCCAGCTTAATCATCTTACTTTGCACACATTGTCTCACATTTAAATATCTTAAATCTATGTGTTGTGATCTTGTCTTAATGGCAATATTTGAAACCATCTGTATTGATGATTGGTTGTCTTCATAAACAACAATAGAATCTGTTACATCAATTCCCATGTCAATCAATAGTTGCTTATAATAAACTAAATCTGTACATAATAAAGACAAACATGAGAATTCAGCCTCCATTGTTGATAAACTTGGATGTTTCTGTCAAATAGACCTCCATCCAATCAACACCTTTCCCAATAATACTACAGTACCCGATGTGGATTTACGTGTATTTATGTCTGTAGCAAAACTTGCATTGGCATATGCAATTAGACTTAGTTCATCTTTAGGCTCCAAATACAATGCATAATGCATTGTTTGTTTCAGATATCTTAACACACGCTTCGCAGCTTGCCAGTGCCTTTCAGTCGGCTCAGCATTAAACTTCGCTAATTGGTTAGCACAGTATGCTATATCTGGACTTGGCCAATTACTGAGATAAGATAAACTACCAATCAAGGACTGATAAATTTTCTTATCAAAAACAGGACTTTGAATATCACTGTGGCTAAACTCCTGGCTCATCGGTGTTTTAGCCGGCTTACAAAGTTCCATTTTAAAATTCTTTAGTAATTGGTTTATTTTATCTGCCTGTGAGATCTTGTATCCTCTCTTAGTTCTATCTATCTTTAAACCAAGATATTGTTTGATTTCTCCTGTTTTATCTTAAATTTCTGTTCTAACAGTGAAATTATTTTAGTAGCGTCTTGTTCAGTTTTGGTGATTAATGCTATGTCATCAGTAAACAATAGCAACAATGAAATTACACCATTACTTTTTTAAAAAAACAAGCATGGATCAGCCATGCCAGCTACAAAACCTATCTTAGTTAATTCTTTAACTATACACTGGTTCCACTCATATCCTGATTGCTTCAAACCATAAAGACTCTTTTTCAATCTCCAGCAATCAGTTGTATTATCAGTTTTAATACCTAAAGGTTTCTTTAAATAAATAGTGTGTTGCAATGGTGCATGCAGATATGCTGTCTCTACATCCAAATGATTTATAATGTATTTCTCCTTAGCTGCCCACACTAATGCTGCCCTTAATTTAGTAGCCTTCAGACTAGGTGCAAACACCTCGTCGTAGTCATTTGCTGTCTGACTGAACCCTTGTGCTACTAGCCTGGCTTTATGGGTAACAGTCCCATCTACACTAGTCTTAAGTTTATAAACCCATTTACATCCTATGGCATGTTTACCTGGTGGTAACCCGACATTTTCATATACCTCCAGTTTTTGTAAGGATTTCAGTTCCTTATCCATTGCTTTTTGCCAAGCAGCCTGATCTTTAGCAGGATACAGTTTTAGTTCATTATAGTTACTTGGAACTGTGTTCACTTGGCATACAACACTAGCCTGATATCTATCAGGTGGTCGTGTTACTCGGGTTGAACGTCTAGGTATTACAGGGCTTACTGGTGGACATGTCTATTTGAATAAAAGGTATATTGTTTATTTTCTGCATTTCTCTCCATGCATCTTTCAAGTATATCTCATCTACCATTCGAAAGAAGGATTTTGGCAATGTCTTTCTAGCTTTCTTTGCTGTTTTTTTGTGTTTTATAGTCCAATTTGTCATTTATTATTCCATTAAAATCTCTCATCAGACAGATATTAGCATAGACCAGTTCAATTTTTTTCTTATGTAATTTCCTGTAAAAATCTTCTTGATTATCATTTGGGGCATAAATTGCTATTAAAAGTGTCTTTAAATTATTGTCTGTTATCTCCACCATCAAAATCCTTCCATCATCATCTGTATATATTTGTTCTGCAGGGATTGTATCTCTAATGTATAACACCACTCCTCTCTTTTTACAGTGTGTCAACACTGTAAAAATGTGCCTAATTTTTGTTGTTTCAATATATAATCATGTGGTTTTTTAATATGTACTTCTTGTAGGCAGATTATATCAAATTTTAATTTCTCTAATTTATGATTTTTTTTCTTTTAATAGCTGAATTAAGCCCATTTATATTAATTGTAATCAGTTTTTTTCTCATCCATTTTAGACTTTATAAGAGGATTTGTTGCTCTAGTAGATCTTGGTTCTCATTGCTCTCTGGGTACACCACCTATGGCTCCTTCTTTTTTTTCAATTACTGCTGTACATTCCTCTTGAAATTCAATTAATGACTCTTCTTTTCTTGTATCCTTCTCCCTTCCTCTGAAATATTCCAGATAGAATAATTCTGCTTTTTCAACTGTATCAATTCTGTATCTTTGTTCCTGCCAGGTAAACATGAGACCTTCGGATATCAGCCATCTGTAATTTATTCCTCTCTTAAGTAACTCTTTGGTCAAAAATAAATATTCTCGTCTTATCTCTCTCACTCTTCTCGATACCTGTTTCAGTACCACTATTTTTTTGTCTTTGTACTTTAGTGTTTTTTCTCTTGCCACCTGCAGTATTTGTGATTTTATTATTTTCTTAGAAAATCTGATATGAACTTCTCTTGGCAGTTTATTTCTCATTGCATATCTTGTATAGACAAGAAAAATCTCATCCATTCCATCCATCATCTTCTTTTTAGTTACCTCTAATGCTTCTGCCAGGATTTCTGTCATCATTTCAGCCAGGTTTTCACCCTTTTCTTCTTCTATATTTTGAAATCTAAGATAAATTCTCATCTATCAATTTTCCATTCCCAATGATTGCAGAGATCTCCCCTTATCTCTTTCCACTTCACTCAATTGGGTATCCATAACTCCAATCTTCTTATCTCTTTGTACATCTTGTTCTTCAATTTTTTTGATTCTGTCCTTGTATTGCATCATCATCTGTTGAATATTTTCAAGTTTCTCATCTGTCTTTTCAGTTCTTTGCTCAATATTCTCCATTCTCTTTTCAATATTATCTGCTTTTACTTGTATCTTTTGAATTCCTTGCATAATCATCTGCAGTGCCACTTCTTTCTCCTTCTCTTGTTGTAACATCACCTGTATTGATCATTGTCCTCCAGATGGTGAGGAAGAAGAAGTCGGGATTGAAGAAGCTGAGGCTGGTATCTTTCTGCTCATCTTAGAGTACTTAATAGAAAAATTGAAAAGAAAAAGCAAGAGCAGCCAATTGCCCCTTCAGTTAAAAAAAAGAGCGAGAGCAAAAAATAAAAATAAAAAAGGGAATGGAAAAAATCTTCAGGCACTTGAATACCTTAATCCATTTTTTCCAATAATGTAGGAAAAAAGGAAAAGAAGAAAAAATATAAAATGGAAAAAGGATGAAAAAAATAAAAAAATAGGAAAAAAATTAAAAAGACAGAAATCTGTATATTCCCCTTGCTAAAAAGGTAAAACAAACGGAGGAGGGAGGGGGGAAAAGTAGTCTTATTCTTGCATCAAAGGACTCAAGTCAAATATAAAAATCCAACTGGGAGGGGAATAGGAAAAAAAAAGGAAAGAGAAAATGCAATTCTGTCAATAAGCAAAGCACTGCCACTATATGTTCAAGGCTCTTTACTAAATCAAAAAACAAAATTTCCAGTTCTCTTTTCAAGGTCACTTCAATATTCTTTCTTCAATTTCAAATCCAGACTCCAGCTATCAGTAGTTCCACAGAAGAGCACCTGCAAACAATCTACATGCTCTTCCCACTATCTTTTCAATGAAAAGCAGAGTCCTTGAATGTAACACCAAATGTATCAACAAGAAAGAAAGAAAGGAAAACAATGTATCCAAGCCTCCAGGTGGCAGCGCTACTTATTTCCCTTTCCTTTCCCTTCCCCTCTAATATTAAAACCAGGGATAGAAAAAATAAAAAGAATCTAAAATTATTAAAGAGAAAAAACAAGAGAAAAAAAAACTTTTCCAAAGAGTTATTTTGAAAGGAAAAATTAAAATTAAAAAGGAAAGACCAGTCCAGTTTAAAAATTGAAAAGTTTTTACAAAATCCAAAGTTCCAATAAAAAGAAAGAAAAAACCTTCAGGTTTAATTTGTGCTTAATCTTGCTGCTTAAGCACTTTTATCTTCACTTTTAAATTTAATTTTTAGTCCTTTAGGTTGTTCTCTCCAGAAAAAAATAAGTAGAAAATTATCACACCAAACTGACACACTTTCTTTCCAGCTTTCTTCCATTCCGGAGCTGTCCCAGCTTCAGCAGCTTTAATGGCTGCCTCTCCACCACAGGGAAAAAGGGCTTCTCCTGGATCTACTGGGGACTTTGCAATGTCCCTGGGATCAACAGGATCTGCCCTCCTCAATTACCGTCTCTACGGGATAGTTTAGGTCCGGTGGGACCGTCCTGCAATGGAGATAACAGCAGCGATCTTAGAGTTAAAGATCGCATGCTGTACCACCGCGATGCCAGCTCTGCCATCTCCCAAAGTTTTGAAACTAGATATTTACCTGTGCCCATTACTGGAATGGAATGCCCTTGGTAGTCTTTTAAGGACAGTTTGCATGGCTGGAGATGTTTCTTTGTGATAGCAGAAACTAACCTTTTTAACGTGCTCCAGGATACAATGGATAGCGATGAGCTGGTATCAACATCTATTGGACACTGCTTTCCTTCTAAAGAGACAGTCACATGAATTTTGTTAGTATAAATCTGGTTAAATTTGTTAGGTGACTTAGAATTGTAAGAAGCCCTAGTAATAGTAAAACATTCTTCTTTTTGTTTTTGTAATCTAACTTGAGGCTGATATTGTGGATTAAAGTTTTTTCCTGATTTGCAAACCCCGGCTATGTGTCCCTTTCTTTGGCATTTTACATTTCTAAATCTGCATGTGGATCTATAATGATTACCACCGCAACTCAGGCAGGTTGTTTGCGGTGGCATAGGTTTGTTATCAGGAATCCAATTTTTTCGCTGTGGTGGAGGCTGTCCTCTGAGTGATTTACATCTTCATCAGCTTCAGAAATTTTGTCAGAAAAATTGTCATCATAATGCACAGTAGCGTTCGGGTTGGATGTAGCAGTGCTATTAGAGCCTTGTATCTCAGCAACAGAGATAATTGACATTTCTGCCACTTGAGACTCCTCAACAGCCATCTTAAGGGTTAAATCGCCCTTGGAAAGCAAGCGTCTTTGAAGCCTGAGGTCTTGTACACTGCATACTAATTGATCCAGTAATTGATCCTCAAGATCCCGGAACCCACAATGTAATGCTACTTTTCAGAGGGCAGCCATGTATGTACTGATAGTCTCTCCCTCAGCCTGTACTCATCTCCTGAATGCATGCCACCTTGCAATTCTGGAAGGTTTAGGCAAGTAATGATTACTTAAAAGTTCTTGTAAATCTTCCCAGGATACCGCTTTAACAGGTGTCAACAGCACTGTGGCAGTATCAAAAACCACAGCTTAGGAAATATGCTTTTTTCCTATGGTTTGAAATCTCAGACAAATCAGCAGCATCTAGGAAACAGTCAAAACAATTAATGTAAGATTCCCAAGTTTCTGGAGATGGGTGAAAACACGGAAATGTTGGAGCAGTCGACATCTTGTCTATCCTGAGGTAAAAAAGAAACACAATACCTCTGGCTCTTTCTTCCTCAGCTTTCAAGCAGGCATCCCATCCTCCTCACCAATATTATATTCTTTCTAAGAATGAGCTGAGGCAGGCATTGAAGAATAAAACAATGTTTATTGTAACAAAGAAACAGGTTACCCTAGTCTGCTGATATGTTGCTGAATCAGCCAGCTGACAGGTAACAGCTGATGCTGTCTGACAGCTCCCTTTTATAGTTCACGGTCAGGCTGCTCAGCCAATCATAACAAACAAAACTCAAAATACGGACTAACAAATAGAACACAATACCAGCTGTGTCCATTTCTCCTCTTTCTCATTCTAAAGAAGAAATTCCAGGGTCTTGTTTTGGTCTTTAGCTGACCATATACGATAAAGTAGACATGGTCTTTAGCTGACCATAGATGACAAAGTATTAAAGTATTCCTCCCTAAGAAAAAGATCACAATCTAACCTCATCTGATTGTTCTAAAGGCTTAGGCACTGCAATAACTGTTTCTTTTCAATAAGTTCCTAAATTCTGGACAAAGATTTTGAGAGAACTCAAAAGTCCTCATTTTTGCGAACAGCCTGTCATTTTCATAAGCAATGGTTTTAGAAATGAATGCTATGCCAACAGTGTCTTATCTCCATTTTTAAAAAATATAACTTTGCAGGAGTGATCCTTATTGATATTTGAAGTTTGCTGAAAGGAAGAAAAATCCATGCACTTATACTGGAAAGAAAAAATACTGAGTTCAGAACCAGAACTATGCTTAGTAACTTCAAATGTGTATTTTTCAAGCAGAGTGACCTCCACTATTCAGCAATGGTACAACAGTTAATTTGTGGCATTATCTTATCTTATCTAATGGAAACAGAAAGACTATTATTAATAGTAGAACTGTCAGTTGTTTTTAAATGGATATGGGAAGTCATAAATGGGGCATAGTGCAGCTGCTAGCAATACTATGAAACAGGAAGCATTTATGAGATGACCAGTTTTGCTCTTAGAAACTTGAAGATAAATTTGTCAACAGCATCCAGAAAGAAAATAATAACAATGCTATTATAGCTAAAATATCTGAGTGCAGAAAATGCCAACAGTTAAACTAAAAACTGCACCATTTTCAGCCTAGACATTCCACTAACTTAAAAAAACTAATGTTATTAGCAAATTTTAGAAAAACTTCTGGTATTTTGATAGATTTTTAAAATTACTTACAGATTTGTTTTTATATAACCTTGGGCAGTTCAAAAGAGTTTTGAAGATTTTTTCATATAGTATGGGCAGCTTTGTCATACAAAGCATTCTCATGTTTCTTATATTCATTTATTCATTTACTTATTTATTTTATCATATTTATGTATGATAAAATGATATACCTCATCATTATTTAATAGAAAGAGAATCAGAAAGTGAGACAGACTTTTATCAGTATGCTGATACACATGCATACATCAGTAGATAGGTAGATAGATAGATAGGTAGAATATTATTTCCCATGATCTTTAAATTATACTATAGATATGACCTAGGAGTACATAAGCGTTTTAACTATGTAGTACGTTGCTGTACTGCATTATGATTTGTATTTTTTTACTATTTTTCACATGCCCATCAAGATTTCATTTTTCTAATATTTGGAAAATGCCGCAGCTTCCCTAGGTGCATAATCATTATTTATGTTAAAATTCATTTGGTCTAGTTCTTCATCTAATCAAGATCATCTTAACTTCAATTCAATTTTCTAAGTACTAATACCAAAGCACTGCTTTACTGTGGGTTAGATCTCACATTAATATCTCGTTAATATTAGGTACCACGGTATAAAGCAGGGTTGTCAACTCAATTTCATTGAGGGCCGCATCATGGCTATGGTTGACTGCAGGGGGCCAGGTGTGTGTGATAGACTGGGTGGGTGTGGTCAACTGGGTGGGCATGGTCAACTTGACGCCACTCCCCAAACTGCTGGCATGTTTCCTCTTCACATTGGGTAGACCGGGCTGAAGCCATGCTGGCCTGATCTTTCTTCTTCACATCTTCTTATCTTCTTATCTTCAAGCCAACACTGGGTAGACCAGGATGGCCCTGCGGGCCAGATTTGATCATATCGCAGGCTGGATCCAGCCCACAGGCCTCAAGTTTGACACCCCTGGTATAAAGGAAAGTCTATATTAATCGGGTTCCAGCACAGATTGTCCACATTTTGTCATACTGCCTAATACAAGGTGGCAACCTCACTACTACCATGCATGCTGAAGCTTTCCACCAACGTTATTAATGAAAACTACCTCTGATTGGGCCCAAAGCCTTGCCAATGCTCAATATGCAGTATTCTTAGTCATCCTTTGAAGCATGGTTTTTAAGAAAATGGTCTCTGGGGCCATATGAAAAAATCATATTTGAAACAGATCCAAATTATATTAGGGTTCAGCAAATGCAAAAATATGTTCAGGTGGACCCAAAACTCTTTGATATAAACAACTCTTTTTAGAGATGCAGAAGAGAAAGGCTGTGCTAGACATGCCTGGAAATTGCATGATAACACAGTACTTATTAAAGAAAACTATTTGTAAGAGTGTATATTTTTAGCAGCTGCTTGTGATAAGAAAATGGAATTTGAGCTTGAACTGGCTGCATCATTTGATATCTTTATAGCTGCTAAGATTTTGTAGCTTATATGATAGTCAATTCTTATCTTCAAGCCAACAATTTAAATAAGAAGTATGAGAAAAGAATCTATAAGTTTGCCTAACTTTTGCTTAGCTTGTAGGATTCTGAGCTTGCTTCTCTGTAATGGAAAACAGCCTTGATAAGCAACAGTATTCTAATCCACAAAAGTCATCCTGGTTATTTTATTTTATTTTAAAAAAATGCTTCCTACCTCAGCTTAAATCCATAACAAAGCATTTGACTTCAGGTTAGAACAGATGTATTTGCCACTATTTGTAGTGAAATATCCACACACTGCAGTACAGCAGCAATTTACAATTGGCTGTCTGTCTCTCATCTTTAGCAAACAATTAGTGTACAAAGAAGATCCCATTATATTCTTATTTTATTACAAAAGGAAACAAACAATTGAAATTAGGAGTATAAAAAATAAATAAACAACTTCAGCCTATTCCATGCAAATGTCTTGGCTGTTCAAAGCTGTGATGCATTTGATGTTCTTGAAGCATCCGAATTATAGGTAAAGGTTCCCCTTGCACATACGTGCTAGTTGTTTCTGGATCTAGGGGGTGGTGCTCATCTCCGTTACAAAGCCGAAGAGCCAGCACTGTCCAAAGACGTCTCCATGGTCATGTGGCTGGCATGACTAAACATCGAAGGCGCACGGAGCGCTGTTACCTTCTCACCAAAGTGGTCCCTATTTTTCTACTTGAATTTTTACATGCTTTCAAACTGCTAGGTTGGCAGAAGCTGGGACAAGTAACGGGAGCTCACTCCATTATGTGGTGCTAGGGATTTGAACTACCAAACTACCAACCTTTCTAATCGACAAGCTCAGCATCTTAGCCACCGCATCCCTTATCCGAATTATAAAAAAAGAAGAAATATGGTATGGAGGAAGGGAATCACTTAGGGAAGCCATAGCTTTCCCTGAACACTTTCCCCTTCATTCTGATGCAATGCAGAGGGTGGAAGAGGTAAACAAAAAACAAAAAAACCCTCAAATGAAATGTTAAAAAAAAACTCCTAAAAATGAAATGTTCATTTTACTGCTTACTTTCTAAAATGAGAGACGATTGGGTTCAAGGTAAGAAATGTTTTGAAATTGGAGATAAGGGCTGCACAATATGCTGGTACCAATAGGCTTAACTCAAAGGTTCAGGTGGTCGTTTGCAATCTGCCTGTTTTTTGATGGGGGGGGGGAGAAGGTAGTGCATGTATTTTGAACAGATTTAGCCATTAAGAAAAGTCTTCTGGGCAGTTATGATGGAAATAACAAGCAGAGAACACATCCTCTGAATACATTTCTCCAAGATTTATCTATTCCACTTATTTACTTTTGTTTTTGGATTGAGGGTTGACTCTGGGCTATGTTTTTTTTTTCCCTCAGAGGACCAACTGTTGCTGAGAAGAAGACTACAACTGGGTGCTAAGGATGGGCAGAGAGCCAAGCCGCTGTGGGATTCTGCTGCTGAATAATCTTGCTGCTAGTGCTTCCCACTGATGGATGCCTTTGCCTCTACCTGGTTCCTACTGAATTACTGGCTTACTCATTTGTGAGACACTGGAACTTTGGAGATGTGGACAGTGGAAGGGTAAGGGAGAGTGATAAAAGGCCGGCAGGCTACTGTGGATTCCCTTCCACTGTGGAGGCCACCTCTGAAGAATAGCTGGAAGCTTCATCCGCTAGAGAATGCAGCACCATGTTCAGTGATGTGTTACCTCTGCTCTGCTAGCTGGATTGGTTGCCGGTTTGCTTCCTGGACTGATTTAAGCTGGTTTTCATCTTTAAATTCTTTGTGGAATGGAGCAGATTATGTGATGGGCTGTCCCTTCCTGATTACATCATTTGATCCGGCAGAGAAATTCTGCATATACCACCTGCTAGGAAATTACAGGATATTTGGTGGATAGCAAAAGGAAAGTTTTTTCTAACATGGCAGAAAAGAACATTAGGTTAGCTCCCTCCCTCTGGATGTTCTGGAATTCCCTCAAGATGTGGTTATGCCATCAAGCCCCTGGGAATCTGGAGACTTGTTTAGATGGCTCCACTTATTAAGGTGGATGCACTTATTCACTCTCTCTCTGTCCTCCCTAATTTGTTTAATGTTGCCTAAAACAATAAATGTATATATATATTTAATGTACTTAGTATATGCCACCCAGAGTCAGTCAGGTGGTACCTGACTGAGTAGCAATAAATGCAAGAGGGATCTTGCAAACCTAGTGGACAATCACTTAAATATGAACCAGCAGTGTGCTGCACCTGCCAAAAAAGCCAACACAGTGTAGGCTGCATTTTTCAGAGGGATAGAATCAAGTTCATGTAAAGCGTTAATTCCAAATTGTAATCCCTTGGTAAGGCCACACTTGGAATATTACATTCACCATGATGTAAAAAAGATGTTGAGACTCTAGAAAGAGTACAGAGAAGAGCAACAAAATGATTAGAGGACTGGAGGCTAAAACATTTAAAGAATGTTTGCAGGAATTGGTTATGTCTAATTTAATGGAAAAAAGGGGCTTGGGATGACATAATAGCAGTGTTTCAATATCTGAGGGGCTGCCACAAAGAAAGGGTCAACCGATTCTCCAAATCACCTGAAGGTATGACAAAAAGCAATGGATGGAAACTAGTCCAGGAGAGAAGCAACCTAGAACTAAAGAGAAATTTTCTGACAGAACAATTAATTAGTGAAACAACTTGCTTGCAGAAGTTGTGGATGTTCCAACACTGAAAAGTTTTAAGAAGAAATTGTACAAACATTTGTCTGAAATGATACAGGGTTTCCTGCTGGGAAAGAGGATGGACTAGAAGATTTCCTTCCAACTCTATTATTCGGTTATTCGGTTATTTCTCATGAGATTGGCTATATTTATTTATTTATTTAAATTTATTTGCGACCCATCTCACCACAAGGTGACTTTTGATTATTTTATTAATTTTATTAATATTTTTTACCCAACACTTATTTATTCCTATATTATTTTAAAAATCCAGCTCCAAGTCCAGGGGTGGGATTCTACCAGTTCTGACCAGTTCTATAGAACCCTGTGTTAACTTTCTAAGCAGTTTGAAGAACCGGTAGTTAGAAGAAATCTCCTTTTGTTTTTTTCTACTCTTATTACATTCTTGGCAGTATGGTATGTCTAGATTTACTGTCTCCGAAGGACATTTTTTTCCTTTCCTGATACTTTCATAAAGGGGAAGGGTTGTTTTAAGCTTTTTACACTGCTATTGGGAGGAAATTCTCCCCTGGAAATACTTCCAGCCAGCACTTTGAAGAAATAATTGAATAATAAAGCAGAGCTCGGAAAGAAGCTTTTTAATGACAAGGAACTAAGATGAGTGACATTCGGCAAGGCTTCTTGGATAGCTAGAAAGACTGACATTCAAACATGAGTTTCTGAGTTTTGGTCTAAAACTGGTTTTTGGTGAAGTTTCATTCTGTCCTTGGTGACATTTAATCCTGTATTTATGATGGGATAATTTTCCCTATTCAGCTTTGTTTGGAAGGAAAAAAAGATTAATCTCTGTTCCTGAAAAGAAACTGGGTTGAGAAATTTGGCTGGTTCCTGAGTCTATTTGTTCTGGTAATTGGTTTAATAAGCAACAACTACTGTTGTGATTTAATTATTTGCATTGTGTTTTTTTTTCTTGTGTCATGGTTTCTTTTTCTATCTGGGGAGGGGGTCTTCCTTCACTGCTTTAGTGGTATCTGGCACTGTCCTTTTGGGGTGTACTTCCAAGAGGCAGGATTCAAGCTTGGCACTTATTTTTTTTTACTTTCTTTTTGGGAGGCATATGACCTTTCCTTAAATTTGGATGATTTCCTTAGGATATCTTGTGAGGTGAGTGAGACCAGCTGGTATCTATAAGTGCAAATGGATCTAAGGATTACTTTTCCTGGGTGTGCTCTTTCTGGAGAGCTAAAATGAACTCTCTGCTAAAGGGTTTCATTTTATGAGCAAGAGTTGGCTGCTGATAGTTATTGCATTTTAACTATTTTAATTCCTCAAGGGGCTCTGGCACCCTGCCTGATTTGTAACTCCAGCTTGCAGGTATTTTTAATATAATGATTGGTATTTAGGGCAGATTTTTGCAAGCAAAGAAGCTTTTTGTATTTTTGTACAGGTAATCCTTCATTTACAACAGTTCATTTAGTGATCATTCAAAGTTACAATGGCACTGAAAAAAGTGACTTGTGACCATTTTTCACACTTACGATTGTTACAGCATCCCCACTGTCATGAGAGGCCAGGTGAGGAGAAGCGCCCCTTGACATGAGTGACATCGAATTGACCACGCCCACCCAGTCACATGAGCACCAAGCCACACCTACAAACTAAGCCATGACCACAGAACTGGTTGTTTAAAAATTTGAATCCCACCCCTATTCAAGTCCATTCTTTCTCATGAGCAAAGTGAATATCTGCTAAACTGACACATACGACTAATATCTCTCTGACAGTTTGAGCCTATTATCTACAATTTGTTCTTGTTTTTGTAACAGGTTTTCTTCCCCAAATTTGCAAACCATGTGCATATATGAAAAAATAATTTTAATTCCCCTAGAATTTCAGAACTGATCAGACTATGGATTTAGAGCCCTTTGCAATTATGAAGGAATAATTATCAAGTAGTATGTAATTACCAAATATACAAATATTAGCAAGAACAGTGTGAAAAAAATGTAGTCAGTTATAATATTTTAACACATACAGTATAATCAACATAAGCATGAAGCTATTATATTAAACTGGAAAAACAAAAAACCAATATGAAATTTACACAAACACACACGTGTGTGTGTGTGTGTGTATGCATAATTTCTGCAAAAAACATTAAATATAAAAAAGGAGCTAAAAAATAAAAAATAGGGAAGGAAAAAGGGCAAACAAATAAGGGAAAAAAAGAAAAGAAATAGAAAAAAAGTAACTGAAACTTTCTTTGATAGAGTTGCAAACATAAAATAACCCTAACCAACCAATGGAATTTCCATTGGAATTATGCATTTAAATTGACAAAATTTTAAAACAGGACAAGATAACATGGCTATATTTTGTTTGTTTGTCTGTGATAGAATAGATTAGTCTAAATGTATTTAAATTTTAATTTGGGGCTTCCTCAAAGTTTTAGTCTTTTTTCTCTAAAGCTAAGAGGTGCTCATAGGAACCACATGTGGGTGTGTTTGGGAGAGAAGTTACACCACTTAATAAAAAGGAATTATAATCAATGATTAATAGCTCAGACTGAGATGATCCTTGTGATCATGTCACCATCAATTCCATCATAAATCATAGTGTTTTATGAATTGGATAAATTGTATGATTGCTAGATCTGCTATACAGCTATGCTTCTTCACTACCAGTTTTTGAGTTGCTGTAGTAAATTAAGGATTGGCAACTTATTTACTTTATGAGAAGAGAAAAAACTCAGATAAGTTTATAATTTATTTTTATACTTGATGGCAGTCCTCCATGTCATAGTTTCTCCATTCTTTATTTCACCCATAGGAAAAAATCTCTCAACCCCCTTGAGGTTTCGCAAAGGCATATACCTTCAGTTATTATTGCTGCAAATTTCAGCACATGTTTTGTTTAAACAAACATGTTAAGAGACCCATGGTGACACAATGGTTAGAATGCAGTATGGCAGCTAACTCTGCCAACTACCAGTTCAATCCTGACTGGCTCAAGGTTGACTCAGCTTTCCATCCTTCCAAGGTCAATAAAATGAGAACCCAGATTGTTGGGTGCAAAATGCTGACATTGTCAGCCATTCAGAGTGCTATAAAGCACTACAAAGTAGTATATAAGTTTAAGTGCCATTGCTATTGTTATCATAGCTACTTCTTTTAAATAATTAAATAAATGTTGCCCTGTTGTTTAGTTGGTAAGTTGTTTGACTCTTCATGATCCCATGGATCATAACATGCCAGACTCCCCTGTCTTCTCTTGTCTCCTGAAGTTCACTCAAATTCACGTTCAGTATTTACATTTTTGGAACTAGCGCCAATTATAATGGACTTCTCCAGACATTCTCAGAAATCAGACGTGATTGAATGGAAGAAAAACAACATGAAAACTGGCATGCTTGATCTATTCATAAAATACTGCATATCTCCATCCATCCATCATCCATCCATCACCTGCATATCACCCCGTTTTGTTGGATGGGGGAAAAGTTAATACATATTTTTACCAGTGCTGAACTATAGGAAATCAGAACTTTTTCTAAATCTTATTTTAGATCTCAGCCTTGAGTCATAGTAGGATTACCTTTGGAGTTACCTGGACTAGGATGAGAATTTTCTAGGCCTTTGGATTGAGGCCCTCAACTGGATTTTTCCCAATAATTTAGTCCTACAAATACATATTTCAGAGAAAGCTCCAGAGAATTTTAAAAAACCCTAAACCCAAGTAAAATAAATATAGAAATTCAGTCTAAATCTGAATTATAGAGATTTTTGTTTTATTAAGACTAAAACAGTTGTTGTTCATTCATATACAGGAAGTTGGTTATAAGAAAAAAAATGTTTTCAAGTGTACAAATCCATCATATAATTTCTTAATGTCTTGGCAAGTAAAATAAGATTTGGAGACTAATCCTTAAAATAAATTGTGTCTTATTCACTTTTTACTTGGTACCCTCCCCCAAAAGAAGGAGGCTACCCAGCTAAACAAAAGACCTGAAATATCAGCTGTGGTATTAATTTACATCTGCAGCGTGTTAGTTGATAGCCAGACACCTGCAATCAGAAGTCCAAATATGGCATTGCCATACTATATCATCAGGTAGATTAGATACTGGAGTCAATGTATGAAGCAACAAGACACAGGCTATTGTACAGATGATCAGCAAAGTTACAGTGTAAGAATCTCCTAATCTCACTGCAGGCATTTTAATTCTGTTCAAGTATAGAACTGCTTTTGAACCAAAATAATTGGTTATACCTCTTCTTTCCTACTGGACCTACCAATATATGAGAACCCAATCCTATGGCATATGTTGTGGCTCCGATTGCCGAGCCTGTGCTGTTAGAGGAAGAGGACTTGGAAGATGAGGAGGAGGAACTGGGAATGCCTTCCTCCCCAGGACCTTCCTCTCTGGCAAGGCCTTCCTCCCTGATGATGCCTCAGGTTTCAGCAGACAACTGAGAGGAACAGCCTGAGATTAATCAGGAGGAAGGCATATCGGAGCAATCCCTGACAGGGAGTCAAGAGGAAGAATGTTGGCTTGATCCTAGGCAGCGTCATAGGGAGAAACGTGAGCAGCAACGTAGGAGGCATGGGAGGGTCAGAGAGTGAGCTGAGTCATTGAGCCACACTCCACAGGGGATAAAAGTGGGTGTGTTGTCGGCTGGAACTTTGTACAGGACAAAGTTTAATCTTACTTCAGGTTTTTCGTTGTGAATGATTCTTGTGGTCTGCCTTGTAATTCTCTGTAAGTAGCTTTTTACTTGTTATCAATTCAGACTTGTAAGGCAGAGCGTGTTGGAATGCCAAGGACATTATCAGTTCCAAAGACTTAACTCTGTGAAGTCTGAGTCAGCTTGCCTGCCTGTGTTTGTGTGAGTTTGTACTCTTTCATCTTTTGAGAAAGAAGAAATGTGAGACAGAATAGGCATAGTACAAGATTGAAGGATTTGGGGGAGATCCCCGATTTCCAGCAAACCAGCACTAAAAGTCAATTAACTTGAAATTGCACTATATTTTACCCATCAACAATGGATTAAAAGAGATGGCAAGCAGGCTGCTTCAGCAAAAGAAAGATTCAGAGTATTTATTTCATAACAGAAAAGTTTTTGTTCTTTATCACAGACAATACTTACATGGGAAAAAAATAATTGCACTTAGACCAGGATTTCACCACTTGCTCTCAAAAAAATAAGCAGATGTGTCTTGAAGAGTACCTTCTCAAAGGATATTGAACCCAATTCTTCTGGGACTTGAAATACAGGCATAGATAATTACTTGAAACTTGTAGCAGAAATATGGCTGTTTTCTGTGTAATTGTGGTCTATTTTTTTTTTCAGGAGATCAGCTCTTCATTTTCTGTCATTTTCTAAAAATGAAAATTAGGAAAGCTAAGGGGAAATATCATACAATATTAGGCTTGTTCAATGGCTTGTATTGGGGGTGAAATGAACAACTGGGGACAATATTTAACAGGAAGTCTGTGGACCAGGAAGCTATTAAATTTGTGGACTTACACTTGTTAGAAGGAGATCTGGTTCTTTTTGAGCTAGGATAAGAAAAAGAATGTAGAAAGCAGGGAGTTACTTGAAGCAAAGATATAATTTAGTTCCAGTATACAGACAAGTCTATGGCAATTTGCCATGGCTACCTCTCCATGGACCATTTACCACAGCTAACTGACTGCAGGACAACTCGCCATGGCCAATTCACTGTGGAACAACTTATGCAGAACCAGAGTTACATCAATATCAAAGAAATCTTGAAACAGAATCATTAAGGAAAGGATGCAAAAGAAGGGACAAAATGAAATGTGAATGACAACAATTAAAATAATGTACAATTACATAAAATACTTAAATTGTTGAATTGTCCCATGGTGAGTTGTCCTGTGGTAACTTGGCCATTGTGGGTTGTACCGCAGCAAGTTGGCTGTGGTGAATTGTCCTATTCTGATACAGACAGAGGTACCAAGTGAGCAATCAGAGACGGACACTCTCAGCCGTCCCTTGCAAACTCTTTATATAGGAAAATCTTGCCTTTGTTCTCTGAAAAGCTCAGTCCTTCAGAATTCTTAGAAAGTATAAATGAACAGTTTCCCTGCCCAATTAGCATTATGGGTTGAAATGGCAGTGTCGAGGAGAAGAGGATCCTTTGTTTATTAATGGGTGAAATCTCTGGCACCCTGAAATGAATGTTTACCTGAATGGGCTGCCGCCTTTGATCAGTTCCAACCTCTTTGTCAAGTTTATTGCCTTTCTTTCAAATGTAATTCCTAACCTTTTGCCCTGGAAATGGCTAGGAGGTTTGAATGAGAGAAACAGAGGGAAGATTGAATGGCAGGGAGAGTTTGATTTCCTTCCAACACATCTTAAGCAAAATGTCTGAAGGTTTTTTTTAAAAAAAAAGAGCATTAAGAAAATACATCATAAAAATGGAAGACATTGCAACAAAAGAAAGCTAAAATAAAATAATCTGGATCTTTTAAAAAAAAATCAAGTCAGGAAATGTTACCAACAGGATTCAAATATAGAAAAAAAGAGTCCTGTGTGAAAACACAATCCTTATATGACACTGTTGCCAGAGGGTCATTGACAAGCCTTTATTCTGGGAAACAGGCATTTCCAGCAAAAAGAGACCAACAATAGACAAGACTTCAAAGTAACCCAGCCAATACACAAAGAATTACACCAGAAAAGGTAAAAATAGATCAGCACTCAATTGCGGCTCACCAGAAGGAGGAACTATTACAAAGAGAAAAACAGAATCACACCTAAACAACACAACCAGCAGAAAGACTTCCAAAATACTTTGCAAAGAACGTAGATGCATTTCTGAATTGTGCTACTCTTTCCTCTTTATGCTAGTAGTCCATTCAAAGCTATTTTATCTGCTTTGTAGATACAGAAACCTTAATTGATCATCGACAAAATTAAACAACTGTGTGATTGCTGTTAAACAGATGTTAGGATTTAATTTCCATTTTGTTTGTAATAAAGACTGACAAACCAACCTTTACTTCCAACAGGGGTGGGATTCTACCAGTTCGCACCTATTCGTTAGAAACGGTTGTTAACATTCTAAGCAGTTTGGAGAACCAGTTGTTAGAAGAAATTACTGGCCTAATCTTGTAAGGAAGGCGGGAAGGAAACATTCTGGTGTTGCTTACAGAAACTGCCTCTTTGTTAACCCTTATTACATTCTTGGCAGGACTAGATTTCCTGCTCAGGAACTTCTCTGGAGTTTTTCCCTGCTCCTTTGCTGGTACTTTGCTTGTGTGGAGTGACCATTCAAAGTTACAATGGCACTGAAAAAAGTGACTTATGACCATTTTTCATACTTATGACTGTTGCAGCATCCCCACAGTCATGAGAGGCCAGGCGAGGAGATGTGTGCCTTGATGTGAGTGATGTTGAGTTGGCCACGCCCAGCCAGCCCAGCCAGACCACCAAGCCATGCCCACCAACTAAGCCACGCCCACAGAACCAGTTGTTAAAAAATTTGAATCCTACCCCTGCTTCCAACCCAAATCAGGAAATAGTGTGTCTTTTACGGGGCTCAGCCACAAGTAAAACCAAACTTTGAGGCCATCGCATTTCCTAAAGCTGACTTCTCAATATTTAAATGTGAAAATGAGGATGACCCAAAGGTGAATAAGTCTGACTTGAGATTCCATCTCATCATATCATATATTGGATAAATCTGTTCCCCACCCACAGATTCTGAAGCAATCTGAGGTTCATGAAACTTCAGCTCCAGCCAGCTTCATCATAGCTAGTATTCTAGTCTTGTAGGCTACCTTTGTTTTTATTATTTTGTTAGCTATTCTATTTGAGGAGCACAGGAGAATATTGAGTATTCAGAAGTACAGAATAACAGAGATGGAAGGGACCTTGTAGGTCATATAGTCCAGCCCCCTGTTCAAGCAGGAGACCTCATAACATTTCTGACAGATGGATGTCCAATCTCTTATTGAAAACTTCCATTGATAAAGCACCCACAATGTCTGAAAGGAAGCTGTTACATTGGTTGATTGTTCTCATTGTCAGAAAAATTGTCCTTATTCTAGATTGAATCTCTCCTTGATCAGTTTCCATCCAATGATCCTTGTCTGGCCTTCCTCTATGGCAGCCTCTCAAATATTAGAACACTGATATGTCACCCCTGGTCCTTTTCTTCACTAGACTAGCTATGCTCAGTTCCTGCAACTATTCTTCATATGTTTTAGTCTCCAGTCCCCAAATCATGTTTGTTGCTCTTCTCTGCACTTTTTCCAGAGTCCCAACATATTTTTATAGCATGGTGACCAAAACTGGATGCAGTACTCTAGGTGTAGTCTTACTAAGTCTTTTTAAAGTGGTATTAATACCTCAAGGGATCTTGATTCAATCCCTCTGTTAATGTTGATGAATATTCGTTGAAGAAGTCTTGAGTCTCTGTTCCTGTTTTTTCTCTAATAAGTCCAAGACTCTTCCCTTACATTTTAGAGTACACCAGTGGTGGTATTCGACCGTTTCTGCCTGGTTCTAGCAAGCCAGTAGGAGTGATGAGGAGTGGATACCAAAACAGTTCTCTCCGCCACTCTGCTGTTGGGCCCACCTGCCCGCCCAGGCTCCCATACTCACTTTTATCTGCTGAATTTGAAGCACAGCTGCTTTGCACGGCACAGCACAAAGTGCACATTTGGCGTGCGTCTGCATGCAAACTGTGTGCATGCGTGCAAAGCGCATCCACCAAGCCACGCCCACTGAACCAGAGGCAACAATATTTGAATCCCACCACTCACCTAATCCCTTGCTACATATAGCTCTTCTATTTGAGCAAATATAGTTGTTTGAATAATATGTGTGCTGGTTGTGTGTGAGGGAGTGAAGTTGGGGTTGCAGTCTACACCCAAAGTCATTTGTTAAGACAAAAGTCTATAGCAATGAAATAAATAAATAAAAATAAATAAAAGCAGCTGCAGTCAGGCAGAAATGCTTCCCATACCCTCTTCCTTCATGCATTCATACATTAACTTACAACTGTACTTGAAAAGTATCCAAACTGATGCTGCAGATATATGTGTAAATTGAGTCACACCCAGGCATTTTCATGGATATATGGACATAGAGCAACAGCCTCAGTCCATGCAGGCCTTTTATTTACAAAAGCAAAGATAGAATGGGAAAAGGGGTGTAGGATGAAATGTGATAAACAAATGACATGCAGATGGGGAAGCAGATGTGATGTCTAGAGACTGGCAGCTATTACAAGCAAGCAAGAAGACTAGTGTTCAACTACCAGGACCCCAAGCTAAAGTGAGCAGGATATCCTGGTGGGATATCCTCGTGGGAACTTTGTCAGGAACTTGGTAGCCACTAGAAAAGGAACAGCCATACTGAGGAGGCACTTCATCCAATTTGTGCAATAACTTTTGGGAAAAGTCAAAGATTGTATACTACCTCATGGATTTTGAGACATGTTGAACTCTGTATTAAAAGACTGAGTATGAAAGACTGGGTATTAAAGGCATATTTATGTGGCAACATCACCTTGCAAAATCATGAAGGTTGGAGTTGACCCAAAGCTTCAATGGGTGGAATTGAACAGGAATAGCCTGTGGGTTGGGGTTGATGTATGCTGCAATAAAGCTATACTGTGAGGTTTCCTGTCCTTGAACAGAAAAAAAACCCTTCACTGGTTGCATGCCTAAAGAAATGGTACTCAGCTATGTTAATCTTGGGAGTTTTAAGTCAATATGAACTTAGCAGTTGTCTTGACTATACTTTGCCTTTTTATTTTTACCTCTGTTTGTATTTAAGCAATGCCAAGAGGTCAGTTCCACATGACCTCTTCTTGTACTATACTTTGCATATTTTGGTTGCAATAATTGGGAAACTGATGCTGACTCTGTCAGACACTAATGTAATCACTGGCTTCATTTGTTAAACTTTCCAAGGACCAGCTGTGAAGTGTTAATTGGGAAATCATTATCCCTGGACACCTGCAATGATAATTGCCAGGCACTGGCCCTTTCAGGTGTCCAGCAAAAATCAAAAGGCAGGTTTCTGCAACAAGAAATATTTGGTGGCAGTTCTGAGGAAATAAAACCTTAAATGCAAGTATTTAGAAATGTATTGTTTATCATGTAGAGCATGGGATCCTGGACAGCTAGCGATGTAGCCCCACAAGACCATAAACATTTAACATTTTTATAGCAATAATAATAATAGTATTTAAACTTATATACTGCTTCATAGTGCTTTACAGCCCGCTCTGAGAAGTGCCTCCCTTCTAAGTTTGCATGACCTGTGAGATCAAATTGCCTGAGAACATGTTACTTTCTCAAGATCAGTCAACTAACTTTGTGCCTGGATGGGATCCAGTAAAGCTGGATCTCCCCATTGTAAGCAACAATAGCACTTAGACTTATATACCACTTCACAGTACTTTTACAGCCCTTTCTAAGTGGTTCATAGAGTCAGTATATTGCCCCCAACAATCTGGGGCCTCATTTTACTGACTTCGGAAGGATGGAAGGTTGCGTCAACCTTGAGCTGGTCAGGATTGAAATCCTGGAGTGAGCAGTGAGTTAGCCTTTCAGAACTGCATTCTAACCATTGCACCACCATGGCTCAAGATGGTGTAATGCTGAGTCAACCTTAAGCAGGTGAGATCCAAACTGCTGACAGTCAGCAGAATTAGGCTGCAATACTGCATTCTAACCATTGCACCACCACGGCTCCTAAAATTATGTGATTTTAATATTTATATATGTTATTGAGTTTAGTGATATTTATACGTGTTAACTATATTGTATGTTTTAACTATATTGTGTTAACTATATTGTATGTTTTATATGTGGCCTAAGACCCTTTCTCTCACTGTGGACCAGGCAAACCAAAAGGTTGGACACCCATGATGTAGAGCTAGGAGAAAGGGATAGGAATTAGGGAACTGAGTCCCATACATACTTAAACACACCTACTCAAGCTACTCATTTGTGTGGCATGGTAAATGGTGCCACAAAATATCTGAGATTGTGGAATAACATTTGCTTAATGCTCTATACCATCCTTCATACTGTTGTTAACTGTGGTTGGTATATGTGAGTTCTATTTGTGTTATGTTTCTTTTTCACTAAACCTCTCCCTTTCGTGGTGAACCCATACTATCATTTTATCAGGCAACAGGATAGAGAAGGAGAAAATTTCATTACAACTACAGCAGCTTTGGAGATGAACTGTAGATGACTCTCATTTACCCTCCTACCCTGTTTTCAACTGAGATGAGTTTAGAAATGGGAGCATTTAGAGATTTCGCTTAAGAGTAATGGCATGCCAAATAATAGAAACAATCAGTTATTGCCAATCTCACTTATAGGAGATTGTATTTTCTATCAGCCCAAGCATTTGTCCTCAGCTCATTTGTTATTAGAGTGTTGTCTGATTTTCCATTTCAATAGCGGTGAAGAGAAGTTCATGAACGCTGGATGTTTAAGTCCCTGGAGGTCTACTTCTATCAAAGAAAAAATGTACAGTAGTTCTTGGGTAAGTTCCAGAGTCTTATAGTACCAGATGTCTGCTCAAACTAAAAGATTAACAGGGCAATCAGGCTCATGCACAAAAAACACCCCCCTATGTCTCTTACATATTCCTAACCAAAAAAACCTCCACATCCCTTCCATAGGTATCTGCGGACTACCAAGATCACATTGTGATACAAACCTCAACCTTATGACATCTGATGTAGGCACAACAGTTTTTGCATCCTGAGATCAGGTTGTTTGTTTTGATCCTTTTCGCCCTTCCCCATAAATAAGCTCCTGTGATCCTTTACTTAGAGATTTATTTCTCTCTTCAGGATTCCACTTGTATTTAGTGAACAAGAGCTAACATGAAATACAATAGGAACAGATAATGTAAACAAAAGTAACAAAACAATCATACAATTAATACCAGCTATTAATAAGAATAGTGATAAAAATGACAACCTTTCTGGAGAAGGGAATGATCATCATTCAGTCAGTATATTCATGGAAAAGCTATCTTGCATAATCTGTAAAAGTGAACCCTAGAAACTCTGTGACAAACTTGCAGGGAATCAGTGTTTTGTTTACCTCTGATTAATCCTTGTATTGAAAAAGGAAAGACTCACCACTGGAGCATGACCTAGAACAGGGGTTCCCAACCTGGGGTGCTCGCACCTCCTGGGGGAGTGAGACGATATTCCAGGGGGTGCAAGAAAAGTCCAGGTAAATAATAGGATATTGGCTATATGTTGGCATTTTTATTTATTATGCAATGGATTAACTTTGTTTTCATTTTAGAGTTAAATATCGTTATTTAGTGGCCGTCACATACATAGCTGAAAAGATTCAATCCTACCATATATTTAACGCGTTCAGTAGTTCCTAAAGTCTAAATTTCAGGGGGTGTGAGGTTCGAGTGAAATTTCTTTAGTGGTGCGGGGCGAAAAAAAGGTTGGGAACCACTGACCTAGAAGAACCAACCAAAGCCTATAACCATGTTCCTGACTGAGGAAAACTACTGAAAGCAGTTTTGGGCTCAGGGACTATAAACTGGTACATTAAATCACCATCCCTATATGTCACAGTGTTCTACTACTTTTCTTCAACTGTTTGCAAATGCAGTTCTGGTTGTGACTTCACAAAGATTTATCATATTAATTAACTATTAAGTCTGTTCCTGGCATGATATCAGATTACCAGAGACTATCAAGGGATCTTTATCTATCCCAAAGTCTCTGGGAATTGGGCAGTGCACAAATTAAATACATTTATTTGTAGTCATTCTTGGTTATGATGTCACATGCTTCAGTAGGCCCTCTAGATCATCTTTTTCTTTTCTTTTCTTTTGAAAAAAAAATTCTATGTGGCTACTTGAAGTTGACAAAGTTGGTCTTTGTGACATTTCTGGCTAGCAACTCCTCTTTTATTGTAAACTTGTGTTCTCTTCTTCTCTGTAATTCTTTCTCAGTACATTACAGTCTCTGAGATAAGCCTAAATAGTTGCCTCTCTGTGAAGTCACAACCAGAACAGCCCTTTGCAAACAGTAGGAGAAAAGCAGTAGAACACAGTAACATGTAGGAATGTGATTTAATGCACCAGTTTAAATCAAAATCATATCAGTCTTTATTATGCTAATAGAGCAGCATAACTGATCATTCTTCTTCTTCATGCCTCCTTTATGTTCATTGTCCCATTGATCTGTTATGTTTTTTGTCTGGAGAAGCAGGACATGAAGAAAAATACCTATACTGCCTGCTTTCTGTTCTGAAGCAACACTGAACAGTTTATGGACGTTTGCACTCATTAACGTTGCCAAGGAAAAAACAGCAGCATGGACGTAAATGTAAGAGGTGAGTGAAGAAGAATGTAACATCAACAGCATTCTTTGGCTTGCAGGTTAAGCACTCTTTCAAAAGTGTTTATGGGGCCCTGCTGTTGAATGGCAGAGTTACGGTGTGTACTGCACTCCTGGTATAAAGGAACTGCGGTGCTCCAATACTCTAGATAAACATCCTTTTAGAAATTAATAGAAACTTTTGGGGAAAATAAAGGATAGGAATATGTGAGTACCTTGCATTCATTCTAAAATAAAGGATTTTATTGGACTTTATTCTTTTTATTTCTTCCCCCGAAACCCAACCCAACCCAAAGATAACATTAGCAGAACCCCAGTATTTTTTTTAAGGGTAGAAAAGCAGCATGGGTAGTAAAACAAGAGAAAGAAGCCATAGTGGAGGGAACATTTTCTTCTCTTTTTTTTGTCTCTAAATGTTTTCTAAGCCTTCACATCCATAATTGCGTAGCTAACACCATGTGCAACACACACACACACACACACACACACACACACACATATATACATACACACATACATACATACATACATATATATATATATACACACACAGTATATACACACACAGTATAGATAGATAGATAGATAGATAGATAGATAGATAGATAGATAGATA
>NW_020769345.1:5128317-5160804 GCF_900518735.1 Pseudonaja textilis | reverse complement strand
ATAGATAGATAGATAGATAGATAGATAGATAGATAGATAGATAGATAAACTTTCTGAGTTACAGCTTTAGTTCCCAGCCTAGTTTATAGTTAAATCAAACTACTTTATTCTCAACCCGATGGGCTACAGTTCAGCTTGTGATGCTTGAGACTTGAAAGAACTACTAAAGCTTGTATTAGTTTTCATCAACAAAGCACATATAGAACATAAAGAAATTATAGTAGCTTCAATATTTTTATTTCTGTTTTATGGCCCCTGCTTTTCTTTCTCAAAGAGTAGAGTAAAAATTATGTGAAGTTTACCTGTAACATACTCTGATACATTGCCTAAAGTCTAGCAGAATTCATTAACTTCTGTGGCTTGAAGCAAAAAAGCAAATTCATAAAAACAAATTGTGAAGTAAACAAGGCCAGTTATATGAATATGGGCAAGATATTTGAAGAATATTACTCTCCATGATAAAACAAAACAAAATAAAAATAACAACATACCAGTTACTTTCTTTTTGCCTCACTATAAACAGATCAATTTGGAAGAGTGGGAACAGATGATGTCCTCATAAATCTACCTTTATGCTACTATGAAGATGATCTCTCTGGAGATTCATGGTCCACATCAAAACGATGTTCTTCCCTCTCCCTGATGTAAGATGGGTAGCTTGCTCCATCTGCCCTGATTCACAAATCCCATGCCTCCATTCCAATAGGCTGTCATCTGTTTTGGTAGACATGTCCTATGGTCCTTCTTGCTTGCCCTCAACATCCATTTTGTACTTCTGGATCTTTTGTTTTGCTGTGTTAGAATAGAATAGAATAACAGAGTTGGAAGGGACTTTGGAGGTCTTCTAGTCCAACCTCCTGCTTAGGCAGGAAAACCTACACCATTTCAGACAAATGGTTATCCAATCTCTTCTTAAAAACTTCCAGTGTTGCAGCATTCCCAACTTCTGGAAGCAAGTTTTTCCACTGATTAATTGGTTTGTCAGGAAATATTTCCTTGGTTCTAAGTTGCTTCTCCTCTTGATTAGTTTCTACCCATTGCTTCTCGTCCTGCCCTGTTGTTTTATAGTCTCGGCCATGATATAGAAATTGGCCCCCATTTTCTTTTTTTAACGAATCCTGAAATGTCTGACTTTTTTTTTTAAAGGGTACAAGTGACAAGCACTCTGCTGAGTTTCCTCTTCCGGTCTAAGTGACAGGAAAACTTTTGTCCCCTTTTCCCTCTGGACCTCCTTAAAATACTTGCTTACTGAAAGGACGACAGTTGGTATTTGCTTTGATAACTCAAATGAAAGAGGTAGAGAAATCCACCAGTCATGACATTGGTAATGTGGTGTGGACAGGACATTTGGTCATCATGGGGAGAGGGGAAGAATTGAAAAAAAAAGATTTCTAAAGCTTGCCACATTTCCATCTGGTTAAGGCGTGGGAGACGTGAAGCTGAAAATTTGAGTATGGAAAAAGCACTTTGTAGAATTCTGGCTCTTGTTTTCTAGAGTAAATGCTGTAGATTTATTTTTTTATTTTGTTTTTTGCAATGAGCTGGGCAGATCCAGATTTAGAGGACATACTGGGATAGGACAATTTTTAAAACGTTTTATATGGAAGGATTGCCTATTCCTAAAATGCTTGCCAGCCAAAAATTACTCCTTTACCAAAAGACAAATTGATAAAGTCAATCAGAAGATAACCACTTACCAGAAAGACTGGGCTTCCTATCCTACTACTCCAATCTTTTGTGAAGCCCTTGCCCCCTATCTTATATTAAGCTCTTTCTTCAGTTATGCCAGGAAAGTGCACCAGGGTCTCTGGATCAATCCTATAATTATGAATAATCTCAAGGGTTCTTGTCTCTTCTATCTATGCATGAAGAATCAATAATGGTATCATAAAAATGTGCCTTCTGGTTCATATTTATGATATTCCCTTTAATCTTTAAGAATATATATATATTCATGAAATATTTTAGTTTCTTAGGCAGAAGGAGGAAACAGGATAGCTTTTCTCTTCTCCACAAATACTGGATTTCTAACAAATGATAAGTCAATGGAGCATGAAAGTTTTGGGGGCAGAAGTAATAAATAACTTGCCCAAAATAATATCTTTACTCTGTATTAACTACAATTTACTACCGTCCTTGGTGTCCTGAGTCACAGTTTCCAATAGATGCTTAAGGCAGTCCATCTTTATTAATTTTGATATGAAAGACTTATCTGCTCCTATTAGAAAAATTTGCATAAAACCTAGCTACTCAGAAAACCTAGCTACTTGGCAGCTTATAAACGTAACAGCTATGCATTTTAATATGTATTAGACAAGACTAATCAGAAAATGCATTTGCTACCTTTTTAATGATGTGGGAGCACCAACTGAGTACCTTAAGAGATAACAAAAACTCTCTAAAAACATAGTATGTGAATACTCAAAATCCATATTTGGTTTCATCTTTCAAATAAACAAAAGTGATTCAGTTGCATTTTATTTATTTCAAAATGCATCTGAATGTTACAATCTGAATGTTACAAATTAGTCAGGATATGTATGCAATAAGACAGAAAGTGGGAATATTGTCTGAAAGGATGAAATGAATTTGAAAATCAACAATCCTGAGAATTAAAAATTACTCATCAGACAGAGTTTTCTTTCCTTTCAAATTAATCCAAACATCCCTATTTGCAACATAAGCTTTATTAGCAATTGGCAGAAATATTCTTTTTGATCTTAAGTGGTTTTCATTCATGGGAAATCCTTGCTGCTCTCTGAGCTTGGTGATTTTCTTTTGCAGACATTTTATTACCCAAACTAGAGCTATTCAAATTACCCAAACTAAGTAACATCAACGTGATGATGTTACCTAGTTTGACTAATGAAATGTTTACAAAAAAACAACCAACCTCAGAGAGCACCAAGGACCCCTCCTTTCAACCTTGAGCTACAAACATTCTCTTCTATTAATTCTCATTCAAATTGATGACAGAGAATTTGCTTTTGAGATTTTGGAAAAGGAATGGAGAATTTTGGTGGAATATGGTGTCCTTCCACATATTTATAGACGACTTGGCAAGAAATATGTCTGAATGTCTGGTTTTACATTGAACAATTATCTTTCCTGAGATGTGCAACCTCCTTAACTCCCCACTTCTTGGTTTAATCCCAATGGAAAATATCAAGAGAAAATTCCTTTTAGGGGCTTTTTAAATAATAATGTTGTTGTCAATACTAATAGAGGAGTCCTGCTAGTGTAAAAGTATTGGACAATTTATCATTTCCTTGAGAAACTCAAAGAAATATTCCATTCATTATTGTTGAGGAAGCTATGGAGTCAGTAAATTCCTGTCTTTCATTAACATTAACTCTCCAATAGCAATAGCATATAGTTATTCTGATGTTTCTCCTTCTATTAATGTCCAAGGTAAAATAAGAAAAAAAAAACCTCTTCCCACTGGATTTTTCTAGTTTGGAGAATGCAGGCAACATGAGAGATTTCTAAGGACAAGAAAGATGTATAGCAGTGCTCTAATATCTAAGGGGCTGCCACAAAGAGGGGGTCAACCTATTATCCAAGGTACCCGAAGGCAGGACAAGAAGCAATGGATGGAAACTAATCGAAGAAAGAAGCAACCCAGTACTAAATTTCCTGACAATTAGAACAATTAACCAATAGAACAACTTGCCTCAAAATGTTGTGATTGCTCCAATATTGGAGGTTTTTAAGAAGAGATTAAACAACTACTTGCCTGAAACTGTAGGGGGTTAAATCAGAACAGAGTTGGAAGGAACTTTGAAGGTCTTCTAATCCAACCTCCTGCTGAAGCAGGAGACCCCATATCATTTCAGATAGGTGGCTTTCCATTCTTTTCTTTAAAAACCTCCAGTGATGAAGCCCCTACAATTTCTGAATGCAAGCTATTCCACTGGTTAATTGTCCTCACTGCTATAAACTTTCTTCTTACTTCTCTCAAACAGTTTCTGATTCTATGCTTCTGTTAATGCAACCAATGATGGTATTTGCTTTTTTTGGCTGCCGCCACATACTGCTGGCTCATGTTTAAGTGATCATCCACTAGGACTCCAGGATCGCTCCCACAGTTACTGTTTTTGAGCCAGGTTTTGCCTACTCTGTACTTGCCTTGTGTTTTTCCTGCCTATGTGTAAAACCTAGCTTTTCTTCACATTAAATTTCATGTTGTTGGATAGGGCTCATTGTTCAAGTCTGTCAAGATCTTTTTGGACCCTGAGCATGTCTTCTTCTGCTTGAGCAGGGGATTGGATTAGAAGTCTCCAAGGTCCTTTCCAACTCTGTTATTCTGTTACCTGAAAATGCCATCATCATTGGCATTTTGAACAAGCTGGAAATTTCTGTGAGATAAATTGTATTGTATATAACTTGGAAGAGCAAGCTGGAAAAACCAGAAACCTCCTTTGCTAGGGAAGATAACAAGCTGCATAGCAGAAAAATATCAGAGAGGGTTTTTAACAGCAATTCATGTTATTTGTTTTTTGTTCATATATCTATTAATAAGGTCATTTCAGAGTGAATAAGTAGACTTCATTCACCAGGTATTTGCATATATAAACAGACTTTTGGATGATTTATTTCAGTAAGATGCTAAATGGAAACCTGGCAAGCTTGCCTTTTGAGTTTCTACTCTTCTAAATGCTAAAAAAAAAAAAAGCATTCCCCGTTTATCCAAATGGCTGTATCTGCCACCCACAGATGGATGCAGAGCTCTTGTAAGTGAGAGATAAGGATGGAGGAAAGCTTCCTTGAGAGGAACAGCAGGCAGACACAACCCATTTGCTTAACCCAAAGTAGGGAATGACAACAGGAGGAACCAAACTGTAATGGGATATTAGAAGAGGAGCAGGCTTCTCCTGTGTCATCAGTTCTTATTATCTGCCATTTTCTTGTCACCTATAATGAAAATATAACTTTTAAGATGACCTACAGCCAGTAGCATAATCAGGGACCCACAGAATTTGGGACCGATAATATTGGCTTTCATTCGTTCCCCACAGCTCACATCCTGAAAAGAAAGGGATAACAATAGACTGAGGGAGGACAGGGGAAATCTTTCAACAATGGGCCAAGTTTTATTAAAATCAAACTGAGGTTATACAAAGCTTTCTTTCTTTAACAGCAATCAGATAAAATAAGTGCTTTGAAAGAAGCTGTCTTTCTAGTATGAGCTGGTTAAAATAATTACTTTTAAGTTCCCTTTTTTTTGTCTTATTGTAAGACAGTTTTTTTAAAAAAAAAATCCTACCTTTATTTTTATAGAAAACAAAACCCTTTCCCTGACCAAATGAAATTGCTACATAAATTTTTCCTTTTGTTCCTCAGGGAAAAAGAAAACGTCTATGGGATTGTGAAAACTCACTGATTTGTAAATGAATAGAAGCAATGTTATTTAGGTTTTTTAAAAAAAATTATTGCTGTATTTGTCAACCAGCAGTGTATCAGCCACATTGAACAACTGTACTAATAAGTTAAAGAGCATTTGGGTGTTGGGAAAGATACAAGTGCTGTACAAAGCTTTGAAAGTGTTTGAAATTTGATGATGTTGATGGCAACTTTATGACTTGGGGACTTCAATTCCCAGAATTCCACAGCCTGAGCAAGGTCTTAACAGCTGCCAAGGTTGGGCATCCTTGCTTTATATAAACTGCCTCTAAGGTGTTTCTTGAAGTAATGATAGTAGTCCCCTTCTTTCTAAGGTCTAACCAAACTGTCCACGTTAGTTTCCTTTGGAAGTTGTCTCATACTTCTCCCCCAGGAAACCCTTTACTGCCAATCTTTTCCTAAAGTGGGTGGCTACAACATGAATTGTTGGAAATTACCCAGCCTGCTGGAAAATGGCCAGCCCAAAGCCCCTTCAATGAAAGGTCCTCCATAAATTAAAGGGGCTTTGGACTTTTCTCCAGTGATACCATCCAAAACTCATGTTCCAACTATTCTATCCCAGGATGTCAGTCCTCCAAGGTATTCCTGAGAAGAAGCACAATCAGAAGTACTACCTCTAACTTTATTATAAGGTTATATTAACAGAATCATGCAAATATGAAAATAGATTGCTCTTTCCCCCACCTTTACAGTCCAAGAAACTGGGAAAGTCCCTTCTGAGATGTTTGCCATAGCCCCATTTTTTCTACAAGTGCAGCTTCCTATTACTGTTGTCTAGTCTGTGGCTGTTTTTCCTGTCTTTGAAAGTCAATCATTCTCACATACCACTACACAGGGCCTTCTTAGAGCACTGAGAGATCCCTGTGGCTGGAGAGCTGAAGATATGCAGTGGGCAATTGTGTTATGAATGCTCAGGGAAATGAGCCTATAATTCCCTCTTGCCCATAGAGAGCCTCTTAGTCTGAAGACCTCCAAACATGAACCATCAGGTCTTCAATAAGGAATGACCTGTACTTAGTTGGATGAAATTATATCACTCCATCTGGGCCTCCTAGCTGAGAACTACTTCAGGGCACAGAAGGGTGCTAATACATGGGACCAAAAAGAACCTCCAATTTCTGGAGAATATTAGACAACTCTTTTTCTTAGACCCAATTTTTTCAAGATTCAGCAGCTTCAGGAAATGCTTTATTAAAATTTATGCTAGACAACTCTTTGACTCATTGGTTCCTCCTTGAAGAATAATTAGTAGAGTCCAAGTATGACCAAAAACATTAAATATTAGACTGCCATATTTTTTTATCTGGATGCTGGATGGTCCCATGATTGCCTAAGAAGAGTATACATTATGTCATGAATAAAAAATAATAGTAGTAAATGTAGTTCAATAAGTCAATATTTGCTTACCTAAAAAGATAAACACTCCATGGGAGGGCCAAAAAGTAGTGGGAGAAGGACTGACTACTTAACTTCTTGCTGGGTCTCCATTGACTTTGCTTGTGGGACATTGGCAGGTAGCATTGAAAATCATGATCATGTGACCGTTGGGATACTGTGATGGTTACAACTTTGTGAATACCATGGAAATAATGGGTCCTGGAATTTTTGCACATTATTTAGGTTAGCAGATTTTAGATATCTTAATTAGAAAATTGTAGTGGTATGACATACTGTTTGGGATAAATCGAGGCAAAACAAAAGTTTTAGTAGTATACTAGGCAACCTATTGGGTCATCATTTCAGAAATATTTCCTAACCTAAACAGAGGAACAGAATGACCACAGCTAGGCAAAAAAGCACTGGGAGCAACTTCCAACTTCCTCCATCTCAGCAAGTCCCATCATCTCCACCAACCATTCTTCCATTGTGAGTTAGTGTTGAATATTTCCATCTTCATGCATACAATAAGTTATCATATACAAGATAACAAGCAGCAGCATCCAAGGCTTCTGTTCTAGCAGACTGTTACCCTCCACTGTGGCAATTGTACATCATCAAAGTGCTCATCTGATTTACAAGGCAAGGCTGAAACTCAGTCCAAATCATTAAGGCATAAGATTCTTTCCACTGAATCAGTTTCAAAAGAAAAAGTGGAGAATTTCCCTAGTTTGAACCAGAGAGGAAGTATCATAGTGGACAACACAGTACAGTAATTAAGGCCCAATACAGCAAGGCAGAAATTATCCACAGGAAGCAGAAGGTGGAGCTTCCAAAAGTCACTGACAGTACCAAATGTTAAGATAAAAATATGATCAATGGTTCAAAAAGTCCAATGTAATACATGTATATAATGATATGGAATGTTGGAATGTTGTTACCAAACCTGTTTGGATAAACATACCTTTAATATATATGTTCTAGACATTCTCTCAAACAAAGATAAGATGAGTGTCTGGTAGCACCTTTTTAGGCTAATGAATTTTGTAATAGAATAGAATAATAGAATAACAGTCATTGGAGGTCTTCTAATCCAATCCCCCACTCAAGTATGAAACCCTATACTATTTCAGATAAATGGTGGTCCAATCTCTGCTTAAAAGCCTCCAGTATTGAAGCACCTACAGCTTCTAGAGGCAAATTGTCTGTTAGGAAATTTCTCCTTAATTCTAAGTTGGCTTTCTCCTTGATTAATTTCTATCCATTGCTTCTTTTCCTGCCTAAGATACCATCTTTGTGAGTTACTACTTATTTCATCAGATTCAAGGAGTGGCCTAATTGATGTCAGATCTATATACATTAAGATGGGGATGGGAGAAAGATAATATGAAGAAATGATGATTAAGCAGATGTAATTTACATGTTGACAGGTTGTAGTTATCTTATCAAAGTACAACTCTATTGTGTAAAAAACAACAACATTGTATTTATTCAGACTTTCTGAGGTGGCCTGAAAGCCACTGATGTGTATAAGCTCAGCTGCCACCCACTCAGTTGTGCTGGCAAAGATTCTTTATTTTAAAACTGACTCTGAGGTCTGAATTGCAATGACCTAGGAAGCCAAAATGTTCTAGTATTACTCTGTTCTTTTTCTGAGACCTGATAACAAATGTGTTCCCATTCATTCTATTGCACAAAGTCTCAACTGCTTGTCTCACATAAAATCCAGAGGAGCATGGCCGGTACTTGATGGCATATATATTATATTAGAGCAAAATCGTGTAAAGTCACCTCTAGCCTTGTGTATAAAGTTGTTATCAATGATGGCGCTGTGGGTCTAAGTACAGGATGTAAAGGCATCTGGGCCTGTTGCAACATCTGGTTGTAATGTCAGCATTGGTATTCTGTTGTTTTGTTGTTGTTGTTGCTGTTGTTGTTGCCTATGAGAATCTAGGTCTGCAAGTTTGAGTCTGTTATCAAATGCCTAAGAAAGCACATTATCATTGCCCATTGTATTGTAGCTTAATAAGGCACTTAAATTGTTTCAGCTGTATAAGAAATGAAGATCTGATCTGAGGAAGGGGGAAGAGAGGATCAAACCATTAAAAAGAAGTTCAGAAGAGATTGTTGTGGTCCACGGGCAGCCTGCACAGACAGTAGCAGAATCGGACAGTGGGGAAGAACATGAGCAAGTCTGGGGAGGACTCGGATGTTGGTCCTGTGTCTGATACAGAGATGGGACCAGGGCCATCTAGGAGTTCTGTGCTGACTCCAGAGTCTCCAGAATCTGACAGCAGCGAGGCAGAGGAACAAGGGGATTCCCAGTGCATGTGTCTGCTGAGCTGCCAGACGACAAGAGTAGTTAAGATAAAAGGGACAACAGGAATAAGACCTGGAGGTGATTGCCTCTCCCATAAGATATAAAGATAGTGCAAAGGGGCAGGAACCTTTGAAGGAAGCAACATTCATTCTGGTCAGTTTGGAACCTGAAAGCTCCATGGTGAATTTGTGTTCCATTTGGTTTTGAAAGACTAATTGGTACTTTAGTCCAGGGGTGGGATTCTACCAGTTCACACCTATTCACTAGAACCGGTTGTTAACATTCTAAGCAGTTCGGAGAACTGGTTGTGAGAAGAAATTACTGGCCTAATCCTGTAAGGAAGGCAGGAAGGAAACATTCTGGTGTTGCTTACAGAAACTGCCTCTCCATTAACCCTTATTACATTCTTGGCAGGACTAGACTTCCTGTCTCTGAAACTTCTCTGGAGTTTTTTTCCTCTTCTTTGCTGGTACTTTGCTTGTGTGGAGTGACCATTCAAAGTTCCAATGGCACTGAAAAAAGTGACTTATGACCATTTTTCACACTTACGACTGTTGCAGCATCCCCACAGTCATGAGAGGCCAGGCGAGGAGATGCGTGCCTCAATGTGAGTGATATTGAGTTGGCCACACCCAGCCAATAACATGACCATTAACCCATGTCCACCCAGTCACATGACCACCAAGCCACACCCACAGAGCCAGTTGTTAAAAATTTGAATCCCACCCCTGCTTTAGTTGTTGGCAGCACTTCAAGAAAGATAAAGGTGTGTTCTTATCAGACTTCTCCTGAAGGACTTTGGCAGACTTCCATGGGACTATTTATAACTGGTTGAGATTCATTACCAGCTGTGGATAGTGATAATTCACTGCTGTTGAACTAAAATAAAAGGGTTTTGGATGTAATATATTTTTGTTGGTGTCCCAGAAAGCCTTTGTCAGAACAGAGATTTCTTGAGTCCTGATCAAAGAAAAAAAGCATAAGAACAGAATTCAAAATAACTTGGCCTTGGCTTAAAGTGGGGCGGAGAGAAAAAGATAAAGACATTCAAGATTCTATTAATCTACCCTACAACACTAAAGAACCTCCCTGAAATCCCTGCCATGCCTCCTCTTGACCTTTGCTTATCAAAAAGACCTGACAATCTAAGAGCTATGGATGACAATGTTGTTCTGCTTTTTGTGGACTTCTCCCTGGGAATCCTCCCTCGGAATTGTTCTGACTCTAGATTTGTATATAAATCTCACTGGGCAAATTCTTCAGTTTCCTGAATGCCTGGCTTAATAACATCAATTAAGCATCTCTTCTAGTAGGTCAGAACAAATGTAATGTAGAGCCATCTGTAGTGTTAGTGGTATGTTCTGGATGGAAGCTGGACACCTTGAGGTATTTATGGTGATCTGTATAATATAATGTTTATGTGCCAATGTGTAAGTTTTACAATGACATAAAGGAAGTGGACTTGTTCTGTAAACAGCTGTAGGCTTATGTTGATGGGATGATGGAAATTGTTAATTTTAATGTTCTCCAACCTCTCGTCTCTTCTAATCTCATCAAACATTTATATAGCTGCCTTTCTTATAACCAATTCTGGAATGGCTCACAATCAAATACAATACACAATACAAGTTTGGAATCAGATTTAACTGTATCTTTTAGGTGTTTTTGAAATTACTATCAGCATTATCTAGCAGATGAAAAATCATTCTCCAACCTACATCTGCTTCTTAGTGAAGTTTACGGACTCATTCTCATTCTCTACCACCCAGTCAGAGCTAAAAAATCTTCTTGGATGAGAAGTGAAATACCTTCAGAGAAAAACAAGAAAGTCCAAGTTTCCTTTTGAAAAAGCACCTTTGGAACAACCATGACCTGGATGACTGAGAATCTCCATAGACATTTAAATTCATTCTATTAAACATTTTTCCTTCATCTTCTGCTCCATTGCTCTTCCTTTCAGAAAATTAACAAGCTCCTAAATCTATAATTTTGTTAAAGGAAGATGAACAGTGGAGTTAAATTTATGCTGAGACACCTGCAAGATATGGCAGACTCATTGAGTTCTTAGGTCTGTCCTCTAACCATGAATTTTTGGAAGAGTATTCATCACACCTTGAAGTTTTTGGCTGACCAAATTTAGCATTGGCATGTGGCAATTTTCCATTGAAGTCTTATTTATCAAAGAAATCTACACTGTTCACATTCCTCCATGGATTGTGAATATATATTTTCACCAAATAAGTTTAATGCTCATAAGAAAGGATTATTATTTTCTCTTTCCCAGTTATATGCAGTAAACTCTCAAGCATTTAAACTGAGAAGTTCTCATGGACTACAAATGGAAAAAGAAAAATACTGAATGTTTCTTTTCTGAAATTAGCCTGTCAAAGAGAGAGGGATAAATGTCTTCTTGCAATAAATGGCAGATGTATTAATATGACAAATACATATATTACAGTATATGTACTGTATATTACAGTATTGCAATGTTCTATACTTAATAAGAAAAAAAAGTAGTGAAATATATTTCAGGCATCGATTGGAATTCAGAACTACTTCATCTAATATATTTTGTAATCTATATAGCTTTCAGCAGTTTGGTGACCTATGATGTATGGATACAATCAATAAAAAGTTGAAATACTGAAATACAGCTTTGCAATTTTTTTTTTTACTCACACCAAATTTTGCAGTTCTCTTCCTAGGATATAAGGACAGTCAATTACCATTGTAGGTATATATATTTAACTTTGGGGGTTGTATTTTTTGTAGATACAGTTTTATTACTTTTTGAGAAATGCCAGCACTGAATGATGAGTTGAAAAGAAAAAAAAATGGATTCTGCATTTTCAAAAAAGAATTTGTCTCTGGAAATTATACAATTTTGCAATCTTCTAGTATCCAAACTTATTTCAGAAAGATCACATCTTCAATCTGATGAGTTTAGCACACCTATCTGATAACCAACTAACATATAAATCCTTCAGCCTAAACCTTAAGATAATTTTCTTTTCAGCCTTCAGATCCTGCAGAAGCCCGAGGAGATCAGTTACACTAGAAATATGAGCATGTGGTTCCTTACATTGTATCCTGACAGATGTCTCTATAGATACCTTAAACCACATATATTTGAAAAGGCATGCATACGATTTATAATCCATGTTTATCTGCCAGTCTTTGAGAGAGAAAAAAATTACTGGTCTTGATATTACTGATAAATAATCACTGCTGATATGAATGACTGAAGACCAAATACAAACTCTGTTTGATTCATGGTATTCCAATATATAAGCACTTTTTGAAGATGCTCTGAAATGTTTTGATAGTAATGATTACTGACAATTTGACAATGTATAAAGAAGATGAAAGCCTGAGCACAGCATGTTTATTTCATGTTATCATTCTCCTTAACCTGTAGAACAGCATCCTCCTAGAAATAAGGACAGACAGCACCTTCTCTCCTAGGATTCTGAAAACTCTTAAACCTGGTTTTGGTCCTAAGTCTCAAATTAATGTGTTGTTGTGTTGAGCTGTTTTGCTTGATTTGGGTCACTTTGAGATTATTTTAGTCCAGGCTGTATGTACATTATCATGTTGTATCTGTTTTTTATGGATTTATTTGGTTTTGTGTACCACCCACAGTCCATTGGAGTTGGTTGGATCTAACACACACACACACACACACACACACACACACACACACACACCTTTCTAATCATTTAAACCATAAATCATAAGTTTTATGTTTCACGCAAAAAATCTGTAAGGGGTTTCCAGTCAGAAATAAATGTAGATATTTTTTTATTTTCTCTGATCAAAGAAGATTTAATCATCTCAGTGAGATCCATCATGTTCACACATCATTCCTCCATTATGGGTAATGCTGAGTTTTTCCATGTTTGTGTATATAATAATCTAGCTGGGACTAGAAACAAAGTTCCATATCTTTTCCCCAAAATGTTGTCCATAAATCCCAAAAGCAAAAACCTCTGATCTTAATGGTATATTAAAATGGATTTAAATTCCTCTGAATCAATATGTCTATTTGAATCCAAAAATTTCTGTTTTACGCATCCACCAAATATGATAAAGTGTCCATTCTTTCTACTTCATACCTTTCAAGGCATCTTTTCAATTGTTTTGTAGTATGTTTGGTAGTTTGATTTAAGTCTTTAACAGGTGAAATATAGAAAAGTAAAAAACTGATGGTAAATGTTGCTCTCTTCTAGAATGCTACATAGCTATGTATTCTCCAAATTATCTGATGCCATACCAGTTTCCTAGCCCATCATGTTGGCCCATCAGTTTGAATGGCAGTGCTACATTAGGGCTGAGAAATTACTGTATTTGCTGAGACTGCCTTGTAATCCTTCTCATCACAAACCGGTGAAGTGTGTCATGGCCCCCTCGGAGTCTGTGTCCAAGGAGGAGGATGAGACAGAGTAAGGGTCAATGGAGGAATGACCAGAGGAGCAGGACAAGGCAGTCCGGAGGGACCTGGGAATGGTTGCCAGTGAAGGAGAGAGGGTGCAAAATGACCAAGCAAGGTGAAGGAGAGGTAATTGCTCATTGCCAGAGCTCCATTACTCCTCTGCTCCACTGCCTGCCCTCTCCTCCCGCTTGGTTGTCCTGCGTCCTCTCTCCTTTGCTGGTGACCCTTCCCAGGCCTGAAGGACCAGGGGCTGCCTCATCCTGCTCCTCTGGTCATTCCTCCATTGGTCCTAGCTCCGTCTTGTCCTCCTCCTCAGACCCAGGCTCTAATGGGACCATGACAGGGAGGGAGAAGTTTTTTTTAAAAAAAGAAGTCTATATGGTGATGAACATCTTACCCATTTAATAGCTGGGTCAGCATTACATGAATTTATAAAGTTGACCGCCATCTTGACCCTCTTTCCTCAAGACCCCACTGAACTTAAAGTAAGAAACCGTATATTGTTCTGAGAGAAGTAAAGCATCAGAGAAAGCTCACTTTTATCATTGCCTTTCTTTCAATTTGGAAATACTGGAAGATCCAATTAAGTCAAAGACAGGATGACCACATTTCCCTGTTAACACAAGCACAACAACAACAATAACAACAATAATAATAATCCCTGTGTGATTTAGTTATCCCCCAGATGGGTTACCTGATGAAAAAAATAAAACAAAATAAAAACATTCTAACTGTTGCACAAACGTTTGTTGCAAGAATATTCTAAGGTACTTGCCCACAGATAATGACTTGATCATTAAGAGGAAAAGTTTGATTTTCTTTTTTACAATTACAATAATAACGATCTGCCTCAGAAGGAAAAGCCAAAGTCACTGTTTATTAGATTTGTGAACCCAAGTTCTCAAAATTTTGCCAGAAACTGCATGTGATTTATAATTAATTCTCTCCTAGGGATGAACCTTAAGCCCTAGAGTAGCACTCCATGAAAGGAAATTTATCACTCACTGCAGGCTATTTTTCCCCAAAGACTTCTGAAGGAGGAAAAAGAATCATAGGGGACTCAAAACAACTGAGTTGCCTACTTAACAACATCCTTCCGAGGACCATGGAATTGGACCCATGGGAAAAGAGTGTGCTTTATATGTTGTTCTAATCCTCAAGAGAGTCTGTAAAAAAAAAAAAATCACTGTACTTTAAAATAGCCATGAGAGAAAAGTACAGCAGAGATACCAGGAAGGAAAGCCCTGGGTTGTTTTTAAAGGAAATAATATATAACGCATTTCAATCTGTGAATATATAATGCTTAATGTTCATAATCATAATATACATTTTGTTGCTGTGAACTTTTCAGAGAGATTGAGCTTCCCCCACTTTCCAAAAAATTTGCTGACACCATTCAGGTATTTTGCTGGTGCGGTTTTGGCCACAGCTCCATGAAGCATGGGGATTGCTACTACTTTAGGATAATGATGGAAAACTTAGAGCAAACTCTTTGAACTCCTACTAAACTAGTGATTATGCTGATGTGTGCGTCCATGTCTTTCTAGCTGGCTATAAAACGATGCTTTCTCCATCTCTCTGCAACCTGGTTGGTTTGATGTTTTTTGAGAAGTGGTGTCATTTCTGAATATTTTTTGCCACTTAAGGCAGAAAATAAAATAATGAGAACAAGAATATAATGCAGAATAGATTTCCAATGATTTTTTTTAAAAAATGAAAAAAAATAGTATTTTTTATAAGGACAAGTGTTCTTGAGCCTTGGTAAAACGATAGTTCACTTATTAGGCTTTACTCCATCTTTATTTTTGGTCATCTTAAAACATCATGGGTAGCTAATGTTTTTATTTTTTATTTGATTTGATTTGTCAATCACTTACAAGATAATAGGTATAAGTATATACATAGTTATGAATACATGAAATGGGTACATATAAGAAAAATAAAAGAAACAATAGGACAGGAAAGGTAGGCACGTTGGTATGCTTATGCACGCCCCTTATAGACCTCTTAGGAAAGGTGTGAGGTCAATAGTAGACAGTCTAAGGTTAAAGTTTTTGAGGTTTGGGGAAGAAACCACAGAGTCACGTAGAGTATTCTAGACATTGACCACTCTGTTGCTGAAGTTGTATTTCCTGCAATAAATTTTGGTGCGGTTAACCTTGAGTTTGTATCTATTGTGTGCTCTTGTGTTTTCATGGTTGAAGCTGAAGTATTCATTGACTTTTCTCTATAACAATCCAGTGAGGTGAGATGGGTTGAAAGAGACTGGTCCAAAGTCACCCAGCAGGCTTTCATGGCTAAGGCAAAGCTAGAACCCACATCTCCCAGTTTCTAGCCAGCACCTTAGCTATCATACCAAACCTAGGTGCAGGCAACAGCACTGAAAATTAGTTTTAATAAATATAGGTAGTTCTGCTATTCCTAGATCCTTTCATCTGGCAATTTCTATGGGCAGGAAGTTAAGAACAAAGGCGAAACTTCCTAACAGTGAGGACAATTAACCAGTGAAACAGCTTGCCATCCAAAGTTGTAGCTACTTCATCACTGGAGGTTTTGAAAAAGAGATTGGACAGTCCTTTATCTGAAATGGTATAGGGTCTCCTGCTTGAGCAGGGGGCTGGACTAGAAGACCTCCAAGGTCTCTTCCAGCTCTATTCTGATTGATTGAATAAGTGCTTACAAAATGGTTCCTTAGAGTCACAAAATAGTTGACCTAACTACTGTAACATGGGTGACATTTTATCAGAATGCAACCCCAACCTCTTCTCTAGATTTTCCGCCCATGGGGTGCTTCATACCATTTCCCTTTTCAGGTAGATAACTGGTTGCTTCCACCAGTCACTTACATTTTCTAAGAACACTTAAAAGATCTCTTACAGGCATTCGTAGAAAAAGTAATTGAAGAATCGTGCTTCATTTTGCAGTGTAATTGTTTCCTTATTTTAAGTAATTAATTAATTTATTCATACATTCATTTGCTTACAGAAAAAAAAAAAACAGGTGAGGCAGAGAGCCTCACAGGCACACTATAAAAGAACAGTGAGCATACAAGTTATAACAGCAAGTAAACAGACAACAGAGGGGAAAAAAGGGAGGAAAAAGTAGACCATTTTTCTAATAAAAGAAATAGCTAAATTATTTATTCCAAGTCCTACTTATCAAAACTTTATCAGAAGTTATGTGGCGAACAAATAGTATATACTGGTAAATAAAGCATGAGAGGCCAGTTTCCAAACAGTTATTTCTTCTTATTTATGTATCATCTGAAATCTTCAAGAACATGAAGATTTCAGATGATTATTTGCTAGCCATTGCCATTGCAAGGCATTAAGCCTGATTACCATTTAGTGGAGTTAATTAAAATTCTACCACTAATCTGACTGCTGTTCTAGTTTTATTTAAGTTCTGGCAATAAATTAGTAATTAAAATAAAAGAACAGGGATTTTCATACCTGCCAGCTGAGTCTGTTACCATCCTGAGACTGAACCCATGAATTTCCTAAGGTAGGGTACATATTTACTACCTTTCAAAAGCAGCCAAAGGTTGATATAAGAAAAACATGCAGTAGTATCCTACTACTCTGCCATTTAAGAAGTATAACAATTAATCTCCCTCTCCCTCTCCCTCTCCCTTTCCCTCTCCCTCTCCTCTATACTGTATCTGTCCTAATATTTTAGGGTATTGCTTTTCATAGTACTCTGCCAAACGTGTCATGGATCCAGGAAGTTAGGAAATAGGTTCTATTTAATTTTTTTTAAAAAGGCTCAACACAAGGTGGTACTGTAGAGTTAGGCTTATCAGACTGTCACAAAAGCTAGATTACTGCAATGCAACAGTTCCAAAATAAAAGCCTAAACTTGCTTCAGATTCTGGCATATTAAAGCTACTGTAAATATAATTCCTTCATTTGAAAAAAAATGAAGAACAAGGAAAACAACTACTCCAATCTTTTTTCATAATCCATAAGGTATTATATTAATTGTAAAATAAACAAGTTTAAGAACCAGGGTCTTAAAAGATTGCTTCCCCCATGCTTTCTGTGCATTAAGATCAGACAAAGAAACTCTGTTCATGTCCTACCACTGATGGGCATGAATGAGTTATTCAATTTCATGAAGGAACTCTCCTGAGAGACTAACAAACCCTGACCTGTCTTTTTTTTATTTTACCTAATAACTGGAAAAATAACCTCAGGTGGTTTTCATTTAATAGCCATTCATCCAACAACCCATTCAAACTTCTGAATGAGTGGTAGTCATGATTGTTCCTTGTACTTGTGGCTGGCCCATCATTCCATGGTCAGGTGATCATGATTTGCAACCTTCTCTTTCAGCTTCTGTCAAGCAAAGTCAGTAGGGAAGCCAGCAGGGAATCATAAATTGCAGCCATGTGACATCTTCACTTAACAATTCACATATTTGTTGCTTAATGATGGCAACTGGGGCTGCCAGAACAACTGTTGCTGAGCAGTGCAATCGCATAGGTTTTTTGGACTTACAGCTATGTTAATAATTCATGTTAACAATGGTGTCTCTGGTACCAATGCATGTTGTTAAGTAAGGCTTACCTGTGGGCTCAGGTGTACTAATTTTATTCCATACCAATCAGTGGCGGGTTTCAAAGTGGTTTACCACCGGTTTGGTGAGTGTGGCTTGATGGGCACACTTTGCACGTGTGCACACACACTTTATGCATGTGCATGCCCCAAATGCGTACTTTGCACATGCACAGGGGCTTTCCAACTCACCTCCTGCAGTCCTGCATTCTCCCTGTGTCTTCAACAACTGACGCATGGCAATTTGCTGTGCTACGCCAAGCAGCTGCGCTTCAAAAGCAGGAAATAAAGGTCAGTATGGGAGCCTGGGCGGGCAGGTGGACCTAACAGCAAATCATCAGAGCAAACTGGTTCAGTCTCGGATGATCTTCGGAGCTACTGGCTTGGCAGAACTGGGCCGAACCAGTAGCATCCCACCTCTGCCATCAATTCATGAAATCTGCTCTAAGTTCCTCTAAGAGGAGGATTATTTAAAAGAATACATAGTGTACATATACCTGTGGTACTCATAAATCCATGATTACTGAAGCCATGCCCTGGGACAGATGCCTTCTTCTTCGGAAGAACTGTCAACCAAACTTGATGAATAGATAACATCTGGACACTCATAAGTTCTGTATCTTTTATCTTTGCAACAATTTCAGCAATCCTCACACTGGTGCTAATGCAGATACATTTGTTTTATCAGCTTTCTAAATCATTTCTTGAAAGAAATCTAGCCACAAGTGAGCATGCAGAGGTACTGAGAGGATTTTCTCACATTTCTTTTTAAATAGATAAAGACATGCAACCCAAAACAAGGGAGATGTAAGTGGCTGTAATCTTTGATTTAGCTCAGCACATTCTGCTCCAGTGCATCTTTTTGCAGAAAGGATACATTCATAGCACTGGAACTGGCAAGATGTAGAGCCCATTTTTGCTGCCAGAAATAGCGTACATGTAATTTCATCTCCCTACAAGTTAGAATAATGCCTTACATCCACTAACATAAGAGTTTCTTAACATCTACTCTTCATTTACATGAGCAGGAAATAAGACACACAATCATACATATCAGGAGGCTGTATGTATAAAATTTGAGAAGAAACAACTAGCAGTGGATATGATACACCTTTGTGTCTATAGCGGGAATATTCCTGAATGGCATCTTAGTAGAATTTGTCACTGGTGAATCCATTTCTTTCTTGGGGGTGAGATGGAAAGGAAGTTCAAAGACCATTTTTCCCAAATGGTCACAGAAAATCCCCCAACCTTCTGACATACTGGGGTGTTCATGGAGCTACTCATGGAACAGGGACAAGAGAACTCCCTTCCTTTATTACTGGTAATGGGAAGACCTCATCATCTGTGAGGGGTAAATTCTGGATAAATCAGTGAATTCCCATCATGCACTGCATATGTCACATATTTAATAGTTAGCCATGTGCCTATACTGGTATCAACTTTAGATGTGTTTTAAAATCCTTCAATAAATCATGAAATATAACAAATAAGTAGGTTTCAATAACATTATTGGAGGAGGGGGAAGAAGAGGAGGAGAGGGGAGGGAGAGAAGAAAGAGAGAGAGAGAGAAAGAAAAAAGGAAGGAAGGAAGGAAGGAAGAAAGAAAGGAAGGAAGGAGGGAAGAAAGAAAGAAAAAAAAGAGAGAGAGAGAAAGAAAGAAAGAAAGAAAGAAAGAAAGAAAAGAAAGAAAGAAAGAAAGAAAGAAAGAAAGAAAGAAAGAAAGAAAGAAAGAAAGAAAGAAAGAAGACAATATGGTATGTCCCCCACTCAAAGAGGTCTAGATCAAGGGTGTCAAACTCAAGGCCAGGGGCAAGATCTGGCCCATGGGGTGCTTAGATCTGGCCCATGGAGCTGCCCTAGAAACAGCAAAGGACTGGCCTGTGGTGCATCTGCCAGCAAAAACAGACCTTGAGAGGGCCACACATGATCCTCCTGAGATCCATTTTCATTGGCAGAGGATTGCAGAAATTTGGGAGCCCGTTTCCTCCAGCAGAGTACTTGGGCCACTGCAGGTGCCCCTTACATGAGTGACGTCAAACTGTTCCTGCCCCCCAGCCACACCCACTCCCCCCCAAGGTCAAATACAACCCTGATGCGACCTTCAATGAAATTGAGTTTGACACCCATGGTCTAGACTCTAGATGTTGAGTACAAAAGCAGCATGTAAATGAAGCATTAATAACCATAAAAGCAATTCTTATGGGAGTTAGAAAGTAAAGAGACTGCCTGTTACCATGCGATGATTTCCAAAGTTTTATTTGTCTGAATTTAAAATTAATTTTTATTCATTAAAATTGCTTACTTGAATATTCAGAGGGCAAGAAGACTGACTCAGAGTCATTGTTTATGAAATTGCATGAAAGTAAAAATAAGGACATTTCATTAAAATATCAGTAGTATGGAAGTGAAAATGATTATTTTTCATTAAAAATATCACTAGCATGCCTTAATTAGTTTTTCTAACCTGACTATTATTCTTACATTTCTTTTTAATTTTCTGATTATGTCACTTTGTCATATAGAATTTAAAACAGAGTCTTTCTGAATGGGTCAAGTCCCTTACTGTGCTGCGAGAATAGTTCCAACTGTGTTATAATTTAAAATATATTCTAACCACTGTGATGGTTTCTACTGTTACTTATACCTGCTACTTTTTATCTCCATGTGAGCCTTGAAATTTCCAGCCATTGATTCTAAATTTATATCAACACAGAAAAAGAGCAAAAGAAGACTATCCTGTGATCATCTTTTTTTCATTTCATTTTTTCTCCCTCCTGCCTTCGCTCTTCTTTTTTTCCTGTCCATGAAAAGAAATATTATACGCTTTAAATTCCATTTTGTTACTTACATAAAACTATTAATAACATTAGTTTAAGAACTAATGCTTAAACTAATGCTTTTGGGGGGATGGGGGGAAAGAATGAAGCTTGTATTATATACCGAGTCACAGAATACATCTGTATTTCCCTCTACTATGTCTCCTTTCATTTGATGAAAGTGAATTTGCTTTCACAAAAGGGAAGATAATTTTGATGCTATGTTCATAGTTGGAATATAGTATTATTGAACTTTATTTCTGTAGATTGGCCAAGAAAGGAATTAAGATCATTCTTCAGGGGGCTCTTTCAGCCTTCTCTGGCTTTGCCTCATTCCATCAGATCTTCTATGAAGATAGTATTGGAAGAAAAATCAGTTTCCAAGCTGGGAGAAAGGCATTGAAGATAAAATGGAGGCTGATTGGAAAAAGGACTCTGTTTATTGATGAGTAGAACCAACAACAGCATGTAGTTTTGAGACAGCTGACAAATTAGTTTGATGAGTAACTGGATTTTTATAGATGCTGCAAGGGGTTGTATAGAAAATAGAACATAGTGGAATGATTACAAGAATACAAAATATGGGAGGGAGGAGGAGGAGGAGGAGGAGGAGGAGGAGGAGGAGGAGGAGGAGGAGGACTAGTCTTCTGAAGAACAGAATGTGAAAGCTGTTTGAAAGGAACTGTTACAGAGAGCCATAGAAGTGTGTGTGCATTTATGCTAATATAAAGTAGAATAAAGGATGCTTGGTGGAATGATGAACCTGAATGGAAAAAAAATGTATACAAGTGAATCACTGCTGTATAAAATTAGAATAAGAAAAAAGATAATGCATGTCATATAAGCATAAAGATATAGTTTATTTATCCAGTTCTTTGATAGTTGCAAAGAAAGTAGTCAAAAAGAACAACAAAGAGATAAAAAATGTTCTGGAAGTAGAGGAAAATGGGTAAACAAAGAGCTGAGGTACTGAGCAGAGTGAAAAATAAAAGTGATGAAATTATTTGGAATGAAACTTAAGTAAGGGAAGGCTGGCAGAAATAGAAGAATTGACTAAAATTCACTACAAAAAAATAAGAAATAAACTGTACAAATGCTGATAAAAAGTAGCTGGTACATCGCCTGTTGTGAGGAATGAATGCTGAAAGATGTAAAATGTCTGAGAATCAGAGTGCATTTCTACCCTATTTGTTATATATTGGTGAGAGTTCAGTATGTGAAAAGAAAGGTGAAAAAGTAAGTTAAATATAATGGAAATAAGGTACTTAAAAATAATGTGCAGTACAACCAACAGTTAAGATCAGAAAGAAATGGAGACTGAAGGAATGTGGATTGAATATGAAAGTAAATGATGACCACTAGAAAGAGAAGACATTGAGACAGTTTGGAAATAGAGAGATTATTGATGAATACTGAATAGAAAAATAAATTTGTGAAGAAATAATTAGTGAGTTATGAAGAAAGTGAAGATGTAGAAGGCTTTGCTTGAATGGAGTTGATGAGATCACGAAGAATGAAAGGGTGAGAAGAATTAAAAAACAAAAGGCGATGTACAAAGTCCTATTTGGATGTGAGGAAAGAAAATACCATTTGCGTGGATAATAAGACATAGAGAGGAGCAGTGAACATTGTGGATATAAATTGGTTTTAGCTGTGTTTGCCTTTCTTTTTCTTATCATTTGCTTTTAATTCTGTATTTAATGCTTCTTCTATTCTTTCTGCAACCTGCATAAGGTTATTTATCCTGAAAGGGAATAGTCTACTAGACATATACGTTTGTTTGTTTGTTTTTTAAATGTGTGTTTGATTCAGCCTTGCCTGAATAAGATTCTGTAGTTTTTTTGGCAAGCTTTTTTTTGGGGGGTGGGGGGATTGGTTTGCCCTTGCTTCTTCCTAGTATATGAGAGAATAACTCACTCAAGTCACCTTCAATTGCTTCCACTGTAAAACTGTTCTCATTGATAGAATATTAGAATGTTAAAATTCCTATAGAGAGCCAGATAACAGATAAGAGATAACAGATAATCAGAGTTGGAAGGGACCTTTAGAGCCAGTTTGGTGTAGGAAACAAGGAGACTGTGATTTCTAGTTCTGCCTTAGGCATAAAGTCAGCTGGATGACCTTGAGCCAGTCCTTTCTTCAGCCCTAGGAAGCAGGAAACCTACTTGAGAAAAAATCTTGCCAAGAAAATTTCAGGGACTTGTCCAAGTAGTCACTAGGAGTCAACAGCAACTTGAAGGCAGCCCCTTCCCAAAATCCTTCAACTGAAATCCATTACTTCTGGGTCCTGTATTCTGGCACATTCTGTCTGACTAAACACACCCATTTCCTTTAAGGTCTTTTCACAGGGCAGTCTGGTCCCCTGATCAACCTCTGAACCTGTCTCAGTTTCTCTGATTCCTTCTTAATACATTGTGCTCAGAAATAGATTCAAACTACAGTTGCAGTCTGAGAAACATTGAATAAAATTGAATGATTACTTGCCATGATTAGAAAACTATGTTTCTGCTAATGTAGCCTAAAATTACATTTGTCTTTTCCAGTCAGACTGCTAACTCAGATTCAGACTGTATTAGAGTACTAGAGAAAGATTATTTTCACAAGTACCATTATCAGAACTGTTATCTGCAATCTTATACCCTATGCATTTAATTTCTGTTTCCTAAGGAAGAATGTACCCTGCCTGTAAAGAATTCATTTTATCAATCCAAGTCTTATTCTCCAATCTATCAATATCATTTTGAAATTTATTTCTGTTTTCTGGGATATTAGTTATCTCACCCTGTTGTGTGTTGCCAACAGATTCCAAGTAAATAATAACAACATCAACAATAGCAGCAGCAGCAACAACAACAACAAAAATATTTCAAGGATATGCAGCCCAAGAGTAAACCATGTAGCATTTTTTAACTTGAAGACAGTCTGATGAGTCTGATGATGACTCTAAGAACAAATTTAGGGGCAGTTATGTATCCACAAAAGTATCATACCATTCAGCTCATATTTCCCTACCTTGTTAACTAAAAGGTTTGTCAAAATAAGATATTATATTTACGACATTCCCATAATCTACTAAAAGGTTACCTGATCAAAAAATGCTAGTCTGGCAAAATATATTCATAACAAACTCAATGTCAATTTCTGGTAATTTTTGGCATTTTTTTCAGTATCATCATTCTAGTCCATTATACTGTAGTTCCTGCAAACACTAATTCAGACTGTAGTTTCCTAGATCTTTTCCCCCCTTTTTGAAGATAGAGGCATGATTTGCTCTTTTTCTGCCCCCCAATACTTCATTTCCAGCATTTCTCAAAGGCAGGACATGAAAGTTCATCCAGAGATTCCCCTAATTCCTGTAATCCTCTAGAATACAATTCATGTGGATTTAGATATTCTAAGGCATTCAAGCAAACAGATGTTCACTGGCCATATGACACAGTAGCCTTCAGCAATACTTTTCTCAAAGATCCATCACACCTAGGACTAGAATAGATGAAAGTCCTTACAATTATCTAAATAAAATAAAGAGTAGCTTCTACTAAACTAAAAAAATCCTCTCATTCATTCCATACTTACATACATTACATGTGCACATTCCATACATATATAAATTCCAGGTTAACTCCTTAAGTTTCTTTCTCCTACCTTTGATAAAGAATCTGTAGCAGCCCTTTTCCCTCTAATTAAGGTTGCTATTATGTATTCATCTACAGCAATTTATAAGCTGCCTAGTTACAAGACAGTAGATAGCTTACAGTTATAAAAGCAAAGAAGACAGTTCAGTACAAAATATCTACTATCTGAGAATCTGAGTAATAACAATTGGGATCTTCCATTTCAAAAACCCTACTGCAGTGGTGAGATTCAAAAAAATTTACTACTGGTTCTGTGGGTGTGGCTTGGTGGGCATGGCAGGGGAAAGATACTGTAAAATCTCCAGTCAGAGGCGGTATTTGCTCTGAACTACTCAAAATTTCTGCTACCAGTTCTCCAGAACTGGTCAGAACCTGCTGAATACCACCTCTGCCCTAGTGGTATGTACTGTTTCACCACCTTTCTAAAAAATGCAAAGGTAAAGCTGTGCTCAGTAGTCAGCTGTTCCAGAGTGAAAGGCCATCTTCCATCATCCTCATCTCCCAGAGTTTAAGCACCTAAAACTTCTCCCTTCTGGCTACAGCAGGGCTGTCAAACTCACGGACTGTGGGCCAGATGCATCATGCACTAGCCATGCCCAGTTTAGCAAAGGGAAAAAAAGTCATGATACATCACGTGACGATGCCATGACAACGCATGTTTGACACCCCCGGGCTACAATATTAGAGTCACCTGCACAGTGTTTTCATATCTCTTCTTAGCCTTCAATCTTTCCTCTTTGCTCTCTTGAAGACTGAGGCCATGCTCTTAGGTTCTTTATCCTGTACTTTGTAAATGCCGAGGGGAACACTTTGTTATTCATTAAAAATGGAAGTAAGAATTGACTAACTTTTCCTTTCCTTTGGTATCTGTTAGCATTTTGGCAAATCCAGAGAGAAAAGCTGTTTTCCCTTTATTCTATTTCAATCATGTCTGAAGATACCCATTGTATTGTTCATAGAGGCCTTTGTAATCCTAACCTAGACTTTGTAACACTTTCAAAGCTACCAGTATGAACTCTTCCCTAGTGATTTAACATTCTTTCCATTCCCTATGTATGTCCTATCCCACCCACCCCATAAATATTATGTAGTTTCATCAATTTAGTATATTTCTTTTCATTAGCATTGTTCAGGTTCTTTTAGTATCTCAGTTTTTTGGAAGTCTTAATCTTCTCAAATTTCTTCCCTTATCAGGATCTCCTGCCAGGGTATTAGCCTTATGAGGTAGACCAGACTGGAAACATGATCAGCTGATTCTACTTTATTGTAAAGCTGTATTACAAGTTTCCTTCCATCTTCTTTAAAGTCCGCCCAAAACTAGGAAGAGACCAGAGGTGGTATTCAGCAGGTTCTGACCAGTTCTGGAGAACCAGTAGCAGAAATGTTGAGTAGTTTGCAGAACCAGCAAATATCACCTCTGACTGGGCCCACCCTCATCTATTCTCTGCCTCCCGAGTCCCAGCTGATTGGCTGAGTCTTCTTTTGTTGCCCTGCACAGGACAACGGAGTTGGAAAGCAGATTAGCGGGTTGGGGAGAAAATAGGGATTTTGCAGTAACCTTCCCCCACTCCTGTTTTTTTTTAGGTAAACTCACAATATTGGATTGTTATCTCAACTCTCAATGAATAGCTTCTAATCTTCAATCTTTCTGAGGAAATTTTTTGAAGGGGTCCAGTCAGAGTGCACGTTTGAGTGAGTCTGAGCAATTTTATTTGCTATATAACCTGAATAAACCTACAATAGCCACACGGATAAGGAACCTTCCTTCTCAAATAGAGACCAGTTTATCTCTAATAGAGTTGCTGGACAAGTATCAAAATGCCTCTAGGGAGGAGAAATATTGACCTGTTACTTTCTTTATTGCCATTTCTAGTATGGACTGTCTAGTTGGACATTGTCTAATTGCACTCCAGGCCCCTGGAATCTTCCTAATCTTGAACTCCAGGCATTCGTCAATAAACCACTATGCACCCCATGGTTGGCACACAGGAAGAGGCCACATACAGTCCCATTATGGGTACTAAACTGAGGGCCAATATTTCTCCAATCAAAGTTGGCAGTTATACAAGCATGTACAGTCATTCAATTTCAGGGCCAAATGATGGAAAGAAGAAACAATTCCTCTTTAAAAAAAAATCACACACTCTCACTAGCAGTGGGAAATCATGTCTTTGTTTATAATGTAATTCTTTTCTGCAATAGTGACTCTTAACTACCTTATATGTGCCTGTGAATCCATGGCTATGTCAAGGAGGCTAATTATTAGGAGATTGGTAAATTACTGTTAAGTCTTGATTATCAGAGCCAGAAAGGGGAAAAAATCTACACTTGATTCCCAGCAATGAATCACTCGTATGTGTACATTGTCAACATTTTAATAATGGTAGGGTTTTTGTTGTTATTATTTATTTTATGATAATAGGTCAAAAATATATTGTACAGTGTGTTAAAACTTTGTAGAGCTATTCTGCTTATAAATTCCATGTTCTTTTTCTTTTTTTAAATGCTGTTTATTTATTAATCTTTAATCTTGTATTGCATTTATTGATTCCTTAATGCTGCTGTAACCTTCCCTTGGAGTAATCTTCCCTTGGAGTGGGGAGGGAATAAAGATTTTACAGAATCCTTCCCCTGCTACGCCCACCAAACCATGCCCACAGAACTAGTAGTAAATTTTTTTGAATCCCACCACTGGAAGGGTCTCTTCTGACCTCCTGCATCATATACATTCCTGCTGCAAGCCTTTTATCTGATTTTTTCCCCTTGGTTGCATCTCTGTCCTTTATCCCAAATTCATTCTCACATATCACTACACAGGGAATCCCACTTATCATTATTCTGAATTGATTAAAAACAGAGTTTTTGAAGATACATGCTTGACTATGTTTTGTTTTAGTTTTCCCTAAAATCAAAGCCTCAGAATTATACATTCACTTTTCTTCATTGTTCCTGCTGTTTCCCTATCCTCAACTGAATCTCTGAAGAAGAAAAATGTCAATAACATAAATTAGAAATTTCTCAGAGGATCATGCTTGGCAGAATTAGTCTTCCAACAAACACCAAGCACATTCAAGTCCCTCTGCTATAGTACTTCATGCCTGTTTGAAAGATCTAGTACAGTACCTATCCCTGAAGTTTTTTAAATGGTAATTTTTATGATTTGCCTTTCAAAAATATGTTTTCTTCAGAGCAGATAAATACTTGGATTCATTATGTGTGATCAAATCAGTGTTGATTCTTAGTGACCACATAAATCAGGGGTGTCAAACTGGCAGCCTGTGGGTTGGATGTGTACCTATTCATGCACTCCACCCCAGCTTCGTGAATGGGGAAAACATTGCAAAACATCATGTGACAGCAACATGATGCAGTGAATTTGACACCTATGACATAGATGGACCCACTTCAGGATGAATATAATGTTTACTATTTTTTTAAAAAGCATAAATAATAACCATAGAATAAATGATAGGAAATACTCATATGACTGCATTACTCTAAAAAAAAAGGGTAGAAAGAGTGGTCAAAAGCAGATAGAAAGGAGTGAAGCTGCTTAAAAAAGGGAGACTTTGCTCAGCCTGTACTATCACTGAAAATTCCTTCTGTTGCCTTGTTACTAATTTGAAGAGGCAGAGTTCCTCTACTTATATAAGGTCAACTGAATTCAGCCCTATGATCTGCAATCAAAATCCCTTTAAGCTAGTGAAAGTCTAAAACAACTTCTAGGTCACTAATGGCCAACCCTTTTAAGAAGTTTATCTCTTGTCAACCTCACAAGCTGAGAATCTGCCTCCCTAGTTAGCACTTCAACGTCTGTCCATTTTTCTATCAGACATTGCCATATAGGAGATGCACATCATCAAGGAGGCCTAATTCTATGTGTTCAACATGCAGGCACATTTACAGCCTTCTTATTTTCCTTAACTGAGGTACTCTAGATAAAAGTCTAGATCAAATATAGCACCCTTGTCTTTAAAAACAAAGGAGAAAGAAATCTGACAAAACAATTCTAAAATGGTTATGTATTTACAAATTGAAATTCTTCTTGGCTGTGTGTCCATCTGAATGGCATTGCGGCTGAGCAGTGAGTGACATAGAAAACATTAAAATTAAATGGATAGCTCTTTATTTCATCTTTAAGAAATGGAAGCAAAAATGGAAATTCCTTCAAAACTCAGAACTCCATAAGTAGAAATGGTTGATGGTATTGAATTAGCAAATTTTGTGAATTTCAGAACAGGTGAATTTAGCTGAGAAGCACACTATACTGTTATATAGCATCTCAGCCATAGGCATTTAGCATTTTCATAATTCTGTCTTATGATATTTCTTTGATTTTTCATTAAGTGATTTCCCAAGTGGAAAAGGACAATAACTTAAGCTAGCCATGAACAAAATAAAACAAAGCAAAATAAAAACAAGCTAACTAAACTGTCGATCTTTATTACAACAAGTGTCATGCCCCTGGTGGAGTCTGACTCTGAGGAAGAGGAGGAACAGCCAACAGGGAGTGGGAGTGTGGCTCCAGAGGTGGTGGAGGAGGCTGGGGAAGGCCAGAGGCCAGCTGAGCAGTCAGAGGAGGATCCAGGCCCATCCCCTATCCATCCTAGGTCACACAGAGAGGAGAGGATCAGGGAAAAGCGAGGTCTACTCAAGAGGAGATTACCATGATCCTCCTCGTGGCTTGCAGGTGGGAGCTATGTATATAAGTTTTGCAACTGCTCAGTTAGAATTGCTGAAGTCAATTAGTGTTCACCTTGAAAGAGGCTTATCTTTGCTGGCGTTCTTCCCATGGATTTTTCTCGGTTATTTTCCTGGAGTTTATAATTAGTTATCTCAGCTTGCTTCAGAACTCTCATAAATGTGGTTTGTTTTGGTTTTCTGTTTGCCTCATTATTTACTTTTGTGATTTTAAACTGTGCTTAATAAAACAGTGAAGTTAAGTTGAAGGCTTTACCGGACTTTAATATATGTTTTGGGTTTGGGTTATTTTGAGAGACTACGGGTCATCACAACAATTGTTGTCATCACAACAATTTCCCTGAAGAAAACGCAAATGGAATTCAAATAAATACAGAGAATCATGGGATCCATGGAAAATCTTACCTACCAAGAAATATGTTCTGGAACAAAATTTCCAAAAAAGACTTTTGGTAAGTGTTAAAAGTGCCAAAAATAAGGTAGTTTTATATATAGGGAAATAACTATTAATCCAAATTATATTTCTTTATGGTTCATCAAGAGTAATTGCCTTGAAGCATTCTTAATTTGTTCCTAAAATGTTTTTTTAGCATCTGTGCAGGAGAATTTTAAAAAACCCAGTTAATTTTATACCATAAAAATACTTTATATGCATTCAGGTAAATTTATAAGGCTAGGGATGGCCTAGTGCAGGGCTGTCAAACTCGCAGCCTACAGGCCAGATGCATCATGCACTGGCCACACCCCCTACCGGTTTAACAAATGGGGAAAAAGTCCTAATACATCACATGATGCCGCCAGGATGATGTGAGTTTGACATCCCTGGCCTAGTACATGAAAAGGGAGTTGCACTTCAATCACACATTTGGAGAGGCCATTTTGACTTATTTAACCCTGGTATTATTGCCTAAATGGAACCTTCCAACTATGTAAATATCACTTCACATGTATGAATTTGGTCTATATAAAATATCAAGATGAAACAATTCAGAATTTCAATTTCCTATCTAGAAAAGGCTTCTTTTATTAGCAGGACTGTTGCTTCTTAAATATTACAGTGGCTTAATCAAAGCAAGACATTTATGAGAAAATGAGAACAAATGAGAACACATGAGGTCAACCCAATATATTGGGAATAATTTCATTTCATTTAAGACATGCTTGAACTTGTTCTTCAGCTGGAAAAATATTTTCATATTAACTAGAACTAAAATCAGTACACTCACATTTCAAATAGAATATCAACCAGACAAAGAGGAAATGTTTATTCCTTTTCCTATCAGGAAAGACATATTTAAGTAACTTCCTTTAGAAAGTCTAGGAAAAATATCATCATCAGCACCTTAATTCTACTATCTTATTGGCTGTTCTGAACTGTTATTGCTGGGGTTTTATTCTGTCCAAGAGAAATGGTGACTTGTGGCACCTTATGCATTTGTTTTTTAGGGGCCATGTAGAAGAAAGCAGAGGGACAAAATTAAAGTGAAAAAATAAGGAGTGTGTTTGTATGGAGGAAAATGATAGAAAAAGATAGAAAATGATAGAAAAAATATTCTGGAAAAAACAAAATCTGTTCTAAATAGGAAGCAATATTTAATTGTACCTTAATAACAACATAATAAGTAAGGAATTCATAAACTAGCTACAGATATACCTATGGTAAATGAACTCAACTGTTATTAAAGGACATGTACGTTGTTATAATATCACTGTAAAATGTGAGAACTTGTTTCTCTTTTTTAAATTTTTAAAACTTTGAATAAATAAATTTATTAAAAAAGGAAACAATATTTAGCATAGAAACTGTTATTTAAATACTCTAAAATAGGGGTATCAAACTCTATCCTACTGCAGGATGCATTGGGATTTTGTTTAGAGGGGGCTGGAAAGGCGTGGCCTGGTCATCATGGCTGACTGGGTGGGCATGGGTTCTGTGGCCTATTATAGGCCAGATCCAAATGATCAGACTGTATCATTCATCATTTTACCCATTGTCTATCTGTTATCCATTGGATATAGTAGCAACTGTTCCGACCAGAAAAATCTTCTTCGGTAAGGAAATCTGAATATTGATGTTTTTATTATCAAAGTGAAGGAGTTTCTGCTCTTCAACCAGCAGATTGGTATCCAGCTGAATAGTGGAAAATTTAAAACATAGGTCAAGTTCTACACCCATTGATTCCTTTTCTTATTCTTTATTCCCATTAAGTTGGAGAGCCCAATTTCATAACTGTAGGTCATTAGGAATTGCAAAGCTGCTTGACAGCTAGGCATTTGGTGTCTAGACTCTTCCAGAAATGCAGAAGACATTTATCACTGACAACTATTTTCAATACACAATTGGAGGGTAACTTAACAGGCATATCACACTCATAGTCTGCAAAGCTGAAAGATTTAATTTTAAAAAATAGTAGCAGATCGATTCTTAATCCACTTCTTGGTTGCATAGGTGCTGGAATGTATTCCTTAATGTCTTGTTGCAGCACCTGGTTGTGTCTTTTGAATGCTTTTATTAACAAATTGTCAGTGTCATCCACTGAAATATTGAAAGAATCATCCAAAATAAGAAAAGAGTCCAATTTTTTTTAAAGTCAGGTTGTCTATATTACAGTAAAAGTTTCTAAAGAAATGTTAAAATCTTATCCTGAATATTAAATTGTGACATTTTTATCCTAAAGGAAAAGGTTGAAGCTACTCAGAACACTGAATAAACTAGTGAGATATATTATTTGAACAATTTACTTGAAATCTGGGAGCCTTACTATGGTTATCAAAAAATATTTTTATCTTTTCTCTTAGTCCAAAAATTCTTCTACAAACTTCTCCCCTTGACAATCATCATAGTTCCATGTGGAAATGAAAGGCCTTATATTTGCTGCTCATTCCTTCTTATAGCAAAATGTGAACAAAACAATGTGTGGCCTTGTATTCGGGAGCCATTTTCCTCACATGTAACAGTTCCCATTGCTGTTTATCAGTCAACAAAAATCATTGCATTAGAGAAACATAGGCAAAAATGCATTTTTGAGACAACTGTTAGCAAAAATATATACAGTTCTTTATGGACACATTTTTTACCTGATTCAGAAACAGTGGTCCAAAGTGAAATTGTATTTAGTAATAAAATAAGAAAATCAGCAGAAATGGAGAGAATTGACTTATTGAGTAACATGCATAAAATTATGCACTTTTAAAAGGCAATTTAAACTACAAAAATATACATTTTATGATAACAGAGGTTTAC
>NW_020769345.1:5086738-5128307 GCF_900518735.1 Pseudonaja textilis | reverse complement strand
TAGATAGATAGATAGATAGATAGATAGATAGATAGATAGATAGATAGTTGGGTGGATGGGTGGGGATGGAGATAGAGATTATGTAAATACTGTAAATAGATGTACTCACAAGGTTTTTTTATAGTAGCTTGTATGCAATGATTAATAAGGGAAATATTTTTATAATTTAAATTTCATCTAAGAAAAATAATAGTTAAAAAAAATTCCTGGCAGTTTAGATGACAATGTATCCTAATATTTTTTATAATAAAATTATTCTATATGAATATAGCCATGCTAAATATAACAGCAGTTATTTCTAGGTATTCATGACATTTCAGGGAATGTCTGCTACCACTAGTTTATTCAGTCTTCTTATAAATAAATAAATAAAACATTTTAAAATGCGTTGGTAACATTTTCAAAGCAACTCTTCATTGTCATTCTTCTATACCATCTAGAAGTCACAGAATAAATAAGAGGAAAGTCCCTCATGTTGCATTTGGCTCTTGGTAAATAGATAGATATATCCATGTAGTTTCCTTGAAAGAAGAAGAAATATTTATAATTGGATGCTTTATGATTTTCCAGTCTAGTCTACAGTCCTCTAATGTCCTACTGATGGTCCATCCAGTTACAAACCACCACAGCCCTGTTTTAGTTTATTGCTGTGGCTGTTGTTGTCATCTTCTGGTGAAGCAATGAAGTGGTGTGGACGAGCGGCAGCTCCATGAAGTCCTGCCAATTTCTTCAAGCCCTGAGGCTCTTAGGAGCTGAAAGTCACCCTGGATGGGTGGTAAAGGCAGAGGGATGATTCAGCAGTCGCGAGGAGGGTAGAGTCTCCTCGACTGACCCAAAGAAAACCCCTCCATCTGAACTAAAAAAGGAACTGCCAGCATGGCTGAATTGAAGCTGGGAAGGCAGCTGAGATGGAAGTGAAAAAGAAAGGAAAGATCTTGTAACAGTATGCTTAGTCTTGGTAAGAATCATTCCAATTTCTGCAGTGGAATTTTCCTTGGAAAGTGAGACTCAAAGGAGGAAATTAGCTGCAATTAATGATCGGGATTGACTCTCAGATTTAGTAAAGAAAAAAAAGATACTGCAGCTAGAAGTAACTTTAGAAGTAAAAGACAGATTGGATTGGTTAACCCAAATTTCTGGACTGTATTTTTGCTACTACTCAACTTGAAGAACTTTGGGAAAGTAAGCAATATACTTTCTATTCAAATAGACACACATCCTGATCTACAATAGATATGATAGGATGCCAGCAGAATTATTGATTAATGTACGACAGATTGAAATAGAAACAAGCACATGGAGAGAGTAGGTTGTTTGTCTCTAAGTGGAGGACAATGGATTGGTTAATAATTGATTCCATGACTTTACATGTGATGCAGCATAAGAAGATTGGTCTGTAATTTTCAACTAGACTGGGGTCTCCCTTTTTGAAGATGGGGATGACCATGGCTTGTGACTATAGTTTTGGCAAGGAGCTGGTCCTGAAAGATATTTCAAAGATTATGCTTAGAGGTTCGGCTATGGCAGTGGATAGCTTTTTTAAGAAGTAGGTACATATTCCATCCGGTCCAATAGATAGAGATGGTTTTAGATTGCGTAGTGCTTTTTCAACATTGTCTTCTGTAAAATTGATATGTATTAGATCATATCGGCTAGGAAATACTGGACATGATCCATTGCTGTTTACAAATACTGAGCCAAAGAATGTGTTAAAGAGATTGGCTTTAATGGTGTTGTCGTTGCAGTCTTTACCATTAGGTCCTATCATGGTGGGATGAACCTTGAGTCTTTTAGTTTGTTGTTTACAAAATTTTAAAAAGTGCGGGTGGAATTGGTGCGTAGAAGGTTTTCCTCTTGTTTAATGTGATAATTGGTGCATTCAGTCTTTATCTGGTGGCATAAATTTTTGTATCGGCTTTTGAAATTGGCAACATGACCAGATTTGTTTTTCCGGTAGAATGATCTCTTTTTGGATTGAAGTTTCCTTATTGTTATGGGTAATCCGTTTCCTTTTTGTTTTGGGAGTTGTTGTTGGTACATATAGTTTGATGACTCTTTTGACTTCAAGTAAAAATATGTTGTAACGATCTTCTACAGTATTGCATCCAGAGAATAGAAATTGCCAATCAAGGGATGAGAGATCATTGTCTATAAGATCATAGTTGCCTTTTTTGAAGTTATAATTGTGATTGTCATTGTGATGATTTTTGCATGGGCATATGTTGAGACAAAAGTCAATCATATTGTGGTCACTGCTGGAAAAGGGTTCTTTAGTTTGTATTCTGTAAATTGAATTCAAACTATTGCAGAAGACGAGAATGAGGCAGTTGTTTAGTCTAGTGTTGTTGGTTACTAGTTGTTCCAGTCCCAGATTTGTAACAGCATTGTAGAAGGTTGCATGTATGGGTTCAGTTGTACATTCGTTTAGGTTCCAGTTAATATGAGGTAGATTGAAGTCACCAAGAAAGATAAAAGCGTGTGGGCAGGATGCTGCCCATGTTAGTACTGAATTTAGCTTGTTTACATGTTCGATGTCATAATCAGGTGTTCTGTAACATAGTAAGAATCAAAATGTGGTATTTAAGGATAATTCACAGATGATGGTCTCAGGAAGAGCAAGCTCCTGGGTAACTTGAATGTTTTTCAGGTGGAAGGACTTTTTATAGAAGATAGCAACACCACCTCCTCTACGGATTTCACGATCTGATTGGTAAACATGATAGTCTCTTAGTGTGGTAATGGAGTCAGGGAGAGATGCGTTGAGTCATGTTTCACAGACAAATATGATGTTGAATTTAGCCATATTTAGTAAGAGGAGAAATTCAGTTATTTTATTCACAAGGCTTCGTGCATTGAGTAGCTTGCATTTAAAGCCAGCAGTAGTTGTAATTGAGGTAGTTAGGGGCATGCACGCCTAGTCTTATAATATTTTATATATATACATATATGTGTGTGTGTGTCTGTGTGTGTGTGTGTGTGTGTGTGTGTATGGCATTTGGCTTTGTTCGGGTATTTTCCCACGTCATTGTAGTTGTGCTTTTAAAGTTGTAGCAACGTTATATATATGATTTTATGTTTTTATGTTTTTGTATGTGTATGTTTGTGTTTAAAAATAAAAAACTTTATTTAAAAAAGAAGAACTTTGGGAAACTATTGGAAAACAATCTTATTCAGAGACATATTGATTGTAGTTAAAGTGTTTTAATTCAGCGAGTTTTGCTCTCTTTCAATAATCCAGCGTGCTTTTGAACATCCTGTTACAGCCTAATGTTTACAGTGTAATAGCAGTAGCCATCCAAGCAATAAATTCCTCCCACCCGGTAAATCACAGCTGTTAGTAAAACAATTAACCCTTTCCTTGCAGACTCTCAATACTACCTCATTATTTTAATCAAACACTGATTAATTCATTAATTCAAAACTTACAACTTTTCTACCTCATTACCTATATCAATGATTAGATAATCAATTTCTATAAAATAATTTATTAATGGTTTAATTGATTTATTGTTTTAATTGATTAGTGTGATTAGAGTGTTTAGTGCAAATAGTGTGATTACTGATTAGTTTAAAAGATCAAGATTCATGTAATTTAATTGATTAGTAAAATTAGTGATTTAGTGAATTTAATTTGAACAATGTGATTAATGATTAATGTAATTAATTGATTGCCAATTAGTATAATTAATTTATTAGGCTAATTGTTGCCTAGCAAAATTATTTGACTAGAGAGATTATTGGAATTGATTGATTGGTGTGATATTGGTTATATTGATTACCCAAAATTGTTCCATTAATTAATTTAATCAATGTACCATCTTAACAAACCTACCATGCCAAGAAAAAAAATCCAATACCAAACCACAACCCAAAGAGAAAGTAATCCCCACCAATGAACCACAAGACTCCTGCACATGCCTTAAATGCTACAAAATTCTAAAAGATAATGAAAACTCCATCAAATGTTCTCTATGTAACGAATACGGTCATCATGACCCCTTGGGATCACCCAATACATAAAATCAATACCTAAAATCATCCAATGAGTTTCCATATCTCTGCAAATCATGCAGACCCAAACTGGATCTGTTTGAAAGAGTTGATACCATAGAAACACAAATAACATCCCTTGACATCCCTGGATGCTTTAAAAGAAAGATTATCCAACCTTGAAAAAAAAAAGACACAGCACAAAAACCTGAACATCCAATAGCTATAAACCACATCTCTATCCAACAACCACAATCCAATCCCCAACCCAATCTACAAAAAAACATGAATCAGAGAAATAATGATATCCCAATCCTCATCAGAGAAGCTGTTGAGCATGAACAGAAATGTCCAAATGCCATCTTATTTGGTCTGGAGGATATCAGTGACAATGATGACATCACAACTGTTCCAAAACATCATCAGTGATTATCAAGCATCAAGCATCTTCCCTGATAAAATACTTGACGTTTCCCACATTGGCCAACAGCGTAAAAACAGAGACGGCTCTGTGGCCCCACGCTTCTGCAGGGTCATTTGCAAAAATGAATCAAGCAAATGTAAATTCATTTATACTATAAATTCACTTGCCAAAAGCAATACCAACCATAAGAACCTCCATTCTCACCCTGACCTAACCATACAGCAATGTGCCTGCTCCTGTGTACTCCGCACAGAACCCAAAAACCATCTAGACAATGGAGAGAAGGACCTATACATTGACTACCATGCTGACTGTATCAAAAGTAAGTCACATAACCTGCAACCCAGCTTTAACCTTCAACCATAATCCTACTTCAACCAATCCACCATCACCCAAGACTAGGCATGCACGCCCCTAACTAGGTGGTAGTGTTGCTATCTTCTATAAAAAGTCCTTCCACCTGAAAAACATTCAAGTTACCCAGGAGCTTGCTCTTCCTGAGACCATCATCTGTGAATTATCCTTAAATACCACATTTTGATTCTTACTATGTTACAGAACACCTGATTATGACATCGAACATGTAAACAAGCTAAATTCAGTACTAACATGGGCAGCATCCTGCCCACACGCTTTTATCTTTCTTGGTGACTTCAATCTACCTCATATTAACTGGAACCTAAACGAATGTACAACTGAACCCATACATGCAACCTTCTACAATGCTGTTACAAATCTGGGGTTGGAACAACTTGTAACCAACAATACTAGACTTAACAACTGCCTCGATCTCATCTTCTGCAATAGTTGAATTTAATTTACGGAATACAACTAAAGAACCCTTTTCCAACAGTGACCACAATATGATTGACTTTTATCTCAACATTTTATCTCAACATACGCCCACACGAAAATCATCACAATGACGTAATCCTCAATTATAACTTCAAAAAAGGCAACTGTGATGTTATAGACAATGATCTCTCATCCCTTGATTGGCAATTTCTATTCACTGGATGCAATAGTGTTGAAGACCTTTACAACATATTTTTACTTGAAGTCAAAATTCATCAAACTATATGTACCAATAAAAACTCCCAACCCCCCCGCCCCCACAAAGAAAAGAAAACCAGATTACCCATAACAATAAGGAAACTTCAATCCAAAAGAAATCACTTTGGTGGAAAAACAAATCTGGTCACATTGCCAACTTCAAAAGCCGATACAAAAATTTATGCCACCAGATAAAGACTGAATGCACCAATTATCACATTAAAAAAGAGGAAAATCTTCTACACATCAATTTCACCCAGGCTTTTTACAATTTTGTAAACAACAAACTAAAAGACTCAAGGTCCATCCCACCATGATAGGACCTAATGGTAAAGACTGCAATGACAACACCATTAAAGCCAATCTCTTTAACACATTCTTTGGCTCAGTATTTGTAAACAGCAATGGATCATACCCAGTATTTCCTAGCTGAACCACAGAAAACTACAATGATCTAATACATATCGATTTTACAGAAGACAATGTTGAAAAAGCACTACGCAATCTAAAACCAGCTCTATCTATTGGACCAGATGGAATGTGTGCCTACTTCTTAAAGAAGCTATCCACTGCCACAGCAGAACTTCTAAACATAATCTTTGAAAAATCTTTCAGAACCAGCTCCTTGCCAAAACTATGGTCACAAGCCACGGCCATGCCCATTTTCAAAAAGGGAGACCCCAGTCTAGTTGAAAATTATAGACCAATCTCCTTATGTTGCATCACCTGTAAAGTCATGGAATCAATTATTAACCAATCCATTGTCCTCCACTTAGAGACAAACAACCTACTCTCTAATAAATAATTTGGTTTCAGAAAAAAAACCATCCTGTAATCTGCAACTCTTACACTGCAAAAACATATGGACTACACAACTCAATCAGGGCAAAGCAATAAACATAATCTACATAGACTTCTCTAAAGCCTTTGATTCAGTGGTACACGACAAACTACTCCTAAAACTAAAATCTAATGGTATCTTTGGACAACTGCATAACTGGATAGAAGCATTCCTGTCAAACAGACAACAAATGGACAAAATTGGGAGTGTCCTATCAAATTCTGTACCTGTCAATAGCGGTGTCCCCCAAGACAGTGTTCTAGGACCAACCCTCTTCATACTCTACATAAATGACCTCTGTGATCATATTAAGGGCAACTGCATTCCCTTTGCTGATGATGTAAAGCTGTTCAATACCACATACAATACTGCTACCCTTCAAAAAGACCTTGACTATGTATTAGAATGGTCAAACAAATGGCAACTTCAAATCTCAACAAATAAATGTTCTGTCCTACATATTGGCAAGAAAAATCAGAAAATAAAATACAAGCTGAATAGTCAAGACCTTGTTGATGATCTTAGCTTTGTAAAGGACCTTGGAATACTCATCTCTAATTATCTAAGTGCTAGAGCCCACTGTAACTGCATAGCCAAAAAGGCGTTAAGAGTTGTTAACCTAATCCTATGTAGCTTTTTCTCTGGTAATATCACACTACTAACTAGGGCATACAAAACATTTGCTAGACCAATACTCGAATACAGCTCATCAATCTGGAACCCACATTACGTATCTGATATTAGCACAGTTGAGAAAGTCCAGAAATATTTCACAAGAAGAGTTCTCCACTCCTCTACTCGACTTGAAATTCTAGACCTAGAAAACCTTGAATTACACTGTCTTCAATCTGATCTAAGTATGGTATATAAAATCATACATTGCAATGTCCTACCTGTCAATGAATACTTCAGCTTCAACCATAACAACACAAAAGCACACAATAGATAAAACTCAAGGTTAACCGCACCAAACTTGATTGCAGGAAATACGACTTCAGCAACAGAGTGGTCAATGTCTGGAATACTCTACCTGACTCTGTGGTTTTTTTCCCCAAACCCCCAAAACTTTAATCTTAGACTGTGTACTATTGACCTCACCCCTTTCCTAAGAGCTCTGTAGGGGGTGTGCATAAGCACACCAATGTGCCTACCATCCCTGTCCTATTGTTTTGTTTTTTTTCTTATATGTACCCATTTCATGTATTCATAACTATGTATATACTTATACCTATTATCTTGTAAGTGGTTGACAAATCAAAATAAATAAATAAAAATAAGTAAAATTTTCAGATCTGCCAAGGTCAGCAAGATTCTGTTATCTAGTTGGGTGGTGAGAAAGCCTTATATTCAGTTGCATAAATGGCTCTTTGTATGCGATTTCCATAGCATCAGATTTGTTTAATAACTTCTGTGATAGATGTGCTACAGTGCTATCAACTTCTGTGATAGACGTGCTACAGTGCCTTCTTCAAAAGGGTTATGGAGTGAAATTTCAGAATAATATAAACAAGTCAAAATATTTTCTTGATTTATTTGAGTGCTTTTATGAACTTCAGTCATCAGATGCTAACTGTCTGAAGTTAACAACATAAAAATAGACCCAGTCATAAGGAGAAAGTTAAATGAAAGTCCTCTTTTGGATGTGGCTTGGTCATTATTTTATTATTTATATAAAAATATTTGTATTAAAGTTATATGGTGTGCTGGTTTTTTTGTTTGTTTTTTATGCTGAACAATGCCCAGAGTCACATTGTTTGAATTGGGTGGCCTTAAAAAATTTTTTAAAATAATATCAAAATCTTTATATCTCTAAATATCAACAATCATAATAATGAAAACCATGGACCAGTATAGCATCAAATACAAAGATACATTCCATATTCAAGTACCTCTGCTCAGTCTCCAAACACAGATGGAAAAATGCATATTTTAAACAGCTCTCTGCATATTAAGGTAGGAAGGATGTTAAGGTAGGAAGGATGTCAGCCTTCCAAGGTAGTGTAGACAAGAAGCACAAACCATAAGCACTAGCACTATATTTATTGTAAGATTACAAAAACAGCAGTTTACAGCCAGAAAGTGTTTCCTCCCCTTTGTTGCCTTTACATTTTCAGAGAACCATGGAGGGTCAATTCTGAAATGCTCCCCATGTTCCTTTTTCTCTTGTGGGCTGATATGCCTTTTCCATGAGGGTTGTCTAGTCTATGCTCTTCTTCCTTACTCCCAAGATCTTTCCCACATACCATTATGTGGATGGGGGGGATGTGTGGGGAAGTTCTATTAAGAGCTTGTAGTCCTGAATATACAGTATATACCTTAGCCTCAAGCTCTAAAGGTGATGGCTTGGCATGAGATGTGAAAAAAAGAAAAAGCTGACAAAGATGTTTCATGAAATATCACAGCCAGAAAGACAGATATTATCTATTCTCTTTTCATTCTGCTTCTGACAATCTGTTTCCATTTTTATAAGCATTTGAACTGTTTTCTTCAAGTCCTGCTATTAAACAATGCCCGTTCCAATGTCTGAATGGTTATCAAATATCTGTTTTCCAGCTGATTTTATTCTCAGTCATATGTATTCTGATGAGCTATCGTCTACTATTGTTCTCTTGTAATCCATTCCCTCTCCTTTCTCTATCTCAAGGCCTTGACAGTATTAATTCCTAGTTAGAACAGCATGATCTGGATCACTCATTTTTTTTTTAAAAAAAAGCATATTACATGGCCAGCTCTGATAACAGTTCAAATTACAGCCTATTCTTCTTTGATTACTACGCCTGACTTGAAAAGCAATGTAGAGAAACCAGTAGGAGCTATTGTATTACAATCCAGTAATTGCAAGAAGGATTTGGTTTGTTTTCATTTCTCCTATCCATGTTGTAATTTATGCTACAAGAACAGGTTTTGTGTTCTGATATTTACTGTTCAGTTCCTGCTTACCTCTGGGAGAATAAGACATCTGCAACAAGATCCCAAAGATTCAGCCCATAAGAGCAAAGAGGGCACTTGGGCAGATGATGTGTGTAGTTACCATAGCAACTTTTAGCTCAGTGGAGCTCAATTCTAAAAAGCTGAGGAAGTGACCCTATGGTGCCAGTCTAACCTGGCCTTGTGTTAACAAATATGCCTTAACTGAAAGAAAGGCAAGGTTCATAAAAGAAATGAAGGATTTTTCTAAGCTTAAGAGCAATACTTTATGGATTATCAGGATTGAACCAAAGGTAATAGAAAGGACTGAACAGACTTAAGTCTGAAGTTATGGCAGGAAGTAGGTACCAGAAAGGAATGAATTCAGAGCTGTACGACAGTGAGACTTCTTAGAACTAGGAAAACAGTTGTTGTTCAGGCTCAGGTTTAGGCAACAGGGTTTTATATCACTTCTAATATTACATCTGAAACAACAGAACTAGAATGGGCCATTTGGATTATGGAAGCTATCAAGATATATGAATATACCTCTATAGTAGCTGCACATCAGCAGCACTTTAGGGAACACACTTCTGGGGGAGGTATAGTGAATTGAAGACAAACATGGAGGCAACAACCACAACAAAGGCAAAGCAACCAGCAAGTAGAATAAAATAAGGACAGGACAGGATTAGGACATCACCTAAAACTTTTCTGGACAGCTGGTTCTTGGTGGGGAGAGCAAAGAATAGCTGTCTTCCATGGTCATCTTGGTCATAGAAGAACCTTTTAAAGGACTCTAAGTTTGCATCCCTCACTTTCTAATCACTTTCAGAAATTGCCTATTAGCTGTTTTAAGCTATTCAAGATCTTCAGAATGATATACTTGCAAAGTCATTGGGGGAGTTTTATCTTCAACTCTGAATGAAATAAAAATTAATTATAAGCATAAGAACTTAAACATTTGAAATCAACAGCAAAAATCTTTATAAGGTTTTGGTGTAAAAAAGTTATAATGGATTATATTATGAGAGACTGCTTTTTATGAGAGACTGTTTACTATTTATACTAATATGAGAGACTATTATGAGAGATTGTTTAGTATAGTGATTATTGTGCCAGTCTAGAAACCAGGAGACTGTGAGTTCTAGTCCCATTTAGGTATGAAAGCTAGCTGGATTACTTTGGGTCAGTCACTCTCTTTCAGCCCAACCTACCTTACAGGATGATTGTTGTGGGGAAAAAATGAGAAAGAAGGAATATTAACAATACATATGCTCACTGCCTTGAGTTACTTATAAAATAATAAAGGTGGGAAAAGTTTCTAATAAATTAATTAAGGCATGCTGACTTTTACTACCAGATCTTGGAATTAACTATTAAAAAATAAATAACTTCTCATGAAAAATATATGTATTTTGGCTATCCTGGCTATTTAAAGCTATAACAATGATGCAGTAAGTTATTTTATGATTTTAGAAACTGAGCAGTTCAGAGAAATAAAGACTCTAATGAGGATCTCAGCAGCAGAACTCAAAACACCAAATATTGTCCAGTTCTGTTTTTTATTTTTTTGTAAAGAAATCTATTTTTGACCTGGAATTTTAGCTAGCCCATTTGTGATAGAAATAACAAGTATTTACATAGTCACAGTCCACATATTCTTTTGTAGAAGATGAGAGTATTTCCAGAGAGAATTGCAATGTGGAAAGGCTGATTGCTGCTTATAGGAGATACATTCAGGCCTTACTTATCTCTGATAAATAAATCTCTCACGATATTTTGTCTTGTTTTATAACACCTGTAATATTGGTTTGACTGAAAAAACAAAAACAAAATAAAATAAAGATCCACTGAAATGAAAAACAAATTACTATCCATCCTACTATCCAAAATAAAAACACCTTGCTATTTTAGATTTTTGTCAAAATGGAATTTATGTATCCATCTTTTCCTTCCAATTGATGTGGCCTTGCATGCAGGCAAACAAATTTTGGACAGACTCCTCTTGATTTCTCACAGGAATGGAGGGTTCCAAGTAACCTGATATATTTTCAGAGGTGATCACAAATATCAAAAGGTAACAGTTTTCTTAAAGGTGAGCATCACCAAGACTTGCTAAGTGTGAAGATAAAGGGCAGCAGTTTTGCTGTCCACCCACTAGTGCTGATTGTGCACTAATCAGCTATAGGATGAGAATGGAGACGTATGATATTCCCCCACCCCACCAGAAATGAGAAATAAGGCAGTTTCATTTACACCAGCCACTGAGTTTTGCTGCTAATTGCTGAAAATCACTTCTTGCCAATTTTTTTCTTTAAAAAATCTTGTTTTTTTTCTTTTGTCTCAGAATAAAAATGCTATGGCAATATCAGGATAGTGAGCAGCTGTTCAGAAAAATTAATGAAATTTGGCAATGCACAATTAAAATTGCAAGGCAAACAAGTGAAGGAAATATTCCAAAATTTGTCTTAGAGCTTTGCCACAAAAAAAGTGCAGCCCAAATGCCACAAAATGTTATGCAAGCTTTTTTCAAGTTCCCAAGACCTTTCTTTTAGGTTAGAAGATAAACAAGCCAGGAAGGCAACAAAGGTTTTAAAAAGTAGACCACTATTGAAACAAATCAATTCATAATTAAGTATAATCTTAAGTCAGCAAATGGAAAGAGGTAGTGGATACTGCAATCATGTTTTATCTAACTATTTTCTAGGTTTTATCCATGTATCTGATGGCAGTCAGAAGTATCCACAAGAGATTAAAATTAGAACAACAGATCACAGGTTTGTGTGGCTGTACCTAGCCAAAGATAAACAAGGTAAGACAAGATTATTTAACTAGGAGATAACCAGGACTCTTCAAAACTGTCAACTAAATTGGAAAATTAAAAATTAATTAAATTGGACACTTGTTTATCAGAGCTAAGTAAGGCCTGAATGTATGCCCTATAAGAAGTGAGGTACCATTTGGCAAAAATATATAGTAAATGCATCCCTAAAGTCAATAGAATTCAAGTTCTATTTGAGAGTTTTTATCTTTTACTAGAGTTAATGTAAAAATAAATAGGTTAGCTTTTAAAATTAATAGATATTTATGAGAGAGAGAGAGAAAGAGAGAGGGGGGAGGGAGGGAAGGAGGAGGGAGAGGGAGAGAGAGTGTGTATATGTTATCCTTTTTAGTCTTGAATTCCGTGTGTTACTTTGCTTGAACCCTGAACATTATTATTTTCTCAAGATTTTGCATATTTTATTTGGCTTAGTCATGATGCAATTCATTACATCAAAACTGTATTACATAAATATTCCCATAAATGACCAAGGGATCCTATTTACCTATTAAATTATGTTTCCTATCAATCACAGTAATAGCCTGACTGGTGTAGCATTAGAATTAGCAAATAAATAACCCATCGTAAAGTACAGATCAAATTTGTCTGTAGTGGCATCTGACATTCAGTGTATCATTTCAAGTCTTTAAAGATTAGCTGTATAAAAAATGTCTTTCACAAATCCTTGATTTGTGATGATTGAGTCTCTCCAAGCTAAAGGATTGTCGCATGCCTTCACCCAACACCAGGGTTTCCTACGATGGTGGGAAGAATTAACTTACTTGTTCATCTCAGTCTCTTTTCTTAGAATAATTTTTTTCTATCTTTTTTAATAAAAAAGTTTAAACTAGATAGGGAAAAAGAGAATATATAATGTATGTAATACATTTTGTGACATGTTAAGACGTGTCAGTTCAGCCTATTGGGAACTGATTAATTCATTCTATTTTCATATAGATTGCAAATGTATTGGTACTTTCAGTAAACTGTAAGAAGTTAATGTCCTGTTTCAGAGCATGTACACACCAGTATGATTTACAAGGGATTTATTGGCAGCTATCAAGCTGTGCAGTTTAAAGTGCAAACTTGTGAATACTCTGAAAAAGATATAGGAAGGTGAGGTCTTTGGGTGGACCTGAGAGGTCCACCCAAAGTAAGACCAAGCATGGGTTCAAGGAAGCAAAAGTAGATCACAATTGTCCAATTGTCAAGCACAAAGGATGTATTCAGCTGGTTCAGTTAGAAAGGAAACCCAGGAATGCAGATCCAAGGTTGGCAAGCTGTGCACTCAGATAAGTAGCTGCTCTTATAACCCACACACAGATATTGGTGCCCTTGCTTTCTAAAGCCACCAAATAATTATTAGGAATACAACCTTCTCCAACCAGAACTGACTGGTCCAATATAGATTCCCTGGGAAAAAGTGCTGATGATCAAATATCAGTCCATTCAATGTTGCATCAAATAATTCAGTGAAAAGGTTAAGTTCTGCCCTCTCAAAAGGGGCTTACATAGTGACAAATTACTATAATGAACTAAAGGGACCTGTAAACTATCTGGTAACTCTCTGTATTCTATACCTCATAAACCCATTATCTTTGTTAGAAGAAATTCTGGCCCAATTCTGTGCCGGGATTTTGTAAGAATGACACTGGACACAAGAAATTTATTTGAGAGCATAAAGGATGCACTCGAAGGTAGCAATAACAACAGCAGACTTACATATAGCTTCAGAGTGCTTTACAGCCCTCTCTAAGGGGTTTACAGAGTCAGCATATTTGGCCCCAACAATCTGGGCCCTCATTTTACCGACCTTGGAAGGATGGAAAGCTAAGTCAACCTTGAGACAGTGAGAATTGAACTGCCAAACTGCAGGCAGTTGGCAGGCAGCAAAAGTAGCCTGCAGTACTGCATTCTAACCACTGCACCACCATGGATCATTGGGTAGGCTAAAGTTTGAGGTTTTGAGGTAGGGAATATAGGGAAAGTGGTTCTTTGTATGAATGTGTTAATCTTTTGGTAAATGTGCAGCTCTGGTGGGGATATGACCTATCTAATCTTACCATTCTTCCTTCAATGTGTGTTTATGTTCTGACTTTGGGGCACCCACTTTGTATGTGTACCCAAAAGCACTATATCTTAAATTATTTGTCCTGTTTGCTATTCTTTGAGAGAAATGCAGTCTTATCGGCTTCAGCTTGTCTGTCAGCTACTAGGCTGACTTAAGTGATCTTTGCTACATTGTATTTATCTCTGTTTGCTACATGGTTTCCTTCAGCTATTGGCAGGTCAAGCTGTTGACTCAAGGAGTTCATAGGGAGTGTGTGAATAAAATTATTTCTAAATTGATTTTCTTCCCACATCTTCTTCTGGATAGGGTTGAGATTCAGGATTTTTCTCCAAACATTGATGGCTACAGAGCATCAAAGTGGAAAATACTGTGAAACCCCAGATTTCTGGATGAGCCTGGGATACAGGTCCTATACACAAAGCCCTTTGAGAACATGGGCACTAAAGTTGGAAAGGAAAATTATGAGTAAAATATCATAGATATCTTATATTTTTCTGTGTTACTCTGTTCTGTAGTTTTAATTTGTTGCTCTTATGTTGTTCCCCTATTTCTTTACTTGTCTATTTGCTGATTAATCATCACTAACTATCAATACCAATTCTGGTGTACTATAAACAGCCCCCTTTTTTCTTTTTATTTTATGTTCTCTGGGCATCCCCTTTTTTGTGTCTGTTGAAATAAAAATAAAATAAAAATATTTTGTCCATTCCTAGTCCTGGAGAAGAGAATTTTCTTTTCTACTTCATCCAGATACCAGAAATCAAAGAAAGGCACCTTTAAGGATTGAGCGTGGGAACTGAGTTTCCTGCTCCTTGCTAGAATAGCAATAGCACTTAGACTTATATACCATTTCACAGTGCTTTTACAGCCCTCTGTAAGCAGTTTACAGAGTCAGCCTATTGCCCCCAATAATCTGGGTCCTCATTTTACCAACCTCGGAAGGATGGAAGGGTGAGTCAACCTTGAGCCTGCTGAGATTCAATCTACCAAATTGCAGGCAGCAAGCAGTCAGCAGAAGTAGCCTGCAATACTGCATTCTATCCACTGCAGCTCAGAAATCTGATATCTCTGGGAACAATTATACTCAATCATCATGGACTTACTGTAAGTAGGTAATAGAGATCCTCAGAAGTGAGGTGGTAGGCTTTTATCACACATGTGAGCGATAGTTGCTAAAAAGGTTGTGTCCCTCACTGCAAGAGACAAATATCTCTCTTTCCTTTACATATCCAAAAGGAAAGCACAATGAATTGCATTTGCTGGCAAAAGCCTTTTGAACCATAAACACACGCTATACACAATATACAAGTCATGTAGAGTAGCTTGCAGATTGGACAGACTTACTGTTCCTGCCTTTATATGGGGATAAACACTGTATAACCCACAATTCAAATGCTAGGAAAGTTTGGAATTGAAAGCTTTTACTTTTTCAAATGTTAATTATTCTTTGAGTGAAGCTTAATTCTTATTAACTTTGTTAATCTGACTATATAATTGTCTTGCCATTGTCAGATTGGACTGTATTTATCTGGAATGGTGTAAGATTTCCTGCTTGAGCAAAAGTTTGGACTAGAAGATCTCCAAGGCAGAGGTGGTATTCAGCAAGTTCTGACCAGTTCTGGAGAACCGGTAGCGGAAAATTTGAGTAGTTCGGAGAACCAGCAAATACCACCTCTTACTGGAGATTTTACAGTATCCTTCTCCTGCCACGCCCACCAAGCCACGCCCACAGAACCGGTAGTAAAAAAAATTGAATCCCACCACTGCTCCAAGGTCTCTTCCAACTTTGTTATTCTATGTTCTGTGTTCTTTTAACCTTCCCCAACCAGCCTATCAAACCAGAAGCAGACTGTAACTAGATTCTGTAACTCTGTTGATCATCTATTCCCTCTTGCCTGAAGGTTAAGATCTTTTTAGAAGTTTCCAACCACATGCCTTTTCCCATTAGAGCAACTGTAAGGTTTATAGCAACCCTTCATTATAGAACATGTGTTCTAGATAAAAATACAAGTGAAAATAATTATCTTTGTCAATCAGTAAAAGTGCTTCCACCTGATATCAATCAAAAAGAATAAAGGCAATTGACTTTATTTTTTATCAGCCAGATGAAACAGCTCATTATGTTTCTGAACTGCAAAAGCTGATAGCAGTAATAATTTTTAAATATAACATGTTTGGCAAAGTTCAGATTAGATTAACAGATTTGGAAGGGACCTTGTAGGTCAGTTAGTCCAACCTCTGCCCAAGCAGGAGACCCTACACCATTCTGACAAATGACAATCCAATCTCTTCTTGAAAGTCTCAGGTGATGAAGCTCCCACAACTTCCGAGGGCAAGCTGTTCCATTGGTTACTTGTTTTCAGTGTCAGAAAATTTATCCTTATTTCCAGTTAAAGCTCTCCTTGTTCAGTTTCCATCCATTATTCCTTGTCTGGCCTACAGGTGCTTATGTTATGTTGATAGAATCTGAAAAGAATGCAGTGAGTTGTGCCAACCCAAGTGAAATCTGGATAGCTTTTATCCAACTTCATCTGGTCCCAACATTGGTTAATTCATGACACATACAGAGGTCTGCTTGGTTCAGAAACATCCGAACAGAATGTATTAAAATAGATTAAAATGGTTCTAGAGAAGTGAAATACAAAATCCTTTGGTTTCTCCAGATCATATAAAAGCAGAGTGATCATTTCTAGCTGGCTTTGACTTTAAATAATAATCTGTTGTTTATGTCATGATTCCAAAAGGATTATCTATATATATAAAAGCAAAACACCACTCACGCATCATCATGAAATCTCCAAAACCGTAAAGCCTACTAACTTAAAATTTGCCACGTATGTTCCTCTTGGCTTCTAGGTGCTCACTAAGAAAGGGTATTTCAAAATGACCATGAGAGCATTAGTATTTCCTATATTATTATTAACATGTTCTGATGCTAAGGAGTTCTATTCCCCCTCCCCACCTGAAAAGAAATATCTTCCAACTACAGTTCAGCTAAGCCACGCCTTCTTCTTGTTCACCCAGCAAAGACTGTTTCAGGTTCCAAACAACCCTAAACTCTTTCACACACTGACAGGATGCTAGCCAGATGAATACCGGTGGATGCTAGTAGGCAGAGGCAGCATTTTTCCCCCTTATTTTCCTCCCCCAAAACTTGCCTGATCACACAGTTTCATAGCAGAGCACGGGCCCCCTGATAGTACTGTATATGCTTGTTGCCTAAAAGGCTACTGCAAGGGTGTCGAACTTGCAGTATCACATTGTGACTTTTGTGATGTTTTTCCCATTTGTAGAACTGGGGTGGACATGGCCTGCACATGATACATCTGGCCCGTGAGCTGCCAGTTGGACACCCTCAGACCTACTGGATGATCTACTAAATATACTATACAGGTTCCTTTAGCAATCATGAGCATTTGAAGGTTGGGAATGAGGTTGGGGAGTATAAGCCAAGCACATGTCTTCTGAGCTACTGCTCTATTGTTTGCCTATGCTTTGGCTATCTCATTCCTTTATTAGACTTCCTACCTCTTTGTTTATAGCTCCTCCAAATGGACATTATGGAATCATAGAATTGAAAGGTTCTTCTGACATCATTTCATCCAGTTCCCTGCTCAGTGGAGGACCCATCACACGCTATCCCTTTTTGGTGACCAAAAGAAGAGTTCCATCAAAGGAGATCACACCACTTTACTGTGTTGTCCATCCTGAACTTGTTTTCTTGAAATTTTAAACCACCAGTTCTGCCTTCCAGTGCAAGAATTTTTTCAAGAAGTCTAATTAAAGTTTTCATTTCCATGAAATAGTTAATAGTTATAGTTAAAAATATGTGGAGAATACCAGGTTGGTAAGGATTACTGCTATATGAAGTAAGTACCAAAATCAATTCTAGAATAATGAATAGTTTAACTATTGCAAAGAATTGCAATGAATAGTTTAACTACTGCAAAGAATTGAGAAAGGCCATCAAAAGCTATTCCCAGTGCCAGTCTGTTTTATTATCTTTTCTCCCTCTTTGTGGCTGTGTTTAAACCAAGGACACTCTGTTGTTAAAATAAAATATGCACACATTATAAATGAAAAATAAAAAAAAATGTGGGAGGCAATTCCTTCTCCAGCAATTCCATCTTCACTCCCATCTATCTCAAGGGAAAATATTCCCCAAAAGGGACCAGAGCATTGTGAAGATAAAAAGGCCAAAATTTTTATATTAGCCCACAGAAGGAAAATAATAATAATAATAATAATAGTATTTGCAACATTGTTTGCTGATACACTTTCATTATTTTAATAATCTCCATTCCTATCAAAATATAATTAAATCCATGTGATGATCTAGCTAAAATGGATTCAGGATTAAGGGCAAAACAAATTAACAAATTCTTAGCTATTTCTCTGGAGTCAACTTTCTATTATTTTTCATGCTCTGCTCATTCTCATTAAGTTTTTTTTTTTACTTGCAGCATTCTTAAAGCAATGAAAATTCCTGCCTCATATTTGTAACTAATATTAATGACATTGCTTTGGTGAACATGTATGAGAGCAAAATAGTTCTCCATCTCTGAATGTACAAATTCATATTTGTACCTGAGAAAGAAGTCTACTAATCATTCATAGTTTAAGTGTGAATTTAATATACAGGCTACAGTAAGTTGCATTGAAATGCATTATGTATTTCATAAATTCAATTCATTTGATAAATTGTTAATGGTAGGCTTTCTGGCCATTAGGATATAGCAATTGAACAAATCCTTCAGGGAGCTTGTATGTTTGTTAAACTTTTGGACCGCATTGATATATAACATCAGGTCAAGGAAAAAGTGATTAAGCCTTTAAAACAAAAAGAACTAAAAGATTTATATGGACTTTTTGCTAAGAAAAGAACAGACAGAACTGATGATTTATGGATTTGGGATAAGAAAGGGTTAAAGAAGGTGGGCAAATGGTAAAGGGGCAATTGCTTGATACAAAAAAGGGCAGAAGTCAAAACGCCTTTTCTTTTCTTCTTTTTTCTTTTTTTTCTTTTCCTTTTTATTTTTTTGTATTATGTTCTGTATTGTATTGTGTAAGTTTAGGTGTAAAACTACTACAGCCATGGTACAAACCTTCACCCTACCATTATTCAATAGTAAAACAATTTTGGAATAGAGAATGGACCGTTCTGTCCATTTTCATTCTGTTTGCTCAAACCCATTTTATTCTATCTCTATGTCAATCTGCTAATTTATGTAAATTAATCCACACAATTAATTCCATAATATTACTGTACTTCTGGAAGCATAAATGATTTCTGATCTACATATATGTTGTCTGTAAAGATGGGTGCTTCTCTGAGAAATGGTTTTGCTTTATTATGCATTCTGAGAGGACAGTTCTCTGTTTTGTAGCTTTGGCCCTGGCATATGGCAATGAAATATAAGCTTCCTCTGTGGTTCATCACTTCCTGGAATATCCACATGATAATCTCACTTTGTACAATCACATAGAAGTTCCAGGAAATGTTGATGTGCAAGAATTTCTGTAAAGGTCCCTGCACTTCTGTGATAATCCAAAGCCTTTTAAAAATAAATAGAAGATTAAAGAACACTCCTGCCCCCAGAATGTCATCAACTTAATAAAATTAAATTAAACATCATCTGATGTATATGGCATTCAGCTTTGTTCGGGTATTTTCCTACGTCATTGTAGTTGTGCTTTTAAAGTTGTAGCAATGTTTCAGCAGAATCTCATCTGTCATCATCAGGCTTCTGTATGATGCTGTATGATATATATTTGTGTTCTTAAGTTTTCATGAGTATTTATATATTTAAAAATTGAATTTTTTTTTTCGATTTTCAGACTTTCAGACCTTTCTAATGTTAAACCTAATAGAAGTGTTTTGTGAGATGATCAATACAGGTAGTCTTCAAATTACAACCAAGTTGTGGCAGCACTGGAAAAATTGAACTTATGTACTTATGACTGGTGCTCAATGTTCCAGCTGTGATGACAACCCCCAGGATCATGTGATCACAATCTGGGCCATCCCACATTTATGTCCAATCCTTCACCACCACCCCTGATCCTACCACCACTTCCTTCTCTGGCCACATTGTTGCATGGGAAGTCCTCAGCCAAGTAGCTGCCAGGAATTGCTTCTAGGCATTATGGTCATGTGTGGGAGAGGTGTCACAGAATGTCCCCACCTTGCTGCCTCATGGGAGAATCTCCCTAGCTGACAAGGCACATGGCATGGAAGAGTTGTAGCTCTGGCCATAGCTCTTTTCCTTCCCAATGGAGTGGAGCATGCAGCTTCCTACCTGCGCTTCATGACACCTCCCCATGGCACCTCCCCATATTCCCTAGTATTCCCTGCACTAATACCCTAATCAACGTAACTAAGCCTCTAACACTCTAACTAAGTCCCTAACACCCATCCTTGGCACCCAACCCCAGCCTGTAGTACATCAGCCATCAGCCTGCTTGGCTGGAAATCCCACCTCTTCCAGCTACACAAGCATTTTAATTACCTCCCATGGTCCTAGGCTTATGATGGCAACCGAGACTGTCAATATTGACATCATTAAGCAATGTGATTGTGTCATAAGGACCACATCACTAAGCAATGGAAATTCCTGTCCCAATTGCCATCATAACTGTGCTATCGTTCATGATAATGGGAATTTTAAAAATTCCCTCTTCACTCTGTGTTTGTGATGCCGAGACAAGAAAGTTGCTGCATTAAAAATATATATTACAACTCAGCTCACTAGCTTTTGAGATGTGACACTTCATTTTCAAAATTATTTTAAACAAGTTCTTCATTTTGCTGCACTTTGAATCTTTAGATACATGACTATCTAAACAGTCTTACCCATTGTATAAAGTTATGTACTGGAAACCTTAAGAATGAGACATTCAACAATTTTTTTACATGATCTTATTACTGTTTCTTACACCTCTTAGCCTGGAGGGAGTAATATCATCTCAAGCTTTGTGCAAATGGTCTCTCAAAATTCTGCAATCATTTTTAGTGCTGAGAAACTTGAAGGATTATTTCACCAAATTTCTCCAGGGGACAGAAGTACTTTCACAGTTACTCAGGCATTGTCTGTAAAAATAGCTCTAGTTTTTCTCCCCTTGTGAGGTTTCCTTCTCTTTTTTCAGCTCTGTTCAGTCTATTGAGCACAGTGTAGAGAATAATTAGGGAGCACTACGGGATAAAAATGGCAAGAAAACAGATAGAGAAATGAGAGATTTGAAATATGCAGCCTTCTGTTCTAAGAGGAGAGAAGATCAACCACATCTGGAAAAGGAGCATATTCAGCAGCTGTTTGTTTATAGCCTTAAGTAGTTTGGGGGGTGAGGGGGATGATGCTTTGCTGGTAGTTAACAAAAAAGAACGCAGAACTTCCTTTTAAAAAGGGAGAAATACAGTTCCTGCCCTTTCCAACTCTACTGCATGTTGCTTTTTTTCTCTTTTTCTAGATATACATTAAATCTTCAAGCAAGGCAAGATCAAAGACCAGACAAGGAGTTCCATTTTATTGTTGTGAGGTATATTAATGGAACCTTGAATAACAGTCCACTTCACTGGCTCTTTGTGAAGACAGACTCTTCTTAGTATTTTTTTTCCCCTTCCCCAGGACTGAGGTAAGATTTCCCTCTCTTTGGTTTTTTGCAGGACCAGAGCCAAATTCCTTTACAAGGTCCGCCTTTCTAGCAGGGATGTCTATAGTGATGCATCATGAGCAAAAACAGCTGTTTCCCCACACAGATATTTACCAATGGCAGATGATGACAAACTGCCATACCCACATGTACAGGTAGCTCTTGTTTAGCAACCACAATTGGGATCATCCATTTGATTGTTAAGCAAAGTGGTCACTAAGTGAAAAATCAGATTAGCATGACTGCACATACAGTTCCACTGCTTTTACAGCAACAGAAGTATGTGATTCCAAACAGCCAGGTTTATTCAACAGAAATGGCGTGGTTTCTGGAACTGAAGTCACAAGGAAGTAATCTTTAAGGCATGATGTAAATCAAACAACAACAAATAATTAGAAATTTTGTGATTTCATTCCATACACTTTGTTCACAACTTACAATTGATGAAATAAATCAACTATTGTGTTATAAATAATAAGAGCAACCATCCATAGTTAAAGATATGTCTGATAATATTGCAATATTTCATCAATATAGAACACATACAAGAACCAAATTTAAATAACCAAGCCTACACTTACATATAAAATAAATAAAAAGACCTTTAAACTCTTTTAAAGGCCATCAAAATTTCATAGGAAGGAAGGAAGGAAGGAAGGAATTCCAGAATTGTGAGGACAGGTTCCAGAATGATAAAGTCTGGAGATCATGATGATGCACCAGAAAATAGAAATGAGAACCTGCCTAGAGGAAAATTAAAAAATTATTGGATTGTAGGAAAAAATAGATGCAGACAAATTCAGGGGAGGGGTTCTCTAAATACAACTACTAGATGTTTGAACTGAGTTCTGGTTTGAATAGGAATCCAGTGAGGAAGGGGGACCTACAGTGTAACTAAGCATGGGAATAGTACAAAAAATTCAGATCAAATCCAGTTCCAGATTGGATCAGGGATGGAAAGAGGAATTGGGAACATGTTCTAGGAGATTATTGCAGAAGTCAGAGAGGAACAAACATGAGTGAATAAACCTTCTCTGGATCAATCATCAAATAAACCATCCTCAAAATGAAATTTGAAGCCCTAACTGTACTATTAACAAATGGGAACAAAATCACCTAAAGAATCACAACTCCAAGACTATGAATAGAAGAAATTGGAATAAAATGGGAATAGAGTCAAGGAAAGAATGGCAAGGTCAGTTGGGCCAAACACATGCACCTCCATCTTATCCGCATGCAACTATGAGAGGACAAAAGAGGAATAAAGGTAGAAAAGTAGAAATACAGTAAAGAGACAGCTGGAGAGGTTTCTGCAAAAGAAAAATTGAACCACTGTATTGGAGGAAAATTCTCCCATTCTCTGCTCATCAAAAGATTAGACCTAGAAGGCAGTGTGTTCCCTTTTTCAATGGTAGACGGTGCCAGTAGAAAAGGAATGGCAGAGAAAAGTTGACCAGGAGCCCTGACTTAAGGCTGAATAATAACTCAAAAGAAAGCCTGCTGTATCTCTTGCAATGATAAAAATAATCATCCAAAGTTATGCTGTGTGAGCCCACAGCTGGCAGGGGGTAGGTGAATGTTAGAGAAGCACCATCTAACTCAAAACCTTTTCATCCTCATAGTGCAGATAGCTGCAGATAAGTGAGTAAAATATATGCTGTGCCATATATGCATGCGCCACGCATGCCAAATTCTACTGCTCCAAAATTAACCTCTTTTTTTTCCTTGCCTCTACATTAGTTACACAAATTTTGTTTTATCCTTTGATGTTATCTGGACAAAGGATTCCTAGTTTGACAATCTGCATGCAGCAATTTGAAACCGAATATTTCTACTTATTCTGCACTGCTGCCAGAGTAGAACCTACCCACCTCCACTGGGTTTATTAACATAAATAAGGGATTCATAATTGAGAACAATTTTACTATGAAAATACTAAGCATTTATCAAGGCATTCCTACAAAAGTTTACTCAGAAGTAGGTAGAAAGAGACAAAGCAGAAACATAGGAAGGATATTTCTGGAAAATAAGCTCACAGTGGTGATTTTAATTTCCCGTTTCACAGAATATGCTTTCAACAATATGAGAAGCACCTTCAGCATAGACAGCTGGAGAAGAAACAGGAAGAGTTAATACTGCTGTCCCATTATGTAGGAGCATTTTTTCAAACCCAATTATTAATTGCACCTGTGTAAGATAGTTTTTCATTATGCCATTATGTTTATCACCCTTCACAACTGCTCTCCCCAAAGTGGATGATGGTAAAAACAAAAAGATATGCATTTCAAAATGACTGTTCAGTGGTGCTCATTTTGCTTAGCTTTAGAATAGCCTGCAGCTTGCCAGATGAGTGGATGTCAACTTTCAATATTCCTGAGGTAGCACAGCTACACATGGCAATAGCACTTAGATTTATATACTGCTTTATAGTGCTAAGTGGTTTACAGAGTCAGCAAATTGCCCCCCCCCCAACAAGCTGGGTCCTCATTTTACTGAACATGGAAGGCTGAATCAACCTTAAGCCACATAGAATTGAACTCATGGAGTGAGCAGTGAGTTAGTGTCATGTCCCTGTTGGAATCTGATTCTGAGGGTGAGGTTGAGCAGCTGACAGGGGAGTGGGAGTGTAGCTCCAGTGACTGTGGAAGAAACGGGAAGGGCACAGTCCGGATGGGCATTCAGAGGAAGACCCAGGGCCACTCCCTCTTCATCCTAGGGCATGCAGGGAGGAATGGAGAAGGGAGCAACATGAGTTACATGGGTTACAGGGGAGAAAAGGGCCCTGATTCCCTTCATTAGCTGCAGCTGGGAAAACAGAATTTTAAAAGGGCGTTTGTGCACAGCACCTTGCTGGAAGCAAAGCATGAATTATCTTTGTTTGTCAAATCTTATCTGGCTTCTGGCATCCTCCCAACTGTGTGTGTTTCATTATCTTTTGAAGTCTGCAATTCCTTGTCCTGGCCTGTCTCGTTAATTGTTACAGTGTGGTTTGTGTTGATTTTCAACAGGTTCTGACCAGTTCTGGAGAACTGGTAGTGCAAATTTTGAGTCGTTTGGAGAATCGGCAAATACCACCTCTGACTGGAGATTTTACAGTATCCTTCCCCTGCCATGCCCACCAAGCCACGCCCACAGAACTGGTAGTAAAAAGATTAAATCCCACCACTGTCCTTAATTTATGACCAGGATTTCCATAACTAAACACGATGGTTAAGTGAATTGTGCCTGATTTCACATCCATTTTTGCTAGAGTTGTTAGGCAAATCACTACAGTTCTTAAGTGATTCCAGCTTCCTCTGCTGACTTTGCTTGCCGGAATCTAGCTGGAAAGGTTGCAAATGGTGATCACATGACCCTGGGATTTTGCACCCTGTTGCAAACGCATACCAATTGCCAAAACATCTGAATTTTGTTCATGCAACTATGGGGATGCTGCGACAGTCATAAGGACAAGTCATAAGTCACATTTTTCAATGCCATTATGACTCAATCACCAAACAAATGGTTATAAGTTGAGGACTACCAATATTGCTAAGAATTTAGGGAACTGATCCTCTCATCTAGAAGGCATCCATATCAGGGAAGTTTGCCTTAGAATGTGATTTCAATTTTCAGAATTGTCATTCCTGGAATAATTCAAAGTCAAAAAATGAGATTCAGGGAAGTGTAGTGGAAACTTTAGATCCCTTGGCCAATGCTTGAACCCTGAAATTGGCATATTTTCCCACATCACAACTTTAACAGATTAACAAAGTTGGAAGGTACCTTGTAGGTCATCTAGTCCAATCCCCACCAAAGCAGGAGACCCTACACCATTTCTGACAAATGGCAGTCCAATTTCTTCTTGAAAGTCTCAAGTGATGAAGCTCCCACAATTTCCAAAAGCAAGATATTCCATTGGTTGATTGTTCTCACTATCAGAAAGTTTCTCCTTATTTCCTGGTTAAATCTCTCCTTGTTCAGTTTCCATCCATTATTCCTTGTCTGGCCTATAGGCGCTTTAGAAAATAGCTTGACCCCTTCCTCTCTGTGTTGTTGTTAGTTGTGAAGTTGTGTCCAACCCATCGTGACCCCCTGGAAAATGTTCCTCCAGGTCTTCCTGTTCTTTAACATCTTCTGGAGTCCATTTAGGCTGACGCCTACTGCTTCAATGACTCCATCCAGCTACCACATTCTCTGTCATCCCCTCCTTGTCTGGCCTTCAGGTAGTTTGGAAAATAGGTTATTCCCCCTCTGCTCTGTGTCAGCCCCTCAAATATTGGAACACTGGTTCTTCTCTTCACGAGACTGTAACTGTTCTTCATAAGTTTTAGTCTCCATTCCCCTAGTCATCGTGGTTGCTCTTCTCTGTATTTTTTCTAAAGTGTCAACATCTTTTTTATAGTGTAGTGACCAAAACTGGATGCAGTACAAAGGAAAGGTGGGGTCTTACTAAGACTTTATAGAGTGGTATTAGTACCTCACTTGATCTTGATTGTATCCCTCTGTTAATGCAATTTAGGATTTAGCATTATCTTTTTTTGCTACTGCTGAACATTGCTGGTTCATGTTTAGCTGGTTGTCCACTAAGACTCCAAGATCCCTCTCACAGTTACTGCTATTAAGCCTGGTTTTACCCAGTCTATATGTGTACTTTAGGTTTGTCTTGCCTATGTGTAGGACTTTACTTACTGTTAAGTCCAAAATATAGGACTTTACTTACTATTTTGACTTGGCAACTGCTATCCCCAGTACCTATGCATTACATTTCATATGTGAGAATGCAAGTTTATCATACACAGTTTTAGTTCAGACAGTATTACTATTCAGCAATCCCAGAGAATCTTGCATCTGCATCTTATTTAAACTTGTAAGGAGTCTTATTATCATTCACTATTTTTCAGCTTTCTGTCCTTAATAGCTTAAGGGCAAGTCAAAAGTCTATCTTGTTAATATGGAACAATAATTGGATACGTTGCACTCCAATAGGTGAAGGCTTTGTGTGAAAGCTGGTCAAGCCACAATTCTGGCTAATTAGCAAAGGTTAAAGTACTAAATATGGGGAAATTTTTTTTTCCCAGAGTTTAGTTTCAATTGTCCTTCCTGAATTTTAAAATCAAAAACTGTAGCAGAGTGGTGGGGAAAAAGACATGAAAGTGCAGAGCATACACATGTTTCAATAATATAGCAGTAATACTATTACAATGGCTGGAGATAATGGATAGGCCTTGAACTTGGAAACTCTTAGACAATGATGGTGTGTGTGTGTGTGTGTGTGTGTGAATTAATGTCACCTCTTGCAGTGAACAACTTCCACATTCCTCTAAACTTGCTGGTGGCCTGGATGTACAACTATGTTCCAGCAAACATAGTATTTCAAGTTATCTAGACTTTGAAGTAATATAAAGACAAGCCAAATTCCAGCTAGGGTTATTTATTATCAGGGAAAGACAGAGAAAAGTAATCAGTTTAGAAGCAAACACACACATGACAGTCAGGGTCCAGGCAACAAGTTATTAATCTCCTATGGAGTTGGGATGGGAATGAATGCCTTAGTCTGGACTCAAATCTCAGGGTTATCTAGTCTTACCTTTCCCAAATAACAGACTTCTAGCAGTGAGCTATTCCCTCTATATAGTTTTCACACTAGAGTTACAGCTACTCTACCCTTGGTGAGCGCATCATTCTCTCAAGCCTGATCTAGCTACAAGATTATCCAAGGATGCTATGCTACTCTTTAGTAGACCTCTTTTTAAGGCTATCAGATCTGATTTGTTAAATGTCCGCCAGTTGGCAGCAAAAGTTTATATCTTTGCTGCCACCTTGTGATCATCTGTGGTTTGCCAGCCCAGACCTCATAGCCTACTCTTGCTACTGAGTATTTGTGTTTTTAACATTCAAGTCAGTGCTGCCAATAGTTACATGATTTGGATGTTTCACTTGCTTGTGATCAAAGTCCTTGTTTAGTTAGGACTTGATTTGTTTTAAAATCTATTTCTGTTTGGTTAGATCTTTTGATGTTTTATTTTTCAAATTAGTACCTTGCTAAATTCTTGATGTGCTGATTTCAGACTGCTTTCAAGAAACATTTTTGCTAAGAAAGCGGAGTGGAATATGACATGCTCCAGTTATGGAAGCTGTTAGATTTATCAGATATAATTTATGTGTATCCTCATGCTAAAAGCAAATGCAATACCTTAATTCTGAAGGTAAATCAAAATTAAAAGGAGAACTTTCATTTAAAAAAAAAAGTATGATCTTCAAAGATAGATTTATATAAGTTTATTTTCAGCTAATGCATTTTATTTGTGGTCAAGAAATGTTAAAATGTGCAATAAGGAAAGGAAAAAATGGTAAATGCTAGTTGTACGGTTATTTATAACAAGTTTCTTTTAACTCCTCTCGATTTTTGGATTGTGAAGTTGGTAATGACTGAATTCCCATCATGCTTGCCTCTCAGCAGGTCATAGAAAATTTCATCTGATCTTCTAATCAAATTTGTATATAATCTCATTGATGACTCCACAAAAATGAAGAAGGGGTAATGTTGCTTTGACCTGCTTATGCACTTAAAAGCAATCCAAAATAATGACATACTTCCTGGAAGGCTTTGTACGATTCTCATCAGGAGACAAGTTGGCAAATTCGAAATTGTCTTGCTTTGGCAAAGACTCTAGCAAGCAACTAATGATTGCATTCCTAATGGAAGCATCTTTATCATATTTATGCTTCTAGACCAATTTCAGAAATAGTACATTCATGAAAATAGCTTTTTACTGATATTTCCTTCCTAGCATTTCTTTGTCCTGATCAACAATGAAATGAAAAACATCTTTCACTGAAGAATAACGGAGAAGCATCAGTCTCAAGACCTCTAGGACTACAGAAACTAGCATTTGAGGTACATCAATGAAGATACCAATTTTCCAGTCTTGAATATAACCTGACATGTACTTTATACACCTATTAACTCAGGAGGAAACTAAAGATAGATGAGCTATCCTCTGATTGACTCAGAAATCAATGGAAAGAATTCAAGTCATTTCCCAAAGCAATCAAAGGCTCAGGTATGACTAGCCTTACTATTAGCTAGACAAGGGAATAAATTTAAATTCTTATTAATCAGCAGCAAATTGTTATTCTTTGGTTAATCTGTTATTAGTTTTGATGCAGAAGGATACTTACTAATACTGATTGGTATTAATAATGACCTGATATTCTATGGGTTCTATAAATTTCAACTTGAATGGACAGTATTGGGAAAAATCCTTTTAGCTCATTAGGATAATTTATTGATTTATCTACATTTACAAACCATGTCCTCAAATGGCTCTAGATTACATTTTTCTGCTATTTCCCAGATAGATCTACAGTAGTTTTTATATTCTGGATGTGTCCTGTGGCTGGGAATAGGCAAAGAGCTCAAATGTTTGGGATTGCTTATTTATTTATTTAATTTGTCAATCGCTTACATGGTAATAGGTATAATTATAAACATGAATACAGGAAATGATGCAGGCAATGACTTGGGGGACATGTAATTTTCAATTACAAAGTTGAGACAATTGTACCCCGCCCCCCTTTCACAGTATATACTGCTGCCCTTTTAGTGGACAAACCTTCTGAACTAAAGTTTGTTCTTGTTTCTCTTCCCCATGCTATAGTGTCTCTTTTTCTTATTACCTTGCCTTACTCTTGAGTCCCCAGTAGCTGAAACATTTAGAAGTGACACTCCTGAATTGTCACCTGTTGTTCTTTCTTTTTTATTTTTGTCCTTCTCCTCTTTTACCCTTTCTCCTCATGATGTTTTTCTATTCAAGACTGGTTTTTTTAAACTGCTGCTGAACTTCTCCTTCATCCTGATATTCAGGATATTTTGCAGTTCTGAATTAGTTTTTTCTTAAAAATGGATCTTGCATCCTATTGGAAATGTGTTTCTGTCTATGTCAGAAGTCCTCAAAACTTGGCAACTTTAAGACTTGTGGACTTCAACTCCCAGAATTCTGGGAATTGAAGTCCACAAGTCTTAAAGTTGCCAAGTTTGGGGAGCCCTGGTCTATGCAGTATATGCTGCTTTAGAATTTGTAGAATCTAATTCCTTGCCTGTACTGTTATTTAAACTTGTCTTTTATTCCTCTGTTAATATTTATGCTGACAGGCATTATTGCTTTGTCATTGTACATGACTACGGCCAATTTCAGCAAAACTATGTGTATCTCATATCATCTAGTTCTCCCATGCAGACTGCTGACTTTGATTCTGCTTTACTTGATGCTATTCTTCTGCCCTCTGCTGTTGCTCTCATTAAAATCCATTCTTATTTGCCTGGCACTCTAGTCTTTTAAAGTTATTTCTTCTTTCTTTATCTTCTTTTTTGCCTACTCAGAAACTGGACCCAACCAAGATTTGGGTGATGTACTTTCTTGACTTCCAAGAAAGCTCTTCAGACTGCAATAGATCTTCTGGTTGTTCCTTGTGCCTTCCTTTTTCTTCTTGACAATTTAGCCCATTCTAACGAACACATAGGAAAAGATATTGTGTGTGTGTGTGTGTGTGTGTGTGTGTGTGTGTGTGTGTAAAATTAAAAAGTATTAGGGGGCACATAGGTGTCCTATATTACAACAAGTAGTCTGAACTTACCTTGAATGTCTACAGTATAACACTGAAAACACTTTATGGCCTCCCCCATGCCCTATCGTTCCCCTTGCTGGAAGGACATTTTCTCAACAATGAAGCATATTTTATTTCAAATACCATTAGCCAATATTATAAGCAGTGGTGGGATTCAAACTTTTTTAATACCGGTTCTGTGGGCATGGCTTGGTGGCAGGGGAAGGATATTGTAAAATCTCTAGTCAGAAGTGGGATTTTCCAGTTCTCTGAACTACTCAAAATTTCCACTACCAGTTCTCCAGAACTGGTCAGAACCTGCTGAATACCACCTCTGATTATAAGTATCTCCTTGTTAGCAAGGCATGTGGCAAGTGGATAAGGCTTACTCCTACAGTGCTTTGAATGTCCAATGCCAAGAAGCTGATGAAGAATTGGTGCCTCAACTTTACAGGGTACTGAAAAAAAACAAAATATCCATAATTCATAGTAAATTTCATTTAAAGTCACCCAATGCACAACTGCACTAAAAAAATGACTGGACTTATTCATCAAGCATTTCTTGGCTATCCTATGTGAACCTCACTTTTTTATCGTCAACTTGTTTATGATGATAAACTCTTAATGTCTGCAATAAATAGAGCATTGAAGTTTGTAAGTATCATAAGCACCACTGTCCTGTCTGTGATGTCAAATCTGACCAGAGTTCCAGTGTTGTCCAAAGTAGGTCAGTAGATATTCATGAAGGCCCATCTGTACCAATCATTCATCCAGCCTCAGTGGAAAAGAATCTTGGATATTATATGTTCTTTCTATATAGTTGTCTATAGAATGTTTGCCTTTTAATTTATCATCTTACTTGTATGCTTATCTGTCCGTATAGGACATACAAGTAGCCAAGGTGCTGTAGGAAGGGCTGGCGTCTGCAGTACAATATTAATTTTTTTAAACTAAAAATTATTGCAAAGATGGTCATGACCATGGTCATCATTGCCACCTCTTTTCTAATTCTACCTTAGGCATGAAAACCATCTGGGTGACCTTGGACCAATTATCTCATAGGTTGCTGTTTTGAGGAAAATGGGAAGATGAAAGAGTAACCATGTTATATTTACCACCTTGAGTTATTTATAAAATAATAAAGGTGGGATTAAAAATAATCAAACAAATAAATAAATAAACATAATTATTGTTAAATAAACTTCCCCACTCTCTGGGTGTGGCATCAATATTTCATACAATGCTATTTTGGCACTGTGGAAAGGGAACTTCACAAAGACAGTAGTGTCACTCAAACAGGAAAAGCCAAAGGGGAATATCAGGCCAGCCATAAAATAAACTTACATAGGAAAAGGAACCAAATAAAAGGCAGTAAAGAATCCCTATAGACAAAAGCCTAAGTAATTAAGAAAACTAGACAAATAAGAAAAGGAAACCCTTACGAACACAGAACATACCAAATAAGCAAAACAAACAGACAAAAGACACAAAAAATATAAATTGCAAAAGAAACAGACAGAAGATTGCCACCAGACAAACATGAAAATCCATTATAAAGCTAAAAGAAATTAGGGAAAAAACCGATAATACCACCCCGCAGAGTTTGCCTTCCGCACCCCACGGAGTTTGCCCTCCAGCAGGAATAAAGACAAAACTCAAACAGGATTTTACACATTAAGCACAAATACAAACATTCACTCACAAAAGGAGAAAGGGTATAAAAAACCAGGGACTTACCATACGAAGGTAGCTAGCCCAGGAACGCAGACTTTTTGCTGTCCCTAGCCTTCCTGAAAAATAAAAAGATCCGGCTTTCAAGCATTTGTCTGTATTCTTGCACCGGAGCTCTCCCAGGAAAGGCATTTTGACACCTTTCAACAGCACAATAATGGTTATATGACTCTAAAAGAGTTGTTAGCAGAAAGATAATGTAAGAGTATACTGTGTCTTCTTTTCTCAAAAATGAGTTCATATTTTTCAGGAGAGTTAGAGCATTACTGAGCTGCCAAATTTCATGGAAATCGATACATTTTTTTTAAATTAGTCTTTTGTCATAGTGACCTCCTGCTCAGTCCATAGCATTTCCTAAATTCCCAATAGCCTTATGTCAACACAATTGGTTTGAGTCCTTCCTCCACCCTCTTCATCTTTGATCTTTCTAGTGATGTCATCTAATCTACTCATACGGAGGGAAAGAGAGACATCACTGACCATTTATCCATCAATAAATAAGAGCAAAGTAAGACTGAAGAAGAACAAGTGTTTACAAGAACAAAGAAAGGGAGAAGAAAAACATTAAATTTTAGATGTAAAACCCAAAGCTAAATAATGAATAAATCATATATTTGAGAGATTATTGTCTTTAAACAAAACAAATATTGGAATGTAACATACCATAAAAATGAGGAAGGAAGAGAAAGGTTTGGAAAGGGAAGAAGTAGAAAATTTGATATATAGATTAAGTTAAGAAAGGTAAAATAAATTATTTTCAAGAGAGCATCATCACACGCAGTATTATTGCAAATAGTGGTCTTGAATAAGAATGAGAATTTATTGTAGTAACAATGAATATATACATATAATTAACATTTTCTAGGTGTTGACTATAGTAAAGACATGACTACCACTTCTCTTTCCACTCTTTCCATTTTTTCAAGCATTCAGAAGATTGCAACACATTATTGCATGCCTTATCCTGATTTGAGTATGCATCCTTGACCCAAAAGTCCACTTCCAAGGTATTGTATGAACAAACATCATGTACCATATTATTCTAAATGTAATTCACTGTTTCCAGTATGTGACACTGTCCTTCCAATGCAATGACTCCTGAAAAGCATATGGCAGAGAACAGTGGAAGATTTGAAATGGAGACTGGGTAAATTGATTGGATCTGCCCTATTGTGAATTAGAGGTTTGCTCCCATTCTGAGCCAGGTTTAGGCTTTATGCATAATTGGAACAAACTAAGAACATTTTTACAGGAACTATGCTGGCATCTGTAATCAAAATCAAACTTTATTGGAGGAAGGAGCAACAACTGTATTTGTTCTCCCAATGTTGCTGAACTCAAACTCCCAGGAACTCTACCATAAAGGTTGTAGGGATTATAGGAATTCTACTCCAATTTCATCCTTGTCCAAATGGAATGTCCTCCCAGAGGAATTGTGTTTAGACCCTGCTCTCTCCACCTTTAGAAAGATTTTAAAGATCCATGTCTTTAGTCCAACTTTTCAAGATCAGTCAAGTTATCATTTGTAGTTTCATATATTTCTTTCTTTCTTTCTTTTGATTGCCTGGAAATAAACACAATACCTGTCATGGAGATCTACGAGTTCTCCTGCCATGCTAAGACATATTTAGCTTTCAGTATGGTTTTTAAGTCCTAGGTTAGGGTTATAAAGTATATTCAATCATTTGATACATCAAACCAACTCAAAGCTACTCAGTGGCTTGGGTGGTTTTGACTTAGTTTGATGTATTAAACCAGGGATGTCAAACTCAAGCCCATGGGTGCTTAGATCTGGCCCATGGGCCCACCCTGGAAACAGTGAAGGATCAGCCCATGGTGTCTCTGCCAGTGAAAATGGAGCTCAGGAGGGCCATGTGCAGCCCTCCTGAGCTCCACTTTCACTGGCAGAGGGTTGCAAGAGGCCATCGCAGCTGTAAAGGAGTTTGGGAGCTCATTTTTGCTGGCAGAGTGCTCAGTTTACCACAGGCGCAAACCTTAGTGATGTCAAACTGGTGACGCCCACCCTGGCCATACTCACCCTAGCCCCCTGAGGTCAAGCACAACCCTGATGTGGCCATCAATTAAATCGAGTTTGACACCCCTGTATTAAACTACTGAACATTGTACAATGTGTGAACCCCATAAAAACTGTGTAATATTTGCAGCAAAACCATCCCTACCCATACAATGGTTTCAAAATGTCCTGGGATTAAACAGTGAGCTAACATCCAATGTGACTACAGTTTCACACAAAAAAATAGTATAATTTCAATGTCATCTCACAGCTGGTGTAAATCCAGAATCTGCAATTCTGAGCACAATATAACACCTGTACTGCCCAACTCAGTTCACACTGCCTTTTTTTTTTCCTGTGAATTGCTTTAACATGGCTATGTGGGAACACTGAATTGATTTTCCATGTGAATTGAATTGTCTAGTAAATAAACCAGACTATCACTTCTCTTGCCAAAGGCAACCAGCAGAACCAGGAAATGCATTTGTTATATCACACGTAATGAATAGAATTCCAACATTTTTACAGCCACATGGAACCAGCAAAAATTCCAGCAGTTTCTATTCAGCTTTAAGAATGTGTAAATAAATCCTGTGTAGGCTGTATACTTTCCAATAGCCTGTACTTGCCATGAAGTGGAATGTGAAGTATGGTGGTATAAAATGAAAGAAATAAAAATCCTCTGTGCATGAACATTTCATTAATGACATTCATGACCTTGCCTCAGAGGTGAGATTCTCCCAGTTTGGACTAGTTCAAGCGAACCCCTTGCTCTGAAGATCAGCTATCTCTGAACCAGTTCACTGCAATGAGCATGTGGGCCTGCTCACCTGCCCCCGTTCTTTCCTATCCTTTACTTCCTTTGTTTAGAGCACAGCCAATTCATGTGGCAGAGCAGTTTGCTGCACCTCAGCTGTTTTCTTCACAGGGACTGCTGTAGAAAATAAGTGTAATGTAATGTGGAGCGAAGCGCATGATCACTGAACCTGTTGTTATACCAGTGGAATCCCACCCCTGCCTTGCCTTCTCTCTCATGCAGCCTGCCCTCTTTATTCAGCTCTCCCCTCCTGAGATCTGTATGATTCTCAACCTGGTGACATTCTGGAAAACCTTAAAGAGGCTATCAGGTGGTCAGCGAGAAGATAAAATGCATGTTCAGAAAAACAGAACTTGTGTTTTTATCACTCCTTCCAGATGTCACAGACGGCATAAGAAAAGAGAATAGGATTCTGTAGGCGAACAACCAACTACATAAATGTTGCTTCCAGGAAGGGTTTGGATTCCTGGAAAGAGATGGGCTACATTTCATGAAGGCTGGAAAGGATTCACTTTACCAAACTCATCAGGAAGGCAGAAAAAGTAACAGAAACAAATATTCTATAGAGAAGTTTATAATGCTGGGAAAGGGGGAAGGAAAGAGTAGAGGACATACCAGCAACAAGGTCAAGGGACTCAATTACAGTGATGATGGGTGCATCATTGAAAGCATGAAGGACAAAATTAAAGACAGGTCCTCTTAGATCTCTGTGATTGCTAAGAGTTAACAATAATTTTATCAATCGGCAATTAATCAGTTGATTGTTCAGATTCAGATATATTGCTCAAGATTGCAGCCAACAATATAAGAAACAATGGAAAGAAGGAAACTTAATCATTGGGAGCAAAGTATAATAGCAAGGACCAGAGAAGGTACCAAGTAAAATCTCAGGTGTTTCTAAACTAATGTATAGACTATAGGAAAACAAACAGGGAGGATTTGATGTCCTAACACAGAAGGAGAAATCTAATGCCATAGGCTTCAATGAAGCTTGGTGACATGGTATATATGATTGGAACATGACCTTTGGAAGCTACAACATACATAAACTCCAGAAAGAGTGGGGGTAGGCTTGCACTGAACATAAAGCATATGTCTGCATAGAAATTAATTGGATTATGAAAAACCTCTTAACGGTGTTGAAAGGTGTCAAAATGCCTTTCTTTTGAGGATTTGATTTTCCCACTGGGAGAGCTCCAGCGCAAGGATACGGACAACTGCTTGAAAGCTGGATCTTTTTATTTTTCAGGAAGGTGGAGAACAGCGAGAAGTCTGCATTCCTGGGCTAGCTAGCTTCTTATGGTAAGTCCCTGGTTTTTTATACCCCTTTCTCCCTTTGTAAGTTCATTTTGTGTGAGTGTTTGTATTTGTGCCTAATGTTTCAAATCCTGTTTGAGTTTGTCTTTATTCCTGCTGGAGGGCAAACTCCGCGGGGTGGCCAGATTGTATTGTTGGTTTTCTGTAATCTCTTTAAGATAGTTTTTCATATTTGTTCTGCGGCAATCTCCTGCCTGTCCCTTTTGTAATTTGTATTTTGTGTCTTTTATCTGTTTGTTTTGCTTATTTGGTATGTCCTGTGTTTGTAAGGGTTTTCTAAATTATCTTTTGTTTCCTTTTCTTATTTGTCTAGTTTTCTTAATTACTTAGGCTTTTGTCTATAGGGATTCTTTAATACTTTTTATTTGATTCCTTTTCCCATGTAAGTTTGTTTTCTGGATGACCTGATGTTCCCCTTGGGCTTTTCCTGTTTTTGTGACACTATTATCTTCGTGAAGTTCTGTTTCCACAACGGTGTTTGTCATTTGGTAAGAATAATGTAAGATACAATAATGGTAAGAATAGAGAAGAGAGATACGAAAGTAAAATCACAATGGAAATTATGTGTGGATTGGGAGCTGCAGACTGATTGGACAGGCAAAAGAGAGAATCATAGAAATGACCTTGGAGAAGAAATGTGATGATTAGAAAAAAAATGAATTAAGCTTGGGAAAGAAAGAAAGAAAGCATTAGAAAGAAACTTAACTCTTTTTGGTGTAAAAGGAAGGGGAGGAAAAACACTGTCAGGCTTTCAAGATATTGTTACTATAAACATATTGTAGAGAAAAGTGCCTGGGAAGGTGAAATTGCAAACAATTCCTACTACAAGGAAAAATGAGATAAATTTGGAGAGCGACTTAATTGAAACTTCTTAAGGACTTTTTGTGTAAAAATTGAAAAAAATGCATTTGTGATTTATGGCTTTATTGATTTAACAGAATAGATGATAGAAAGAGTATTATGATGTAACTTTAGAGAAAGAGGTTAAATCAAAATTATACTTATCATTGCTGTGAAGCCACTTTTTGCGTCTTTTTTCTTTTCTGTTTTTCTTCACCTTTTTTTTGAACTTTTTGCTTTCATTTCCTTTTTCACTTTTCCTCCTTGTTTTATGTTAGTGTCTATTAATTTTCATCTTCTTTTTTAAAAGTTTCAATAAAAATTGTGCATATTAAAACAAATATAGGAAGGAGAAGTACTTAAACCCCCAAAAGATATCTCAGTTAACTACAATATATGCCAGCAGAAACTATAAATATTGTGTTGGAAAGATTAAAATGGAAGACAAATTCAGGTTTGTAAATAACAACAACAACAAAACATTCCTCCTTCCCCACCCCCACCTAGCAAAGCTTTGAAAGGTATGTCAGAAGCAAGAAGAAAGCAAAGTGTAAATCTATAATAAGGGTGAATAAGTAACATATGGTAGCAAGAAGACAGAATGTTTGTCTTCCCTCAAAAGGGAAAATAAAGGGAAGCCCTAACTGAATATTACTAAGTAAATTAGTAAAGCTACAATACAGGATTGATGAGGAGAGTGTAAAAGAACATTTTAACTAATTTAAATGAATTCAGGTCTTCAGAACTAGAAGAGGTACACCCTCGGCTTCTGAAGGAACCAGCAAGTGTTTGCTATAATATGTGAGACCTCCTGGCAATCTAGTTAACCCCAGAAGTCTGGAAATGGCAAATGTTATCACTTTTTTCAAAAATGGGGAAGAAAAAGAAGTACCTTGAAAATTAGAGAACTATCAGTTTGACATCTATATTGGGCAAGACCCTTAGCAGATTATTAAACAGCATATTTGGGATCACTTGCAAAGGAATGTAGCAATTCACGAGAGGCAACATAGACTTTTTACAAATAAGGCATGTCTGGTTAACTCTATGTCCTCCTGCATCCTGCCCCCCCCTTTTAACAGAGTCATACTTTGATTAGAGAAATGCCATGGATGTGGAGCTCCTTGATATCAGCAAAACATGCAATGATGTCTTTCATTATGTCCTCTTTAATAAAATGGTAAAATAAGCTAGATAATACAATTGTCAGATAGACTCCTTATTAGCTGAGTGACTGTACCCAGACAGTATTCATAAATGGCTTTATATAAGGTTTGATAGTATTATCAATTGGAGTGCTACAAGATTTGTCCTGAGCCCTATGCCGTTTAATGTGTTAATTAATTACATAGATGAAGGATCTAAAGGATCATTATTAAGTCTGAAAAGGACAAAATGGCTAATGATTTAGAGAAAAAAGAAAAAATTCAAAGAGATCTTGACAGGCTTGATTAGTACACCACAATGAACAGGATGAAGTTTAATAGGGAGAAATGTAAAGTTTGCATCTGAGGAGACAAAAATCAAAATTTGAAGTGTAGAGTAGGAGACACTGGCTTTGGCAGTAGTACAAGTGAAAAGAGTATCCTAATAAATCATAAATTGAACATTGAACTAATGCAACCACTGAAAAGACAAATACTATTTTAGATGTATAAAGGGGAGCAGAGAAACATGTCACAAAAATCAATTTTTCTATCCTACTTTGCTTTGATCAGCTTCTACTCAGAATAGCTGTCTAGTTTAGGTACCTCAATCTAAAAAGGTAAGCAAGTTTTGAGAAGAGCAACAAAAGATTTGAGACTTGAAATCAAACCCTTCATATAACAGTTAGAGGAACTGGGTATGTTTAGTGTGCAGAAGAGAAGAATGTGAGTAGTTTTTAGATATATACAGAATAGGTACATAGAGGCACTTTTTTACTATTGTCCCAAAAGACAGGATCAGAATCAATGGGTTAAAAGTACAGTGAAGTAGATTCAGTTTTAGGATTGGAAGCAATTTCTAGATGGTTAATGCTGTCAACCAGTGGAAAAACTGCCTCATTGAATAGTGTGATTCCCTTAGTTAGAGGTCTCCAAGCAAGATAACCTTCTGTTCAAAATGCTTTAGCAGATCCTGCACCAAGTAGGGGGTAGATTAGATTCTTATGAGATTCCCATCCATCTTTATGATTTTATGACTGAATAAAGACAATAGTACCTAATTATGGTGTTTAGTAGAGCTGATCAGAAGGTCTCTGGAAGAAAGCTATGCTGTTTTTTTACCGTTACCAAAGATTTGCTTGCCTGGAAGAAAGCATCCCTTGTGTCAAAACTATGATTAAGAATTTCATGGTGGGGGGACCTTGTACTGGGTTTTAACAGTCTCTCAGATGCTACTGTCTTCCAATATGTTGTGTCATTCTCTCCATCCCCCACAACATCTGTCTTCCATTCATGAGTCTTGAGACAGAATCCAATCAATCACTTAGTATGGGTGCATAACCATTCTGGGATTTCCAGTTGTAGTCTTTGGGACTTGAACCTGAAGGGACCCAAACAATAACTAGAAAGCCCTGGTGGTTTCAGGAAGCCAATAGCAATGCTGGAAGCGTGGACAAGGACAACAAGGGGATGTTTGCAGGTCCTGAGAATGCTGGGTGCTGTTGACTCTTTCCTACCATGATTTTGTGCAGATATAGCCAAGACTTCAAGTTACTTAAAGACACTTGTATTGATTTTGCTATAGCATAAAACAGGGGTCTTCAAACTTAGCAACTTTAAGACTTGTGGACTTCAACTCTCAGAATTCCCCAGCCAGCCATTCTGAGTAACAGTAACAATAATATCTGGATTAATCTGATAATTACTGAAACAACAGTGAATTGTTTCTCAGTGTGTACATAGCTACTACATAATGGTTTCTGAAACCATGCCATCTGGAAAGAAGGGCTATTTTGACATCTGCATATGAACAGGCTGTCATCAGTTTAGAACACAGAAATCTCAGATGATAATTGAGCAACAACTGAATAGCAAAACAAATTTCACTGATCACTGATTTTTTTTCTTACATCTACAGCAGATTTTTCCTCAGTCCTAGTCCAATACTTAACCATTATATCACCATGGCACTTATAAATTATTGAGTATTTAACAGAAACATTTACATAGATCAATTCACAAATCAAAATGATAACTTTCTTAATACTACTTTGGGAAATGGAGTTTCATGAAGGAAAATTTGTGGTTTGTTTTTCTCCCATCCCACCTTTAATGTAATGGAATTTTTTTTTAAAAAAGGAATAAAGACTCTTGAAAGATTTGAAGAGATATATGTTTATGTTTTAAATGCTAGGCTCCAAAGTAGGCACATATGTGAATATTATTCCCTCAGCCATCACAGCCTACATAAACATTACTTATATCATATTCTATTTCTCTTCAGACCAATTTATTTACTGCAATCAAATTATTTCTCTTACACTTTCCCATTTTCTTTTTTGAATAAAAGTAGCTTCTTAACAAGACTTTCAATCAGATAAAAATAGCTTTGTAAGACTGCTCCTTCCTCCAGGCCTACAGATTAACTAAATATCATTTTTCAAATAGTTAGAAATGAAGAAACTTAAAATACTTCTTCCATTATTATCCCACATAGATGACACCTTCAGCTGTCAAAACTGCAAAATTAAAGAATAGTATGTAAGTATTAGAAGAAGAAAAAAATTGCAGCCCAATTTCAGCTATTGATTTCTGTCACATGAAAGTCAATTAATATTAACTCACACATCTTACAAAATTTAAGATGGGGTTTATAATTTGTGATTGATTGTGATTGTCAAACTTGGCTTGGACTTCAGTAAAACTGAAAATCTAGGAAATCCTCATATGGGAAAGAGGAAAACTGAGGAGAAAAAATCTGCCCATTTTACAAATACAGATAATCCTTACTTAGCAATCATTTAGCAACCACACTGAAAATTGTGATGACATTAAACCAATGTTACTAACAACCAGTCTTCAAACTTCCAGCTGCCATATCACCGCCATAATTTGGGTGCTTGGCAACCTGCTCTTAATTGCAGTGTCCCACAATCATGTGATTGAAATTTGAGACCTTCCCTGATAGCTCCCTCAAGTAAAGTCAAAAGGAAGATGGCAAGAAAGGTCAATGTCACTCTGGAAAGTCTCCTCCACTTAGCAATAGCCACCCACAAACCCCAAATCACCTGCATGAATCACTGCAACACCTACATACAGGCACTCTGGCAGCAGCCATCCCTGCCCCAAAATCACTCTCACATACCACTCATCCACACATCCTCCCTAACTGGCAACCATCATTTATTTACAAACCATCTGGAGCTCACAACATCCTGATCACTTCTCCACTAACTTTGATTTTGGAAACTGGCAGCAAATAACAAGTAATTCCTTTCCTTCCTTCCTTCCTTCCTTCCTTCCTTCCTTCCTTCCTTCCTTCCTTCCTTCCTTCCTTCCTTCCTTCCTTCCTTCCT
>NW_020769345.1:5020766-5086728 GCF_900518735.1 Pseudonaja textilis | reverse complement strand
CAGTCATGGGACTTCTGGGCATCTTATAAGAGAAAAATAAAGAAATGCAATAATAAAACCATGCAACAAAATCATAAATAATAATAAACTGCACAATAAATAAGTATAGAACCTGTTGTAATTATCACAATTTAACAACAGGAATTATGATGAGAACAGCTGGAAAAGTAGGACACTACCGATTAAAGGCTTACATATGAAACTATACTACTCCAGTCTCACCTTCTGAATGGAGCTCAGTAAGGACTCTCGAGATGGCACAGAAGGTTTGTGGTATCAAAAGCCACTGAGACATCTTGTAGAACTGGCAGTTTTAGGATTAGGTCATTCTTAGATGTGGCTTGTGTTATGTATGTAGCCATGACAAAAATGTATCTTCCTTAGACAAACAATTTTATAAGATTTGGGATTTATTTTATCAATGGTTAGACAATAAAATATGGTAATGAAATATGTAGATTTTTAGAATATAAGGAATATATAAAGATGTATTATATTTATCATAACTGCAATATAATTATAGGATAGATTTGGGATGATAATATGAAGTGGTCATAAAATAAATCAAGTAAAATATGGATTATTTTGTAAAACATGAATGAATAATAGTATAGTCAAATGATTGATTAACAATGATATTAATGTATTTAGTAACATTTGATCAACAATATGATAACATATACAATGAAATTGTAAGTAATGACTATGAAGTGGATGCACAAAACAATTTGTAAACTAACCAACACACTGTATGCATATATGTGGAAGATGGCCTGATGTTTTTATGTTGTGTTTGTCTATGTTTGTCTAAAAAACAATAAAACCTGAGACAGGAAGTCTAGTCCTGCCAAGAATGTAATAAGGGTTAACAGAGAGGCAGTTTCTGTAAGCAACACCAGAATGTTTCCTTCCTGCCTTCCTTACAGGATTAGGCCAGTAATTTCTTCTAACAACTGGTTCTCCGAACTGCTTAGAATGTTAACAATCAGTTCTAGCAAATAGGTGCGAACTGGTAGAATCTCACCCCTGCACTGACTCTTTCATTTACACAGACTTTGGCAAAATAATCCACACAATTGTGATTAGCCATGGGGCTGGGGAACATAATTTATCATATTGCTCACAAATGTGTTCAAGTTTTTTTTTAAATTAAGGATTTATTTTCATATATAAACACAGAAGACTTAGCAAAAATGTCCACTGTTAAAACTGAGAAGGGATGGGGGTAGATTTGGGCTTTCAAAGAAAAGGAAGTGAAGAAGTTCCACCGGGATGACTCTTTCTTTGATGCCAAAGCTATGTCCTTGAATGAATGTTTAGCTGAATACTACCAAGTTGGAATGTCAAACATAAGATTAATAATGACTCTTCAGAGCCTAAGCTAGGTTATTTTCAGAGTGCCCTTTCCTCCCCTCTTTATTCCTCCCTATTTTTATTCCTATCAAGCCAGTCTTCGGGAAAAATTACGCACTGCACAGAGTTCAAAAAAGTAATAAGATTTATTTATTTAACTTGCATGCTGCCCAACTCACCACTAGTCTGGATTGCTCAAAACAACCTAACCAAGGATATTTCAATACAATTAGTTAACAAGAGGGGGAGAAAAGATAAAAGATGACAAGAACAACAGATCAGATGGGAATGAAAGAAGGGGTCTTACTCTCCCTTGTTAAAAGTCTGAGTAAAGAGCCAGGTCTTCAAATACCTTCTAAACCATGGGCCTCCAACCTTGACAACTTTAAGACCTGTGGACTTCAACTCCCAGAGTTGAAGAATTCTGAGAATTCTGGGAGTTGAAATCCACAAGTCTTAAAATTGCCAAGGTTGAAGACCCCTGTTCTAAAAAATGGCAATGGATCTTGGAGAGAACCTTGTTCCAGAGAGCAGGTGTTGGTACAGAGAAGACACACTTCCAGGCCTTATACCATTCTAGGGATTTATAAGTAATGACCATCACCTTGAATCACACCCAGAAGCAAATTGGCAAACAATATGGCTCACAAAGCAGAGGTGTTACATGGACATAGTGAGGCATGATGTCCATCACTTCCCTTTCTGTTAGTTCTGGATCAGTTAGAACAGACCTATGCAGAATGCATTGCAGTAGTTGGATTATCAGGAAACCAGGGTGTGAGTGACTGTCTCAAGGGCCACCATGCTCTATGAAAGGGAATACAACAAGGGATTGTATAGAGACCTTTCTGGCTATTTGCTCTTTCATCAGCATCTGGGAATCCAGGAAGATCCCCAACTTGCGTACCACCTTTGAATGGGAAAATGCAACCCCATCCAAGGTCCAAAATGGAATATCTTCACATGTACCAATCCAAACACTTACAACTGCTCATTCTTGGCATAGGATTAAGTGAGAGATGGTTCCTCCCCAAACCATCAAACCCACAGAGATATAATAAACTAAAAAAATTAAGCATGAGATAAGAAAAGGAAATATAGTGACACTAAAATTTGTTTATAGCAATAATATTTATTACATTTCTCCATCTGCTTCTACCCTTGCAAAAATTGTTATTTCTACTGCTTCCCTCCTGCCTTTTTCTTTAAAAGTCTCATTTCTCCTTGAAATTCTCATCAATACCGTCAAACCACATCTTTCTCATTGACCTTTCTATTCCTCTTGATCTATTCATTTTTTCTTGCAATTAAATCTTCCATTTATTTTCTCTATAGGACCAAATCACCTTGGTGTACTTTTTTTTCCTAAACTCTACTCAATTTTGCATTCAGTCCACATTCATTTATAATACACTCATTCTTGATATTTCTTTCTTCTGTGTTTTTTTTCAAACTGTCTACTATACTTTGAATTCAGTCCACATTCATTTATAATGCATTCATTCTTGATATTCTCTCTTCTTGCTTTAGCACGAACACTTCTTAAATAACTCATTTCCACAGCATTTAACTTACTTCTACATTACTTCCGACTTACCTATCACTTATAAATAACAAATTGGGTGGAAGCCCTCTCTTATTCTAAATCATTTTTATATCTCAAATATTCATTCCTAGCAATAAACTATATACTCACATATTATCTTTTTTTTTTACCAGCATCAGCACACCTTTAGAATTCCCCATCTATTTCTCCATCTTTAGTTAGCATTCTGTCAAAGCACACAAAGTCATCTTCTTGCTCCAGATTTTTTCTACATTTATGTATAACTTGCAATAGTTCACTCCATTTTTCCTGTCAAATGAAACTACCTTGGGGTTTACTACATTAATTTTCAGATCCTTATTCCCAAATGCATTACACAGTCTAATATTTGCTGCAAATCACTCAGTTCTCAGCCAACAACACAGTATCATCCGTGTTCATAAGTAGACATGCATTTATATTTCAAAGCCACACACCTATAACATTACCACAAGCATTCCTTAAACATTTATCCATAAATACATTAAATATTCAAGGAACACCACACATCTTTGTCTTACTCCTATGCATAGTCCTTAATTAATTCCTTTAGTAACTGTTCAAAATTACAATGGTGCTCCATGAAGTTACAGTCATTACAACTCTCCTATAGTCATATGGTAAAAAAAATTAGTTACGTTTGGGTTTGAGCTTCTTCAGTGACAGACCAAAATCTGCGATCATGTGCAGTTTCAATCTGTGCTCGCCACTGGAGCACCCTAAGCTGGCTCATTTCAGGGCTAAGCCACCCTGTAGAGGTGGTGAAGAGCGGGGAGACTTCCAGCAGGGTCGAGGAGAGTCACATCTCTCCCTCTCAGCTGGCCATTACTCCCTTTCCCAAAAGTGGTTGCAGCGGTGGTCAGAAATGGCCACCTCAAAGAAGAACTTGACCAGAAAAGAATGTGCAGGAGGAAGATAAGAAGAGAAAGTTTTGGCTGACTGGGTCAAACTGAAAAAGCAACAATACAAGGTACCCTGGAATTTGAATTATAAAGAACAATATTGTTCCCAAAGAAGACTTTGAAGCGGTGAATGAGAGAGGGAAGGGAAAGGATTTGGTTTTTTTTCTTTTCTTCCCTGTATTGACAACTAAGAGATTTAAGCAAGAAACTGGCAAAAATCCATTTTGACATTAACAGGTATCGAAGCTGAAAATAAAATCTCAAAGGGATAATAAAGATTTATGGATTTTCAAAAAAAAAATTAAAAGAAGGAAAAAAACAAAGGGGGATCTGGAAAAATGGAGGAGACCACCTAGAAGTGAAAGGAATTAACAGTGAAACTTTAACAAGATTCCTAAAAGAATTTGACTGGAAGTTATGTGTTATATTGAATGTTATAATTGTAAAGGCATACATTGAAGTTTAAATAAGAGTTGAATGGACAAAAATTAAAAGATACAAAGGTGTCATACTCCAATCAGTAACTGCAGGGGAAAATTTTGTCTAATGAGAAAAGAAAATATGAAAATGAAACAGGACAGACAAAAGTATAAATATAATGATTAGAAAGATATTGAAACTTAGAAAAAGATATATATAATTGAATTTAGAAAGGAGTGAGATAATTAAAAGCAAGGTTGAGAAGACTAAGGGAAGGGAAAAATTATTCAGAAAATGTTAAAATATTAATAAGATATGGAATAGAACACAAAGATGAATATGAAATTGAGTTTGTGTCTGTATGGAGAAGTGATAACCTGGGACCATGCTATTCTAAAAGAATATATATATTATTTGTATTATGTTTTGTGAAAACCCAAATAAAATTTTTACAAAAAAAAAGTCTGTTCATTCCACAGGTTAAGGTGATGGTAATGAAATGGTGGCTCAGTGGCTAAGAGGCTGAGCTTGTCGATCAGAAAGGTCAGCAGTTTGGAGGTTCAAATCCCTAGCGCCGCGTAATGGAGTGAGCTCCTGTTACTTGTCCCAGCTTTTGCCAACCTGGCAGTTCGAAAGCATGTAAAAATGCAAGTAGAAAAATAGGGACCACTTTGGTGGGAAGGTAACAACGTTCATTGCTCCTTCGGTGTTTAGTCATGCTGGCCACATGACCACGGAGACGTCTTCAGACAGCACTGGCTCTTTGGCTTTGTAACGGAGATGAGCACACCCCCTACAGCCAGAAACAATTAGCATGTATGTGCAAGGGAAACCTTTACCTTTAGCTTAATGACACCTCACATATCAGTTCAGACTAACTAGTTTTAATTGGATTTTATAATTCCTGGTTTTAGTCCCCAAATCCCATTTTTACTTATTTTTACCTCTTTGCCTTCAGCAGCATCTCATAGCACTTTGTCATTTTTTTCTAAGATGAAAAGCTTCAACCATTAACTTCTGATTATGCACAATAATAAAAATCATAAAAACAAACCAAATTAGATTTTATTTTTTTCCTGGTCATTCAGTAGCCCTAGTAGAAGAACGGAATAATTGAAAATATCAAAAATAAATGAAGATTTAAATAAAGACGATCTAGATCTTCGTGATCTAGGTGTGCTATTGCTGTGATTTTTTCCTGGATTATTTAAGTTGTGAAAAGCCGAAAGAGTAGTTGTTAACCTGGGACCATGCTATTCTCAAAAAAAAGAAATTTTACTTGTATTGTGTTTTGTGAAAACCCAAATAATTTTTTTATTTAAAAAAATTGGTTGCTTGGCAATCTGCCCACATTTACAACTGCAAGTTGCACTTAACTCCCCTCTTTTGCTTATCTCTATCCCATCTTTGCCCTTCTGGTCACCCTGTCCTCCACTGTTCCCTGCCGCTGCCACTTGATCTTCACCATCTTCTTCCTGCTACTGATGATGAGGCGAGTCTGGCCTGGGCCTTTGAAAGGCAGCTGCTGGCCACTCAAGTCCTTCCTGAAACCTTCCACAGTCTTGCTGAGGCCTCATGTGGCCACTAGCTGCCTCACAAAAGACTAGGCTAGGTATGTGGGAGCCATGGTGGCACAGTGGTTAGAATGCAGTATTGCAGGCTTATCCCACTCACTGCCAGGAGTTCAATCCTCACCAACTCAAGATCGACTCAGGCTTCCATCCTTCTGAGGTTAGTAAAATGAGGACCCACATTATTGGGGGCAATATGCTGACTCTGTAAACTGTTTAGAGAGTGCTGTAAAGCACTATGAAGTGGAATAAAAATCTACGTGCTATTGCTATGTCTTGTCAGCAGCAGTAGGGAAAAAATGGTGAAGATGAGAACAGCAGTGTGAGTTCTATATCCAATATAGTCAAAGCTGGTGTTCTTCCCTGCCACTCCGAATTTCTCAAGGCAACACTTCTGTCTGCTCTTCCCCTTCACCCCCATTTCCTCTACTGATGGCCAGTCTCTCAAGAACGGCAGCTGTCCACCTCATAGGAATTGCCACAGGTGCTATTCATGTTCCTCGTTGTAGCTCCAGCCTTGGAACCACACGTACCTTAATCTTCACTGTATATTGTGACAATAAATGCATAATATGGTAATTAGGGAAATCATGCAATACTTATGAAATAACATTTTGAATAACCTTAGAGCAAGCTACATATGATTCCAATTCACCAATTGTTGACTATTTTTGCATAAGTTTTTAAAGAAAAATAATTCACCAAAAATATGAACAACTGGAGTAATAACAAAATCTAATGCACTTAGAGTGATCTGCTTATTTCTCTCTTAAACATGGCATGACTCAGTACAGACTAAGAGGGTTTTGGATAGAATTGTACAGTGAAGATTTTTCTCTTGTCATTGATCAGATATAGCTTCCCATTAGTTGCCTTCCTCACATATTGTATAATAAATATAAAAAAAGTCAAATGTTAACTCAAACTTACTTAGATAATCATAATATAGGTATATTGAAAACCAGTTGCTGCAAATATTATAAATAATAATTATAGCTGAGGGACATTTAAGGGGGAGAGTTGTTCAATTTATTTTTAAAGCCCATTGTGGTTTGGAACTATCTGAAAAGAATGTCAGTAGTTTTCTATCAGCTCCACTAGGTAATTCAGACCATGAATTGAACTTCCTAGGAAAGCTAAAGCTAATTTTATTGAGTAGCTGTAATAACAAAATATTGCAATCTGATTGTGCTCTTCTTAGAATTCAGGAAGGCATCTCTTTTAGCCACTTGAAATTGACATCTTGTTTGAGAAAATGTTTCAGCTCTTTTTGCCTAGACTACAGCTTATAGGGTGGCATGGTAAATCAATGGTTAAGAAGCTGGGCTTGTCAGCTGGAAAGCTGGCAGTCCAGGTTTGAGATCTGAGCACCACAGAATGGGGTGAGCTCATGTCCTCACCCCAACTCCTGCCAACCTAGCAGTTCAAAAACATGAAGAGGTGAGTAGATAAATAGGTATCACTTTGGTGGAAAAGTACCAATGTTCTGTGACATCATACTGGCCACATGATCATGGAAATGTCCTCAGGCAGCACTGGCTCAATGACCTTGAAATGGAGATGAGCATCACCCACTATAGTTAGCAATGACTAGCGGAGTAAAATCCTTAGGGACTCCTTTACCTTTATCTAATGGTGGGCTACAATATTTTAAACAACCAGTTCTCTGGCTAGGTAGGTGTGGCTGGTTGGTCATGTGACTGGGTGGCTGATGTCACTCATCACACCCAGCCCTGCCTCCCAGTCACTCGCCTCAAAGACAGAGGTAGGATTCATCTGGTTCACCCCTGATTGTCTCTGTCCTTCCATTTTTTGGCCTGTTTTTGGCACATTTGGGGACCATTTTCACGATGTTTTGAGGCTATTTTCAAGTTGTTTGGGGCCATTTTTCAGTCCATTTTAGGGCTGTTTTCGGATCATTTTCGGCCTGTTTTTGGCCCAAAAATGGCTGAAAAATGGGCCCAAAAATGTCCAAGAAACCAGGTTGCTTTTTATGCTATTTTCAGGGCATTTGGGGGGCATTTTCATGCCATTTTCAGGCATGAAAAACAGCCTGAAAAATAGCCTGAAAAATAAGCAGGGATGGGACCAGCCAGTGGTGGGATTTGCCAGTTATCCGAACTGCACAGAATCTTAACTACCGGTTTGCCCAAACAGGTGAGAACTGGCATCAGCTCACCTCTGCCTTTATCTTACTACTCTCTCCATTTTTGATCTCATGTGCCCCTCAGACTAATCTCATGGAGTTGTTTGGTCTCCTTTCCAAGCCATAGACAAAAAAAAATTGTGGAGGCCTCTGGTATGTACTGTCCTTTCTCTGGCAGTCTGTTACTTAGAGGAGATAGAAATGTGTATTGGAATGAAAGGGAAATAAAGGAGGGTGATCAAAGTCTCTTGCGGTTCACTTAATTTGCTTGTTTCAGCCCTATCATGCAGACTCACCTGGTAACTCCAGAGGAACAAACAGCTGTTAAATAGGAGAGAAAAAGCAATTTCATCCTCCAAATGAAATGATGACTTCTATCCAGTTATTAGAGGCTTAGTGTGATAAAGCTTTTCATCAGCATGGAAAATTTCCCTTGGAAAATTTGTTTAATATTTGCTTTGATGTAATTCCAGGACCAGGCCTTTGAATCAATATATTTCAAGTGAATTTTGTCTGCACTATCTGCTGAACAATTGTCTGGTGTTGTTTATATTTTTGTTACTTATCTGTGTTATATATTTATTAAAAGTGTTACCTGTATTCTGATACATGCAGGTTGCTTTGGAAGAAATAATGAATCAAGAGGAAGTCTCCTTCCCCTTACATTCCTTTGGTTACAGGCCATAGACTAAAATGTTTTTTCATAGATCACTTAATTGCTTATTACTAGGATTATGCAGGGACCACCCAATCTATTTCAAGAACTGGATTCAATCCTATGAAAATTAGCAGAATCTGTCCTAGGTTTTTCCAGATTTATTCAACTTTGGTTTTTCTGGAGCTTGGCTCAGCAATAACCAAGGATATTGTAACATATTCTCTTTACAATAAATTTTCCTTCCCAATCATGTCTTTTTCTTTACTATAGTCCCTAATCAGGTGAATGTCAAAAAAACTGTTACTGCAATGCAGCCAGATCCTTCTCTTTCTCCTCCTTCTCAGTCATCCAACCACTCCCTAGTTCTTCAGAGAAATATGTGCTAATTGTCTCAGCCAAAAATAGCAAATGCCACTTTCACTGCACTGCTATCTAGGAGCTATTCCATGCCTCTAGGGAGAATGGGCTGGCAATTTGCATAAGAAGGGAAGATTGCCGACATTCATTTTGTTTCCCAAAGCTCCATCTTGACTTTCTTCTGGTCCCTTCTTTGGCATCTCAGAAAACAGTTCCATTTCATACTCTTAGAAAATGTAGAACTGTGCCGCCTTCAGTCCGATCTAAGTATAATATATAAAATCATACATTGCAATGTCCTACCTGTCAATGAATACTTCAGCTTCAACCATAACAACACAAGAGCAAACAATAGATACAAACTCAAGGTTACTCGCACCAAACTTGATTGCAGGAAACACGACTTCAGCAACATTTATTTATTTATTTATTTATTTATGTCAATTGCTTACAAGATAATAGGTATAAGTAAAAACATACTTATGAATACATGGATACATATAAGAAAAAAAATAAAAAAAAACAATAGGACAGGGATTATAGGCACATTGGTGCGCTTATGCATGCCCTCTTAGGAAAGCGGTGAGGTCAATAGTGGACAGTCTAAGGTTAAAGTTTTTGGGGTTTGGGGAAGAAACCACAGAGTCAGGTAGAGTATTCCAGATATTAACCACTCTGTTGCTGAAGTCGTATTTCCTGCAATCAAGTTTGGTGCGATTAACCTTGAGTTTGTATCTATTGTTTGTGTTGTTATGGTTGAAGCCAAAGTATTCATTGACATGTAGGACATTGCAATGTATGATTTTATATATTATACTTAGATCGGACTGAAAGTGGCATAGTTCTAGGTTTTCTAGGTCTAGAATTTCGAGTATGGTGGCATAAGATATTCTGCAACGAGTAGAGGAGTGGATAACTCTTCTTGTGAAATATTTCTGGACTTTCTCAACTGTGTTAATATCAGATACGTAATGTGGGTTCCAGACTGATGAGCTGTATTCGAAGATTGGTCTAGCAAATGTTTTGTATGCTCTAGTTAGTAGTGTAATATTACCAGAGAAAAAGCTACGTAAGATTAGGTTAACAACTCTTAACACCTTTTTGTCTAATTAGTTACAGTGGGCTCTAGCACTTAGATATTTAGAGATGAGTACTCCAAGATCCTTGACAGAGTTTGGATCATTAACAAGGTCTTTACTATTCAGCCTGTATTTTATTTTCTGATTTTTTTTTTTTTTGGCAATATGTAGGACAGAACATTTATTTGTTGAGATTTAAAGTTGCCATTTGTTTGACCATTCTAATACATAGTTGAGATCTTTTTGAAGGGTAGCAGTATTGTCTGTGGTGTTGAATAGCTTTACATAGTCAGTGAAGAGAATGCAATTGCTCTTGATATGATCACAGAGGTCATTTATGTAGAGTATGAAAAGAGTTGGTCCTAGAACACTGCCTTGGGGGACACCACTATTAACAGGTACAGAATTTAATAGGCCACTCCCAATTTTGACCATTTGTTTTCTGTTTGACAGGAATGCTTCTATCCAGTTATGCAGGTGTCCAGAGATACTATAAGATTTTTGTTTTAGGAGTAGTTTGTCATGTACCACTGAATCAAAGGCTTTACAGAAGTCTATGTAGATTGAGTCTATTGCTTTGCCCTGATTGAGTTGTGTAGTCCATATGTTTTTGCAGTTTAAGAGTTGCAGATTACACGATAGTTTTTTCCTATAACCAAATTTTTTATTAGAGAGTAGGTTGTTTGTTTCTAAGTGGAGCATGATTGATTGGTTAATAATTGATTCCATGACTTTACAGGTGATGCAGCATAAAGAGATTGGTCTGTAATTTTCAACTAGGCTGGGGTCTCCCTTTTTGAAGATGGGGATGACTATGGCTTGTGACCATAGGTTAGGCAAGGAGCTGGTCCTGAAAGATTTTTCAAAGATTATGCTTAGAGATTCTGCTTTGGCAGTGGATAGCTTTTTTAGAAGTAGGCACATATTCCATCCGGCCCAATAGATAGAGCTGGTTTTAGATTGCGTAGTGCTTTTTTAACATTGTCTTCTGTAAAATCGATATGTATTAGATCATTGTAGTTTTCTGTGGTTTGACTAGGAAATGCTGGGCATGATCCATTACTGTTTACAAATACTGGGTCAAAGAATGTGTTAAAGAGGTTGGCTTTAATAGTGTCATCATTGCAGTCTTTACCATTAGGTCCTTTCAGGAGTGGAATGGACCTTGAGTCTGTTAGTTTGTTGTTTACAAAATCATAGAAAGCGTGGGTGGAATTCATGTGTAGAAGGTTTTCTTCTTGTTTAATGTGCTAATTGGTGCATTCAGTTTTTATCTAGTGGCATACATTTTTGTATCAGCTTTTGAAGCTGGGTAATCTGTTTTTTTTTGTTTTGGGAATTGTTGTTGGTACATATAGTTTGATGACTCTTTTGACTTCAAGTAAAAATATGTTGTAATGATCTTCTACAGTATTGCATCCAGAGAATAGAAATTGCCAATCAAGGGATGAGAGATTGTTGTTTATAAGATTATAGTTGCCTTTTTTGAACTTATAATTGGGGATTCCATCATTGTGATGATTTTTGTGTGGACGTATGTTGAGACAAAAGTCTATCATGTTGTGGTCACTGTTGGAAAAGGGTTTTTTAATTTGTATTCTGTAAATTGAATTCAAACTATTGCAGAAGATGAGATCGAGGCAGTTGTTAAGTCTAGTGCTATTAATTACTCGTTGTTCTAGTCCCAGATTTGTTACTGCATTGTATAAGGTTGCATGTGTGGGTTCAGTTGTACATTTGTAAAGGGTCCAGTTAATATGAGGTAAAATGAAGTCACCAAGAAAGATAAAATCATGTGGGCAGGATGCTACCTATGTTAGTAATATATTTAGCTTGTTTGCATGTTCAATGTCATAATCAGGGGCTCTATAACAGTAAGAACCAAAATGTGATATTTAAGGAAGTTCACAGACAATGGTCTCAGGAAGAGCAAGCTCCTGGGTAACTTGGATGTTTTTTAGATGTAAGGACTTTTTATAGAAGATAGAAACACCACTTCCTCTACTGATTTCATGATCTGATTGATAAAGATGATAGTCTATTATTGTGGTAATGGAGTCAGGAAGAGATGCATTGAGCCATGTTTCACAGACAAATATAATGTTGAATTTAGTTATATTTAGTAAGAGGAGAAATTCAGGTATTTTATTTACAAGGCTTCTTGCATTGAGTAGCTTGCATTTAAGGCCAGTTGTGGTTGGAATTGATGTAGTTTGGGGAGTGCGTGCCTAGTTTTGAGTGATGTTGGATTGGATGGGGTGGGGTTGGATGTGGAGTTGTGGGTTGTTTGACTTTCTTTTGATGCAATCAGCTCTGTAGTCAATGTACAGATCTTTTTCTCCATTGTCTAGACTGTTTTTGAGTTTTTCACAGAGTTCACAGGAGCGGATTCTTTGCAGTATGGATAAGTCTGGTCTTGAGAGAAATTTTTTGTGGTTGGGATTTTGCAATGGTGTTTATTGTATGAATGAATATGCGTTTGCTGGACTCATTTTCGCATACAACTCTACAAAGTTGGGGCCATAGAGCCGTCATTGTATTTGTACCTAGGGCCATCTCTGGTTATTTCAATGATATCTTCAGGAGAGATGTTTGTTGTATTTGAGTTGCTTATGATATTGCGAACTTTGGTGATATTGTCTGATTCATTGGTGTCTTCGAGACCAAATAAGATGGCATTTGGACATTTCTGTTCACGTTCCATCGTGTATCTGATGAGTAAGGAAATATTATTTGTGGGATTATTTGAAGGGATAGTAATTGTTTGTGGCTATGGTTTGGTGGTTATTTTTGGTTGTAGTTGTGATTGTAGTTGAGGTAGTGGTTGTGGTTGTGGGATTTGATTTTGAGCTGATAGGTACTCACTTATCTGTGCTGTATTTTTTTTTCCGAGATAGATTAGGCTTGCTTGTATAATTGTTTCAAAATTTGTTGCTAAGCGTTCTTTTATTGAGTGAATGAGTGATTCTATAGTTTCAACTCTGTCAGGTAGGGTACTCAATTTGTTTAGCTTAGGAGAACATGATGGACATAGATAAAAGAATGTATCTGAATTTTTAACCATATCAGCTAGGCTTTTGTTTGCATTTAAGCAGGCAGGGTGGGCTAGATTGTCACATAGGTGGCATTTGATGTAAATTTTGCTTTCATTGATGGTTTCAAGACATCTGAAATATGTGCAGGAGTCTGGGAGGTCATTGGTAGAGATATTTTTCTTTTGTTTTGGTTTGGAGTTTTTGGCTGGCATGGTCAATGGCAATAGTACACTAAACAATTACAATAGCTAATTAATGTGATAGGTAGACAGTTACTTAATGAATGTTGGTAATTAATAAATGTTAATTGATATGTTAGAGAACAAATCAAAATTAAGGTTACTTATTACTAAAAATCAATCAATCAATCAATTGGTTATTCAAATCACTCTAATAAAATAATTTTGCTAAGCAACAAAGCCTAATTTATTACAGTAATTACTAAACACACTGGTCAATTAAATTCACTAAATCTCTGATTTTACTAATGAGATATTCAGTTATTACACTATATGCACTAAACACTCAATCATGCTAATCAATAAAAACAATAAAAACAATAAATCAATTAATCATTTGATAAAAATAATTATTTTAAAGAAATTGATTCAGAGATATCATTATCTAATCTTTGATTTTGGTCTTGAGGTAGAAAGTTATAAGTTTTGAGATACCGAAAGTAATGAAGTATTATTGAGAGTAAGTAAGTTTGCTTTGCTGAGTGTTGCTGATATCTGAGAATAGGTTTATAACCCTTAATAAACTGGCAGGAGGCCTCTTTTCCTGGGCTGGAGAAACAGCAGTTTCTTTGTGTCAAACACCCTTTCCACTTGAAATCAATCAGTGAGTAAGGGTTTACACTCTCTTTCTTGTTTTGTACAGTGGTCCCCAATCTTTTTTGTACCAGGGACCAGTTTCACGCAGGAACACTTTTTCAAGGACCAGTTAGGGTTTTTTATTTATTTATTTTTTAATTATTTATTTATTTTATTTTATTTTATTTACTATTACACTATCAACTCACCAAAATTAACCAATGTTGGAGGATTACAAAAAATGTGTATAAATTCAAGACTAGACTCCAATAAAGTCATCATGATTCAGTTGATCATGATCAAACAAAAATATATGTTTGGCAAAAATATATGTTTTCTCCAAAAGAGTTTTGTAAGGTAATAATCCGCAATTCAGATTTTACATTTAGGATGGGCTTGATCTCGCATATGGTCTTCAGCTTTCCACAATCTCAACAATTGTAAGGTGTGTGGGGAATTCAGAGAGTCCAAGTCCACACATTTTAAAATTGTTGAGGTTCAAAAATCCAGGCATATAAGGAATTCTGGGGATTCATTCCAAATACCTGGAGAGCCCACTTCTTGGCTAAAGCAACATTCTGCCTTGTGTGTTTTAGCATTCTCGTCTCTTTCGCTCTCTTATCTTCTCCTCTCCCAGTTGTTTTGGATGGTGACTGCCTTCGCCTCCACCCGGTGCCTTTCATTGCGCACCCTCATCCTCCCCCAGCTGACAGCTCCACCGCCGCCACCGAGCCATGGCCCCGGCGCCCCTCCAGCACCCCAGACAAGTGCAGGGCTGCTTTCGGGGGCTCCCGCAAAGGGTCTGGATCGGGATCTGAGCCCCTTCATTCCACCCCACTCCAGCTTTCAGCTCACACACCTCTCTCTCACTTTTGCTCTCGGTCCCTTTCCCCTGGAGGAAAGAGGCACTTCGTGGTGGAGCCGCTGAGGCAAGCTTTCTCCCCACCCCGCATTCCTTTCTACCTCAGGCCGCTGATTGGCGCTGCTGAGGGCAGACTTTGAAACAAGATGGTGCCCAAGCAAAGTAGGTGGCCCAGTCCAAAATGATCCATGGACCGGCACCGGTCTGGGGACCGGCGGTTGGGGACCCCTGGTTTTGTAGATTGAGTTTTTGAGATAGTAACGATGCAAAGATGCTGACGGGGGAATCTCTGGCCCCTTCTTCAAAAGAAACAGAACAATTCACAGGGGGGCAACAGGAAACTTTTTGTCTTTGTTTTCCCTTGATGAATGGGATTTCAGGCCCCTCCTAGATAATTAAATACACTTTCAAAGTTTGTTGCTTTAAGAGAAAGAGTCACGTAGACAGTCTTGCACTGGCAAGTCAAACAGTTTATATTTTTACTATGTAGACTCAGATTTGTATTGAGCATTCGCTCCTGGCTTCAATATACTTCTGCTTCTATCACAGGAAATAAAATTGCTTCTAATCTTCATAGGAATTCAGTTATAACAAAACTAAGTTACTGTCCTTTTAAAGAGGGAATTTGGATTAGCAATTTGGTGAAGAGGGAAGAGGGAAGGAGGGACGGCTGGAGGGGAAGCAGTCTGCTTCACACACTGGCTGCAAATGTCTGAAGACTGACTCACAGCTCCCGGTACTCACCCCTCTGCAAGGATGGGATGAATCTCACTGTCTCCCTGCCTTACCTTCTAGTAAGGATGGGTTGAGTCACAGATCGTTGAGCACTGTTGAGTAGAGCGCTTTTGAATTTAGTGCTTACCAAGGTATGAGCTCTTTTCTGGCATACTGGTCAACATTGGGAGGAATTGGAAATCTCTGAGTACTTTTGAATTGAGCGTTTACTGAGGAATGGAGCTCTTTTCTGGTTTGCTGGCAAGTCTCAAGCGTTAGGCTTTCCACCTTGCTGGCTGGACCCGCAGAAATTTGACGGTTTGTCATCTGGTGCTGCCTGTGCCCGCTGGAGCTCCTTACACTGCCGCTACTACCGATGCCATCTTTCTTTCTCTTGTGTGACTAAAGATTTGGAATTGCCACATTTGAAGGTTTTCAGCAGGGTTTTAATTGAAAGAGGATGAAACACAAATAATTTACTTTTACTGAAGGGTTATGATGAAGCATACGCTCACAATTTGTGCAGCAAATTCAGTGATATGTATAGAAACACCAAACATCTGAAAAGATGAGGGTTTTTCCTCCCTTCCTCTTTTTTTACTTGTTCAGCACTTAGAGTCATTTGGATGTTTCAACCTTCATAATAAAGACTGACAAGTCTGATTCTGATGCTGATGATTTTTTTTTTTAAACATAATGCCATCGTGACTTAAAGTGCCTAGAGGCAGCCTGCAAGGCAGCAGACTGAACTTATGCAGCTGTTTGATTAATGTTGTGGGCCACCTGAAATGTTTTAGTAATGTTGAAACTGCTTTTAAACACTTTGCTACAAGAATCTTCACCTTCTTCCAACTTCAGTTAGGATTGATTAAGATGGCTTTTGACTATGTCCTGCAAACACTCTTGGAAGGATGAAAACAGCCTCATCTGGTCTCTGGAGGCCCACCGGAATCTGGAAACAGGCCCATTTTCAACTTCCAGTTTTTCTGGGAAAGCCATTTTTCACTCTCCAAAGGGTCCAGAGGCCTCCCCCGGGACTCTGGGAGGGTGAAAACAGCCTCCCCCTGCTACTGGAGGGCCATTGGAAGCCATAAATAGGCCTGTTTTGCCACTTCCAGTTTTTCCAGGAAGACCGTTTTTCACCCTCCCAGAGCCTCTGCGTGAACCATGCATTTACCTCCATCAAAAATGGGCCATTTGGAGACTCCTGGGAGGGGAAGGGTGGGGCAGGAGAGCGGGAAGCATCCGGTTCATGCAAACCGGTCTGAACTGGTAGAATCCCACCCCTTGTGCTGGTTAATGACCACAACAAAGTTCTTTTTTATTTACTGACCCAGATACCTGTTAAAGCAGATGTTTTGAGAGGAAGAAAAAATATCTTGTTTGGGAAACCAAAAAAAAATAAAATCACCTTTTGAGTTGTGGATGACCTGGACTTAAAGCCATAATTTGTTATGCCTGTCACAAGTCCATGTAGCAATTCAGGGTGTACCCAAGGTGCAAAGTTAAGCTTCTGGTTTGCAAAGTTTTAAAGCAGCATCATCTTTTCCTGGGATCACATGGACACCTTCTGGCTGCTAAATACTCCAGGAAAAGATGCAGTTGCTTTAAATCATTGCCAACTGTTGCCACATTCATGCCTCCACCAGCTCTGAGTCTAGAATTAATCAATTGAGAAGCAAATTGAAAGCAGAGTACAGCCCTCCTTGGCACTTTCATTCCAACTGTCACAGTTGAATGGATGAAGTGACTATCACTGAGCAATCATTTTACTATGAGCCTCTCCAGGCTGCAGGATCAAAACCTTATTTTTTCATTGTTTGGGTTTTTATTTTATTTATGATGTATGATGAGAAGCTGCTGTTTCGAAGAGAATTTGAGAAGCATTTGCTAACAACCACCTAGGTGTGTTCTTAACAGCTTTATTTTCTGCAGTGGTTGATGTTATTTCCATTTCAATAGAATAATTGTTTTTTTCTTCTTTTTTCACAATGAAGTAAATGAGTGTATGCTTTGGAAACACCTTCACTGAATAAATATGGGAATATTAGCAAAGCTGGAAAAAAAAACCAGAATGGAAGATATTCAAAACTCTAGTTTGAAAAACAACAAGGAATTTTTCTTGAATTCTTCATGTTTATTTCTTGCCCAAGTTTTCAAAGAAAAAATCCTGTTGTTTTTTGCATTTATAGTTTTCATGCAGTAAAGTAGATGTATATATAGATATGTCTGACTCTTAAGATGTACAGGCTAATCTATATCAGCTCTAGCAAAGTGTACTTATGATTTTATTAATGGTGTAGATTATTTATTCTTTGATAGAGAGTTCATTTTTAAAAAAAGGCTTATCATTTTAAAAAGCCAGTTTCCTTTACTCTGAAGACAATAGAATAATAATGTTATATAGTTATATATAAAACACTAAAAATAATAATGGTCTACCTGTCAAAATTAACATTAGTTTAAATGGAAATCATTACACTGAAATTGTATCTTCAATTTTATGTCGATACCAATATTATTATAATAATCTTTTTATTTGAAGGAAGCCGTTTTTATACCAATTCAGACAGCAGAATGCTAAACCCAGAATTATCTTTACTTAACTGACTGATAGGTGACTGGTCTTCAGAGTTCCGGATATTTTCTAACTCTGGAAATGTCAGGATTTATGTATACAAAGCATATATTCTACCATAATATTGTAAAACTTCCACTTTAGTACAACCTCTGAATGGTTCATACAATCTCCTAATGATTTCTCTTTGCATTTGTTGATAAACCACCAATTCATTAGCAATTTAAGTTATAAATTTGTAATTAAAATGCATCCTTAATTGACTCTTTTGCAAAAAAAAAATCCTAAGAGGATCTAAAATTAAAAAGAGATTTGGATTATAGTCTTTTAAGGCCTTAGACAGTTTAGGACATATATCTTTAGAATGACTTCACAAAATAACTTTTAACTCATCACAATATGATTTTACTAACCATAGCCATATGAATAGGACAATAAGATCCACCCAACAAATTTTTGGCAAAGTGAAATTTTGAGATGGAAAAAGCTTTCTGGTTTCCTGTACATGCTTTTGGTTGAAAGCTTTATGTGTTCCTTCCATATATTTGGAGAACAAATTCACTGATAGCAAATTACTTTCATGGTTTCTGTCATTCTTGGGTAGAGCTTTATAGTTTGACTAAAGTCCAAGTAATGCTTAAACCTTATGTCATTAAAATAATTTAGATAAAAGATGCCACAGTCCTCTGCTACTGGGTAAGTTTGATGGATGAGTCCAAAACATACAGAGTGTTTCTGTGAGTTTTAACTTCCCAAGTTCAAGAAGACTAACTAGTTAAAAGAGTGGGATTTAACAACTCTGCATGGGACATTTGTGAGAATGTTTTTCAGTTGTGTAGGAATATAATACTAGTGAAACATTTTTTCTCTCTTGAGACACATTTTTCTTATAACTAAAGTCATCAACATTATCTTTTTTAATGCTCTGTGTGGAAGTTAGAATGGGAAAGGAAGAAGTGGGAGAATTAAAAATGTAGTGAGTCATTTGCAGTATAATAGTCAGTTCCATTCTGCAAAGTATAGTTCACACACCTGTTAATTTGATGTAGTAGAATTTTCCATTTTCTATCTCCCTCTTGCCCTTCTTCAATTCCACTCGCATCTCTTTTTCCCTTTTAAATAGTCTCAATGCTTTTGGCTTACATTGCATTTCATGTTTCATAGAAACCATGATCAATAGAGCTCTCCCCACACCCCATTAGCTTTATGTCTAGATGCAAAAATTATTTGAAGAAGAGTCCATTCAATATGGCAATTTGAAAGCATACCTTGTTACCAAAATAACAATTACCTTGTTATTTTGCAGGATGATATCCAAGAAAGAATATACTGGAAAGACTTGGGTGATGGAAGCCTTTACTTTTAAAAAAGCCATTTCTTCCATTCACCTGTCTGAAGTATCAAAAGAGAGAGTCACTGCTTTGATAGCTTTGTCTTCAGATGGAAGAACATAAAATAAACCATTATGCACCTCTATCTTCACCTAATTTTGTCTAATTGCTTCCGATTTCTTCCCTGAGAAATCAATAGGCGAGCAGGTGTTTTGTGCAATTTAAATGTACCCATGCTATGCTGACATTCCTGTGGTATATATACATACAACAAATGTTGCTTTTTAGGCTGCCAACTATCTTAAGCATAGAAAATCTGGCTGCAATATCACAGTATCTGCAAACACATCTGTTAACTTTCTTAACTTATCATGCAAAGCAGACTTTTTCTCGGAAGGTGTGACTCAGCGGTGGATTCAAGTTGTTTTACAACTGGTTCTGTGGGCGTAGCTTGGTGGGTGTGGCCGGGGAAGGATACTGTAAAATCTCCAGTCAGAGGTGGTATTTGCCCGTTCTCCAAACTACTCAAAATTTCCGCTATCAGTTCTCCAGAACTGGTCAGAACCTGCTGAATACCACCTCTGGTGTGACTGGTCAATTGTTTTTTGAAATCACTTCAGAAAGTCTTTATTTTCTTAAAACCTGTTGAATGCATGAGAAGTTTTCTTCATACAATCTGCATAGTTTTCTTGATACGATCATCTGATTAGGATTCTGACATCTTAAGCTTTATTATGTAAAGACCATTAATGATATGTTTTTTAGGATTTTGTTTTTGGCTGATGAATGATAAATTATTGAATTTATGATGGCCTCAATTGTCAGCCCAGGTCAAAATGCTTTGCTGTCCAACATAACTTTAAAGTACAGAAGCCAAATGGATAGGTTTATAATTCAGCAAGTTTTTTTTAGGGAAGCAAATTTGTGCATGATGCATAAAATTCAGACTATTCCTAATCCCCCAGCATTGGACTTCTTATTGCACTCAACACTAAGAGCATCCCTATCATTGATTTTCCTGCAAAGAGGTTTATTTTGAGTAGTTTGGAGAACTGGCAAATATCACTTCTGACTGGAGATTTTACAGTATCTTTCCCCTGCCACGCCCACCAAGCCATGCCCATAGAACCGGTAGTAAAAAAAATTGAATCCCACCACTAGGCAGTTTCTTCAGGTTTTGGTTATTCTTGTAAAATTAAGTAAGTCAGACTTGGTGAGTAATTGGAGAGGAAACAATTGGAAAATCCCAAACCTATAGGGCACCCTGAGATTTTTTTTAAAAAAAAATAATGTCCTGAAAGACATCCCTACTTAGAAAATTACTTGAATGTATTCACACTCTCAACAATTTTCAAATTCAGTTTAAGAGGAGCTTTGCTGCTGATCAAAACTCTTGAGACAAACTGAGTTTTCCAATTAAATCAACAATTTGAATGAAACCATGAAATCAAACAGGATGCTTCTGAATCACTTTGATGACACAAGTTTCTGAGACAATCCTTATACCCTTACCCAGGGGTGGGCTGCTGGGGGTTTGCAGGGGTTCAGGAGAGCCCCTAACTAAGATTCTGTGCAGTTCAGAGAACCCCCAAATCCCACTCCTGGCTGACCCCGCCCAACCCATCCCTCACCTCCCAGGAGTCCGCATGCAGCCCATTTTGGATGCAGGTAAGTGCAGGGAGTGCACAAAGGCTCGGGGAGGGTGAAAAATGGGCCTCCCAGAAGTTCAGGAAGGCTGGAAATGGGCCCGTTTCCTGCTTCCACAGAGCCTCTGCAGCCCGGAGAGGCCATTTTCACCCTCCCGGAGGCTCAAGGAAATCCTCCAGAGCCCGGGGAAGGCAACCCCCCTGCTGTGTTGTAGGAGGCCAATTAGGCCATGCCCACCTTGGCCAATTTTTGTAGCCCACCCCTGCCCTTACCAGATAGTTTCCTTCCTACTACACTTCAGGAGAACAGGAGAGTTTTTTCTCTCTCTCTTTTTCCCCCCCGATTCTGTATATAGAAAATCCAAGCAACAATCAAATGCTCAGAGGAATAGAATGCCCATGAACCATCTGAGCTATTCACAAATTATTGTCACCTGAAGGATGTGATTGTAATATCCTTGAGTATCTTATTAGGTTTTGTTAAAAAGGATTAAAAAAAAAATCACCTTTAAATATTTTGCTGTTTAGAAGTTAGATCTGCTTTTGATAATATAAGAAAAATTGGTGACCTCCAGCTTTGTATCTTTTTTCTAAAACCACTAGTGTAAGGCACCCATCTCATATGATGAGTAGAGTATTTATTTTAATATCACAACTGCATACTACATTTACAGAAAATGTATTGACCTTGAAAAGTTACTGTTCATTTTTCATTTAGTTTTAATTTATAGAGTTGTTGAAAGCCTATTTTATTTTTTTATACTTCCCTTTCTTTCCTCTCCTCATTTTCCTTCTTTCAGTTAAAGTCATCAGGATTCCTGCTATTTTTTAAAAGTTTAAAATATAATGACTTGGTTGACTTTTTAAACATTCACTGACTTTTTTGTTGGTGAATCCATGCATTTCATTCAGATTTCTTTTGTTTATTACTGGCAAGTTTCAAAAGTTAATATTGTTCTTCAGTAAAATAGAAACAAATCCTTAAGTGGGTTACAAAAAAGGCATTGCATCCAACAATGCAGCCCTAGACCTATTTACTTTGAAGAAAGTTCTACTGGGTAAGAATTCTTAGGGTATCTTCCTCAATAAATTGGATTGTATGCTCATGCATCTAAACACTAGAGCAGTGATGTGGGGGATAATAGTTGATGTTCTGATCACTTAGAAAAACCCTGGAGTTTCATTTTGTCAAGTTCTTAGTAATGGTCTCCTGCCTTTCATTCCTTAGTCCCCCAAAAGAATGCTTGTAGTGAGATTAATTTTTAAATACACTTTGAGTTAACGAAGTATCAGCCTTCCAAATAGAGTACTTGCTGATCTCTTCTCAGTTTTGTTTATTACCAAGAGTGAGGCTGCTTCAAGATTCCAGTTGGTACTCTCTTTTATTATTACTCATTACTATTACTTGCTGGGGAGCCATTTTGTCTGTTGTGGTTAGAAACATTGTTTCAAACTTCTTACTAAGTGATCTGGAAGCCTTTTAGTGACAACTTGGCAGGGTATCAAATTCCAATGAGTATGCATTACCAGCATCTTGTGGCAGTAAGCTTTCTAAGAAAATATGTGTGAGAGAAAGAAATTAATCTGAAGGAAAGCAAAGGTTTTGTTTAAATAGTAAACAGCCAGCCATTTTAAGATTGTGGAGCTCAGAGACATTTGAATTCCCAGGAATTATTTTAAGGATGAACAACTTTTTACACTGTTAGTGGGCATTATGTTCTCCAGCGAACAGCATGTGACACCAACCAGCACTTACATAAAAATACAAAAGAGGTTCAATGTTAAATTTGATGCCAGCTAGCTGGAAGGGTTTCATGCTTCTGAAGCATGAATATTGGAAGAACACAAATATTACATTTGTACCTCACAGAAAGTTGTAATATTGATTTCTTACAATTTATAAAAATGTTTTTCTTTCCCCATTTATAGAGTTGGGCTGTTAAGCTGTCTTCTGGATCAGTTCTTTGTTTCTTGAAGAACATTCAGAGGTCTTTGCAGATTATATGTTTTATCAATACATGGTTAGACCTCAACAACCACACAAAAATGTATCAGAGATAAGATCTATTTGGGAGCCATTAAGTGGCATTATTAGAATTAGCACATATATCCACACAATTAGAAATATGGTTTGGAATTATGGAATAATGATAGAATAACATTCCATAAAAAGAATAAATAGAAAACCAGAACTTGAGATTCTTTTATATAACTTGAACCAGAACAAACAACCCACTTTCCAAAAGAGACATTTAGTTGTGACCTATTTTCCTCTTATAAAAACCAGAATCATATTAACCTTTTAAAAAAATATGAAAATAAATAAATAGTAGAGAGGGTATACAGCAGAAAATAGCAAGCCTAGTCTATATAGCTACTTGATTTTTGTCCTGTCTGGATAAGCAGGTGGATAGGAGGAAAAATAATATCTTTTAACAATCTTCTTTTATCAGGATTGTGGGGTCCTTTCCTTTTTATTTTTTTAAAGTACTGGTAAGTTGGAAATTCCTTTCACCATGAACTCTGAGTTACACAAGTTGGTCCCAAAAGTCTACCCTTTGCAATAATATAAATGCTTGTAGCTGAACTATGTTACTATAAATCAAAATACTATTAATCAAAATCACTTAAAACACTTAAATATGCCTTCTTAAGCCTATAACATCCACTGTGACACCAACAGCACAATTTCAAAGAAGCTTGTAAAATCATAATCATATTAATTGTAACAAGAATCTACAGCCTACCTGTGAAAGTATTGAAGTAACAAAATAGTGGTTCCTGTTACAACAAAGGTATGTATTTTTTACTGGTGCATTTTGGCCTTCTGTGTTATACTCTAAAAAAGAAGTGAGCACAGGACAACAATAAATAAATCTAAATTTAAATCAATTTACATTACCTTACCTCACATATGCAGTGAACCAATAGAGCTTCTTGAATTTAGCTATGTTCCCTTTTTGTCATGAATGCAGTTCTGTAGTAATCTTAAATGGTTCCCCTTGGTCAATCTTAACAAAGTTTTTGAAGACTTCTGTTTACTTCCAGAATTCCAAGATGTATACGCTTCTGCTGCTGAGACACTAATGCTTCATCTTCCATTATTAATGAAGAGGAATTACTTATCCACGTATTCTTTTCAGTATTCACTATCATCATCTTAAATTATTTCTGTTCGAAAACAGGGGAACATGTAGCACAGAGAAGACATTTTAAAAGAAAGATATGCTGAATTCAATCAGTGGAGCCAACTTTTTCTAAGACAAGGGATATGTTATTGTTAGTGAATAATGGTTAGATGTCTGGTGCCAAGTGATTAATCTGCTTGAAAATAATTCATCTTAGATAAAGTTTGCTTTGTTTCTCACTGGCCATTTGCAGCCACATCTGTAAGAAAGGAATAGCAGGTGTTTTGTTTTCGTGGCTTCCTGTTTATTCTTGACAAGTCCATTTGTTCTTGAATAAGAATTTGAGTATGCATTTGATTGGAATAGCGTTTTTTGTCTGTGTAATGTAATTAATATTCTCATTACTTTTTTATGTTGCATTACTGGAAACAGTAGCCATTGAGAATAACAATGTTTAATTTGACCTATAGAAGGTCAAACTCCATTCAGCTACTTTGCGTTCCACATTCTAATGCTTCATGAAGTTCATTTCTCAAATTAAATCATTCCAATTCCTTTACAGTTATATCACCTTTCAGTCATAATCTCAACTACTTTATCATCTCCCTTGAATAGTGTGAAAATTAATGCTGTAAATGTTCCATGATATTTTAGTCTGGTCTCAAAAGACACAGAACAACCCCAGGTAGATCTCTCAGCTGATCTGTTTTAGTAAAAAAAGAACTAGTGTACTTTACTCTTTATCTAGTGGGTGGACACAGTAAATATAAATGATATTATAATATAAGTGATAAATTATTTATCCTAAGACATTCATGGGGTTTGTCCAGGATATATTGCTGCCGGAGGCAAACAGCAATGAGTAACCTCCTCTGTTTGACATTAATGGATTGGTAATTGGATCCTGCCTCAACTTTTATAAATGGACAGCACTATCTACCTTAGCTGATGCTAGGTAATACCAGATAGACTGCCTAAAACATCCAATTCTATTTTGAGCCAGAGAATTGGGAGGGAGAGGATAAGGAGTTTATCTCCCCCCCCCCATGCTTAAAATTTCCTGCAATTCTACCTTAAAGTAAGTTAAGTCTACTGTAGAGGAAGATGTTCTCTATGGACAGCCAATTATTACAATCATGATATAGTGAGGCAGAGATCATAAATCAATAAACATGTTGATTATAGCAGGACTGATTTTATATCTTTAGAGTTTCAAAATGATTTTTATAAATTATTATTGCATTTTCAAGTGAAGGGATTCACTTGATACTTTATTATAGAAGCTCTGTTAGAACCTATGTGGCTTATTTATATAGGGCTACCTCATCTGAGTGCATGGTTATTATTTTCCTGCCATCTAGTGTCTATCCAGATTTTTTAAGCTAAGGTATGGTAGTCCTAATTTATGGACACATTTTTATGTACTTCAATCACCTTCCTTGGAAGACCATATCAAATTATATCATATAAGTCTATGTGTGGTGATATTGAATCATTATCAGATATTTTTAAAAAGCAATATCTATCTAACATTTCAAGAAGGAATAAGTCCAATAAGTATAAGTAATTATATATTTTGAACCAAAACATGATTAATAAATGGCAATCATGTAATAGCAAAATCTGTAGTTGCTTTTTGAGTTATGATTTATTCAGATACTCCTCCTTACCTGCTAGATCATTCTCCTCAATAAAAGGTGACCAAACCTAGACCTACCTGAATTATAACCAAGAACTATTTCAGAATCTTAACCAAAATTTATTGTAGGGATCATCTGAAATCCTTCCAACGTGAATTATTCAAATTGGATTGGAAAGTTCCTCTTTGAACTAGCCCTTTTAAAGTGGCCACACTTGATTTTCCAGATGCTGGTGGACATCTCAGAGATTTTCAATGAGAGGAAAATGGTAGACATTAAGAGAAAATAAAATGGCTGCTGTCATTTGAGTCAGTAAAAAATTCAAAATAAGGTACCTCTGCTGAAGGATGAGTCCTTTGTCAGCCCAAGGAATAAAGAGAGAGAGAAACAAAACTCAAAAAGATAGGTTTTTTAAAAAGCTATGGAACTGCAAGTGTGAGATACAAATATAAACACCAGAAAAGCATGGAGACGTTTATCCTTGAATGATGGCTGAGAAAAAGCAGAAAATGAACAAAAAAACTTTGAAAAGAAGAAGCCTGAAAAGATGAAGGAAATAAGAGAAAAACTATTAAGTCAAGTAAGAAAGAAAGAGGCTACACTTAAGTAAGGGAGAAATAAATAACAATAATTCAGAGGATTTTAAAGATTTTTTTCTTTCAGTGCCAGCTGGGTTCTACCCCCTGAAAAGGAAGATAAGGCAAGGGATAGTTTTGGAGAGGTGTAGGAGTACAAAGGAATTTAAAAAACATTCAGTCAACTCAGAATCAGAAAGAGAAAGAGTAACTAGCATTTTCACCAACCCAGATATTACTCAGTGGATTAATGTGTAAGGGACTGAATTATTAAGAGCCAAGCGGAGAAAGTGGATTGAATCAGATAGGCCAGAATGGAGGATTCCCCAGCAGTTAGGATGAAAAAAAGATGGGGGGAAAAAACTGTACATGAAACTATTGGAGAGCCAGTGACTGCTTTGGGTAACTTATAAAGGAGAAGAGAAAGGTGTTTTTTTTTTTACCATTTTTTTATTTTTAACAACAAACATAAACAAACACAAACACAAAACAACAAATAAAACCTCCTTTCAATTGTACAGTGTGTCACTTGGTAAATATTTCTTATGCACATTATCAATAGTCTTTCCCTCTTAAATTTAAATTTGTATTCATATTATATTATTCAACTTTCCATGTCATATTATATTATCATTACATCATCGTTAGACTTTAATTACAAATTCACATTATTCTTTTCTATCCCACTTCAATTTTTACAAGTTCAAGTTCATATTATAATTTCTTCTATAATAATCAATTATGACATATCATTTCTATTATATTATATTTACTATTGTATATATTTATTATTATATTATATTTCTATTGATATCTTTCATTTTCCTATTTTCCTATCTAACCATTGATAAAATAAATCCCATATTTTATAGAATTCTTTTTCTTCTTGCTCTCTAATTGCCAATGTCAATCTACTCATCTCTGCACATTCCATTATTTTCTTTGTCACCTCCTGAAAAGAGAAAGCTTTTGAGAGACAAAGAAGTGGAGCAAATCCTGTCTGTAAGATGGCCAATGTACCCTATTTAATAGCTTTAGTGTTATTTAAACTTATTTTTGAATCTGGGTGATATTATCTATATGATCACTAATCATTCTGAAAAAAAAATTCACAGTTCATGCTTTAAAATGGAACAGAACTGTCTATTCTTAAGAATTAAAATGTTGAACCAGCTAGCGATTGGCTGGAATCAAGTACCTGCAAAAGGAGTATGGATTATGTAGTTATTTGTTGGAAATGGCATTTGTTTCTACTAAAGTTTTAAATATTCTGGGCTCGAGGAAGATTACAAAGTTTAATTTCATGTTTTTCAAAGAAGAGAACTTGTTGGTAAATTCTAAGATTTATCATGGTGAATTCCTACATGTACTCTGCTGATAAGTTGAGTAAAAAAAAAGAGAAAGGGTTGTATGAATATATTTTTATTTATTTTACAATATATTTGCCTCTCTGGTGGTGTATAGCATCCCTAGTTTCTTGCACTTCAATTAAAAGTAGTAAACATGGAACTTTTTTAAAAAAAAATCAGGAAGTATAAGCAGTCAGAAAAACTGCAGTATGGAGTAATCAAAAGGCTAAAATTAATACAGTGAGCAAATGAGGAAGCAAAATAACTGCATTTTTTTAAAAAATGCAGGTAGAAAACTTTCAGATAATTGGAACAGATTTTTAAACAATGCTAGCTGTAATAAAGTGAAGGCTGAAACTAAATACTGTGATACACAAACAATTTGTCTTCTGGTAGTCCTATCTGAACCCCTCTCCTTATTATATCTTAGTCTTTGCATAAAATAAGTTTGCACTGTGCCACAGAAAACTCTCAGTGGGAATGGCTATGGAATACATGGACAATACTTTTTCAACATTTTAGCTGCATAAGAACTCATTAAAAGTCACAAATAATGAGACCAGAAGTTTTCAGGGAAAGTAAATTGCAGCCACCAAGGAACTGCAAAGATGTCCATAAGGATCTATGCTTATAGTGCTTCCATTCCCATCTCTCTAGAAATCATTTTTCATCACTGAAGAATTTAAAGAAAATATGTCAATGAAGTAGGAAGGCTCTAGGACACTGTTTTTATTTTCTCATTTTTTTTTTACTTCTAGGTAGAAGAACAGAGCTTGTTATTTGGGCCATTCCAGCATTCTTATTAGGAATATGGAATGATAAGAATTAAGACACACACACACACACACACACACACAGAGAGAGAGAGAAAGAGAGAGAGAGAGCAAACACTGATAGAAGTACAACTCTTTGATTCCCAGAGTGATAGTAATTTGCAAGAGTTAAAGAAATGTAAAAATGCTTCCCATCCCTCATGGAAATGAGTTTTGCCTCAGTAAGGTGGCAGTGATATGTTTACTAGAATAACTGAAAATAAATGTATGGTGATGAGAAGTTTATAGGAAGCAGGCAAATCATGGGCCTAGCAGAAAAAGTGAAGATGAGGATCCCGGAGCTCATTTGTGCTTCATCAAGGAAAAATTTTGACAGTGGATTGTATTTTCCCCTACAGGATATAAATTTTAACCAGACCAACCACTGTTAAAGGCAAGGATGGAGGAATCTTGCAGGCTATGGGTTTTATGTTTCTAGTCTGAAAGAAAGCAATGAGTATTTTTTGCTTGGAGATTCTGGGAGCCTGGCTCTATCTGGCAAAAAGATAAATTCCATTGTATTTTGGAGGAATCACTCACAACTTGCTTATGTTAAATCGTGCACTACTATTTAATTGCCTTTGGTAATCCTTTTAGCCTCCCTATTCCAATATCTTGTGCATTATAACTACTAATTTCACAAATGAGTAACTCCTCATGTTAAAATGAAAATTCTAAGCTTCAAATAAAATGTTGGAATTTTATGTTGTGGCATTCCAAATCTGCTTCTTCCATATGTTTATACAGACATGGTTAATCCAACGAACCTCTGCTTTCGATATCTATTGATAAAAAATGCCCTTCTATGTTCTGAAATTGAGAAATGTCAGTTATAATCCTTATAATTCTATGGATTAGTTCCTAACACAACAGTTGTAATCAATAAATAGAACCTGGCTCAGAGACACAAATGTACTTAAGTTTTATTTAAAACTTTAACTTCATCTTTCCCCCAAAATATCCTAAAGGAATCTGCAGAACCCAATGCAGACAAAGGAATTCATAAACTTGAACACTGTAAAATTGAGTTTGGAACGGAATTGGGTACAAAAATGAGCACGTAATGGCTAAAATGTATACTTTTTAAAACTGAAATTTGAGCAACTGAGTCTTCACCTCAAGGAACATGGACTTCAGAGATATGGATAGAAAACTGCATAGATATAAAACCTGAAATTATTTTAGGGTGGTGTCCTTGCACAAGACTATATATTTATATGGTTAAATATGGTTAATCATTGCATTTAGAGGACATTCCCTCCAGCAGACAATATCTGTTCAAAGGGCCATGCTGATTGCCAGAGCAAGTCCTATGCCATTGCTTGCTAAAAACAAATGGTCAAACGTTCCCAAGCAGTCTCACTCTTCAGCTGTTTACATTTATTTGTAGAGTTTCCAACAAATCCATCATTACTGCATAGTCGTTTCTGGTGGTTATTTAATTTGGTTTGCTTTTTCACTTTCAAGATCTCTATATCTTCTATAATGTCTTGAAATTAGCAGAAGAATCAGAAAATACTCAATGCTCGACCAGAAACTGTGTATACCAAATAAATCAGAGTGTGCTGCAGTCTAATAACAAATGCACATTTCAAAAATTGTGTGGATGAAGCTATTTGGACCTCCTGCAAACACAGCACTTCTCTGTTCTTCATTAAAGGGCCCCTTTTTTCCAAGTTTCTGTATAGTCCTTAAAAGAAGATTCTGACACTTAAAAAAAAAATCCATCTAAGATGTCATTTTTGTTCATTTACTGTTGTGCTATGAAAACAATGGGTATTTTACATTGTTGTGAATAACAACAGAGCATGAGGCACATCTTAGCCAGCACAGGGTTTTTGTTTGTTTGTTTTGCAATTTTGACAGAAGCTTTTGTCATAGATTGCAATTACAATACTGTAGGAAAAGCCTAATATTTGCTCTCCCTAGTAAAAGGAGCCTAGTAAATGGAGCCGTCCCATAATTCAGAAGCCCAGAGAACTGAGAAACCTGATAATATAATTCTGGTTGTATTGGATGTGGAACTTATCAGATCAAACAAAGACCTCCTGTTATGTTGAACTATTTAGTCAACCTTTTATAACATGAATCAGATTGATTTAGACAAATCAAACAAGGAGAAAAAAGCTATTTGGGAAATAGTGTGGTTTCAGAGAACATCTGATGATAATCTGGAGACTTTCAGCTTTGGCCAGAGACAGTTTGAATCGGAGAAAGAAGCTCAGTCAGCACTGCTGTCAATTATAAGAATAGCTAAGCAAGATCCTGGTGGGTTTTTCTCTGACCTGAAGAGGAAAGCTTCTTAATGTTTTCAAGTGAGAAAAGATATACATATACTGACAGTGACAACTAGAGCCCCAAAATTTAGCTTAGCAGAGAAAAATGATGATGATGAAGACGAAAATCATCCTGAAATTAGAAAGGGAGGAGGTACCAGTATTGTACATTTATATTTTAAGGTCACAATCAGATTACTGGAAAATATCTGCCTTCTCCTAGTAATCCTGTTATATCACCCCTAGTTGAGTCTATTTTCTCATATTTATTATCCTGATTTATATCTTGATGTCTTGGCTTTTGCTTCGTCTTTGTTTCACTCATGTCACTGCCTAGTTTTCATCTCAACTATTATGCTAAGTACATTATACTTTTCTTCTACAGGACAGAAAGATCATGATTATACCATTTAGACTTGAACAGAAAAATACCTGATTGTGTTGAGTCAGCTGATGCAAACATTTCTTATAAGTGATTATATAGGACCAAACATTAGACAACCATTCCATTATTAAACTATCACAGAGGTGTCAAACTCAAGTTCTGCTTAATTCTGGCCCATGGGGCTGCCTTGGAAACAGCAAAGACTGGCCCGTGGAGCCTCTGCCAGTGAAAATGGAGCTTGGGAGCTTGCAGGAGGCAGTTGCAGCCAAAAATTGAGTTTGTGAAGGCCACAGGCACCCCTCCTGAGCTTTGTTTTCACTGGCAGAGGATTGCAGGAAGCTGTCGGTGCCAAAAACAGAGCTCAGGAGCCTGTTTTTGCTGGCCGAGCACTCGGGCCTCCACAGGCACCCCTGACACAAGTGACATCAAGCTGGCCACACCCACTCTGGCCATGCCCACCCCAATCTTCCGAGGTCAAACCCAATCCTGATGCAGCCCTCAGTGAAATTGAGTTTGACACACCTGATCTAGCATGACGGATCTTGTGGCTAGACCTTATTAACTGTACATTTGTGTAGCATAAATTGAGGTGCCATTTGGTTACAATCCTGTTTGTTATTGTTTAGCTTACCCAAAGTTTTGGAAATTGCAATACATTATAATTGCCTAAATATCTCAGAAAAATATATTTATTACATTATTTTATATATAATATTCCACTCCATTATCCTGACAATTCTATATTGTAAATGTTGCTATTTGAAAAGTAACTTTGTGACATGCCTGTACTCGCTATGTTTCCCTACTGACTCATCACCTAGGGTAGCATCATCAGTGCTAGAAGGGAGTGGATTTTCTCTCTTTTTATATACTAGTGGCTTGCTCTGTCAATGTTAGTGTGAATGCTTTTGATGGTTCCTTAATTAGGCTGTTGTTTATTGTTTGCTTGTTTGTCTTAGTTGATAATTCCTTGATCGGGCTATTGTCTACTTCTTGATTATTGGTCTACTGTTAATTTTGGTTTAATCTCTGCTAGGGGGCTGGAATGCTTAAAGACAGCAAAACAGTCCTTTTGACAAGGCAGAGAGTATGGTGGGTTTCCAGAAGATGACAAAAAGCTGACATTAGCTAGAAAAAGGGCAGTTGCCAAATTATCTGAGACAGAGATTCAATAAGTCCTTCCTTGACTCTAAACAAGGAAGGGTTAGGAATAATGTACACATACGTTAAGCCTATATCATGACCTGTTTAGAATAGAGAGGCTTAGAGTAGTTTTATGTTTTATGTTGAAATCTTAAATTCTCAATAAAAAAATTGTTTTGTTGTATTTTAAAGACAATCAGTTTTCCTATTGTATCAACTGACACTAGGGAGAAAGGATAAATAATTCACAGTGCTATGCAATGCAATTAGTTATGGCTGCAGACATAAGAACTGAAATATTTTGCTTGTGTCTGTTTTCTTCAATTTAAAAAAAATATCGGACTGAATTCCAATCATTTCCTCAGAATCTATACATATTGTACCTTGTGACAAATTGATACAAGGTTAGCAAATATGTGTCATAGTTCACTAGGTATTTGACATCAATCCCCACTCCTTTAGGCTCCAAAATCCTTGCTTGTTTATGCTCCCACAATCAAGGACATTTTCATAAGTTTATAGGACATTGATAATCAATACAATAAACTATCCATGGTATAATAGAAATAAAAATTAAAGTACAAAACAGCACAATAAAATCTGCATAAAACAAAATGAAGGTAAGCAGCAGTAAACATATAAACAATTACAGAACCAATAAAAAGAATGGTGCTACTTCATACCCCAAATGTGTTCCAAGCTAACAACGTAGAAGCTGATTGAATTTCCAGGAACAGACTAATCCAGAGTGCAAGTACAACAACTGAAAATCAATGCCTGTCCACCTGTAACCCTTTCATTGGAAAGGAACATTAGTAGGTACTTCCAGGATTTATTAGGTAGATCAAAACTGGTCATGTAAGGCTTTCCTGTAGATATCTCAGTGCCAAAGCTTTAAAGATTAAAACCAGCACTTTGAATTGCACTTAGAAACATACGGGAATCCAGTGCAGCACCCAGAGAACAGGCATCATATAGTCCTTTTTGCTACATTAGCCAAGAATCAAATTCCTGCATTCTGGATCAGCTGAAGCTTCCAAATAACCTTCAAAACTAACCCTATATAAAGTATCAGCATTCAGATATTTCAAGAAGGAATCATGAGGGTATGATTGACCATCTGAAGGACTTGTAGTCCAGGTACCCACAATTGCCATACTAGCCTGAGCTGCACAGGCTTGATTCTTAACTGATTGGCAATAATGAGTCAAGAAGAATCTTAAGACAGATTTTCTATTTTAAGGTCACTGTTACCCTTTCAACAGATAACACTGAAAACTTCAGAGAACTTCAGCGGACAAATAACAACCCCATCGTCTTCTGTTCAACTTCAGTCTGTTTCCTCCTAGTTTCCAAATTCTGTCTCTTCCCCCACAACAGAATCCATTCATCAAAGAAAGAGCACAACTGCTGCAGTTTGTGCCTACAATCCCCAAAGCCTGCAAGTGGTCCAAATGGGCTTTATGATTGATGGTATCAAAGCCTGTTGAAAGATCTAAAGAAAGCAAGAGGAAAGAACTTTCCCCATCTAGATCCTCCCTAAAGATTTCTATAGACTGTTCTATTTATCCTAAGTCCAGACCTGATCCCTGATTAAAAAGAGTTCAAATAATTCATATTTTTCTGGTGTGTTCAGTGTGAACCAATTTGATGTAATGGTTAAAGCATCAGACTAAACCAAGAGACTGTGAGTTCTAGTCTTGCCTTAAGCCTTGGGCAGTCATTCTTTGTCAGCTCTAGGAAGCAGACAAGAGCTAAGCACTTGCCATAAAAACTGCAGGGAGATGTCCAAGCAGTTACCAGGAGTCAAAAAATGATTTGGAGGAACAAAAAAAGTGTGTTTTGTAACTGCACCTTAACTATTTACATAAGAAGGGGAGGTTAGAGTTAGAATTATAGTTGACCAATGTAAATGCAATTAAGAGGTATATTGCAGTTTCCTTCAAGACTGACAGAATCCTTTCTGGAAACATGTTAAGTATTTCCATTATGCCCTCACCACTTCTTGTGGAGTCAAGAGGACCCAGTTAAAATTGCATCCTATATACTTCTTCAGAGCCTACTGGCCAGAAGGAAGTTCAAACAAGAGGACAAGGTATTTCCTGACTCACCACTCCACTCATAGCTTGGGTGGACAGTGAATCATGGCATTTTTATTGCAAAGACCAGGGTTAACTAGATGAGGAAGAGAAGTACAGCTGCACCTTTCTAGAAGGGAGATAGCAAACTGATAAAAAGGCTGCTGGCTGACACAATAAAGAAGGCAAACTAATGATACTTCAGTTTCTTTATTACCACAGTTTAAGATCAAACCTGAACTCATATTCATGCTCAGTAAATTCACTATTAATGTTGTTTGACACCCTAGATATCTCTTCTGCTACATCTTCTCCCAGAAGATCTTGGTAGATTAATTGGGGATTTAGCCAACACAGAGAGTTGTCACATCAAGTGCATGCTTCATCTTCTGTTGCCAGTGGCCACAGTAGAACTGTGCACAAAATTGCTTGAAAAACTGCAGAGCATGCACCCATGGAAACCATTCTGAGATGAACTATTTTAATTGGCTTATTCATCTAATGAATGGCCCTGATGACCTTCCATCTCATCTAGATTGGCAAGTAATCTGACCATGACAAAGGGCAGATGGAAATGCCCTCTATATTCAGATCATTATACATTTTCTTTTATGCAAAAGATAATCTAATGGCCTGAGATAATTTGGAACAAGTCTGTTATTTCAATGGAGGCCATAAACTCTTGAACTTTGACTGAACTGGCCCCCAAAACATGGAAGTTGATGCCAAACTTGTAACCCAACTTAAAACTATCCACAGCCTACTATTTCCTAACTGAGTCTCTCATCACAACACCACTTTCCCCTCCAGGTCCTTAGGCTTTTGAAAAACCACAACCCAGAGAAAATCATAGAGAGGGCATCTTCCATGTTCTCATTCAACAAGATCTTGGTAAATAAATAATGTTTAGGTTATTTTGTGCTTTAATTCAGAATTTTTGCATGAACTACATTTGGGATATCCGAATCAGTTCACCATTTCTCAGTTGACCATGCTTTTAGCATATTTTCAGAATAGTACATTCTTTGTTTCAGAATGCATGGAAGCATGACTTTTTAAAGCAGCACATTTTTTTTTCAAAAGTGTGAGCTTAAAAAAGAGATCTGACTATGTTAAGTTGTATTAAAATGGCATTTCTTTGAGCTAGTTACCTTCATTTTTCCCTGGTTTGAGTAGAAACCTAATGAAAAACAGGATGATTTTTAAAAGACCCCCAATATCTGAAGGACTGATCATTTTTAAGCACACAATATTTGGAACACTAAATATAATAGGCCACTATCCCAGAACAAACAAAAATAATTCCTTTGAAAGGGGATTTATTAAACGGCCTTCATTATTTGCTCTATTGTGTGGCCATAAAGCACTCAATGACTTTCAGAAGTCAGGCTTAGATTTGTGTTTTCACTTTTACTAGGAACTTATTCCTAGAATTTCAGTCTCTGTTAACTGATCATGTCCTCAACATGACTGAATTTAATTACACTATTGCATGTGAGCAAAATGACTGCATATTTTTAGCACTTGAAAAAGCAGAGATAGGGTTTTTGTTTTCTGTTTTTGAAAAACAAACAACTGTACATAACTGGTTTAATATTGTCCAGATGGTACTTGGTTTTAGCTGAAAATGAGAATGTTTGACAGCCCAGCTTTGACAGATAATTGTTAGATTTCAAATTCCCTGTGAGCACAAAGTAAGTATAAAGTCTTCAAGAGTTTATTCCCCAAAGGAAGCAGCTCAGAGAGCCTGACGGGAACATGGGATATCTTTCCATTTTTATGCAAACCTTGGAACACGTCACCTGTTTCAAGCAGAAGAAGAAGGAAGCCCACACATCCACATCCTTACATCCTGATTCTTTCTATCAAATGTGACATCATCCCTGTCCTACAGCTTGTGTTGCTTCTCCTCCTTCTCCTAAAGAGGAGAAGTCTTTAGTCTTTCTACTAAAACCTATTGATAAATTCAATACAATTTTGATTTGTCCAATGCTCCTTCAGGCTGCTTAACACACAGGAGGATTTGCTAAATAGATACTGATGACTTTTGATCTTATCTCTGAAAAAGAAACTCGACTTGCAAGTAGTACAAATCAAGTGCAAGTAGCCTCGACTTATGACCAGTTGCTTAATGGCTGTTCAGTATTATGACAAACATCCCTAGGGTACTTATGGCCCAGTTCCAACATTCCAACTGCCAGGCTTCCATCTGATCACATGACCATAACCAGTCTGCATTTACAGACACTTGCAATGTCCAATGGTCACCTGATCATGTTCTAAGACTGTTCTGCTGGAAGAAAGGTTGAAAAATCAGATTGGTAAAGTGAGTGACCCACTTTATACCATAAGGACTTATGACCGTGATGGGTGGGCTCCATTATGATTGTAAATCAAGGAATACCTATATTTAATCCAATGTTTATCTGAGGCAGCAAGGATTAAGGGGTAAATGAAACCTTAAATTTTGCCCCCACCCTCACTCACTCTCGATATGTGTTTCACCTAAAAAACAATAATACAAGTCACGAGATGTGACTGAGCTATGGTGGCACAGTGGTTAGAATGCAGTATTGCAGGCTAACTCTGCTGACTGCTAGTAGTTCAGTTCTCACCGGCTCAAGGTTGACTCAGCCTTCCATCTTTCTGAGGTCAATAAAATGAGGACCCAGATTGACTCTGTAAACCACTTAGAGAGGGCTGTAAAGCACTATGAAGTGATATATAAGTCTAAGTGCTATAGTGCTATGAGTAGATCACAGATTGTCTAATATAGTTCACACCTATTTTATAATATATACTATGGCAATTCATTATGCAATAGTTCTAGAAATTAAACGGCTATTCAAACTCAGGTAAATTGGAAACTGGGCTATGAATTTGACAAGGGCTAGCAATTATTCTTCTGTTGTATTCATATGTTCATTTGCTTCAATGTGCTAAATTAAATGTTGATTGCCTTCTATGAATGAACCAACTCCATCAACACTCCTCAACTGCACTAAAATGAAGTAATTATTCTGCATTCCTATTGGTTTATTTAACACATTGATATAGCTGCTCATCTATTTGATGGGACTTTGGATAGAGAGCAAAAGATAAAACATAATGCACAGTTTATTTGAAGCACAAAGTCAAGGTCACTGTGAAAATACCTTACCAGCATGCTCTCCTCCACACATGCCAGGATCCATTAACATCCTGGCCCCAATGCAGGTGTGATGCAGAGCCCCCAGTCATGCAGGCCAGCTGAATTTTTAGAGAACATTACAACACATTGTTTTTAAGTATGCTTCCATGTAGGGGTGGGATGGGGAAAACAACCAGTTATCTTTTCACATTAAGCAATTTTGAAACAGCCTTTAAAAAAAAAACATTATTTCTAAATAAAGTGTTTTTTACTGTGTCAAAAGCACAGTTAGGAATAATTGCTAGAAAGACAGCCAGAGAGAGAGAGAGAGAGAGAGAAGAAAATCACAGGTTCTTTTTCTTCCCTGAGCACAAATAAGGCATGCTAACAAAGAACACTCAATGTTATTTCCCAGCCTACAGTCTCATAAAATGCCCAAATGGGTTTATATGATGGCTTCCCCCTCCCTGCAATTCTTACCTTTGAATTGAAACAAAGCATGAGAAAGTCCAATGGGTAATTATTTTACAAAAGAATTCAAACCTGGGCGATGTAATGTGGGTGCTTCATCAGCCATAACTGTAGCTTTATTGCTGTAACACTGCACACAGCAGCAAAGAGATAGAAATGCCACCCGTTTTGCTACGGAGGTAGATTTTTATTGAGGAATTCAAGTGGAGATACTTTCAAGGGAGGGGAGCATGAAAAATATTGAAGGAGGCTGCTGGAAACAAGTGCAATTCTCCCATGCATTGACTTGTGCTGGCTTACTGTTACGAATGTCACCGAAGGGAGCCAGTCACACCTCAGAAAGGAAGAATGTACTTTTTGGTGTAATAGAATCAACAAACCCAGTTGCAGCACCTTCTCAGTGTCTGTTGCGATAAAGGTTTAGATTTGTTACCTCTCTGATCAAAAGCAAAGCAAGTTTTATTTGTTTTCCCATGAGTAAGTTCTCTGTTTGTGCTGTAGAATCTGTGTATGTGACATATCTCTCACTATCCCAAATTACTGCAAGCACCATATTTTGTTCACTCTAATAAAGGAGAATATTTGTAGCTCGGGGTGGACATGAAGGGTCCTTGGTGCTCTCTGACCTTGTTTTGTTCACTCTCCAAGGAGATATTTCTTTTTGTAAAATAAGAGGCCATACTACTGCTATATGTATCAGAAGTTTGGGTTATGCCACCATGTTTCTCTTCTAAAATCCACTCAGAATAATAGCTGGGTAATACTTTTATTAGAACCAATCAAAGCAACTTACAAAGGTGTGCAACTCTTGAGTTTTACTTTATTATACTGTTAATATTTGTTGACAAAAATGTGAAGTCACACCTGCCGATTCTTGGTTGGTGTTGGCGTTCATATGCATCAAGTAGATCCCAAGAACCAAGAAAGTTGTAAAGTATTCGAGTAGTATGCAGATCCAAACAGCTTTACATAATTGACAGATGGAATCTTTGACAATGTGCAGATTTTTTAAGTGCTGTCCAAGATTTTTTGGTATGGCATCCAGTGTGCCGCTAACTACTGGCACCACCATAGACAGTTTATGCCACAACTCAGTTTCAATTTTCAGATCTTAATGATGCTGATGCCAATCAGAAATGTGGTCTGCTCTTCAGCAGTTTGAGCCCAGCTCCATGAGATAGAATGAACTCTCATGGCTTGTTCTTAGCTCCTGCCTACCCAGCAGTTCAAAAGACTGGATTTGCTATTGTTAACCATCTATCAAGTCCTTACCAAGAACCTGGCATAAGCAGAGGTTTGATGATGTTAAAGGTATCATCACAGAATGTAAGCTGTTCCAAATAAAGCTGCCTTCTGCAACTGATGATGGTGATTTTTGTCTTTAGTGATCAAGTCATGCTCCAGAAGCTTTGGGATTGTACCCACAGTGCCTATTTCTGTTGATACTACCTTTGCTTTCTTTTGCCACAGATGTTCTACTTTAACTTGCAGGGTTTTTTTCATTTTGTGATTTTCTCCAGTTCTTTCTCTTCTCTTCTGCTGTCTCCAGGTTTTGTCACCTCTACTATCTAAACTTTTTTTGTCTTTCTTATCCACAATTGTTAAGCCTGGGGTATTACCTGCCAAGTGTCTATCTGTTTGAATTCTAAAGCCACAGAATACTTTAGCTTCTTCATTTTCTATGATTTTGTTGATTTGTGGTCCCAAAAGCTCTTGTTTGCAGGCAAATGGTATTTCTTGCAGAGATTCCACTGCACCATTCTTGCTAATTTGTTGTGATTGTTGTTATGGCACTTTAAGAAACTCAAGAAAATTTAACAATAATAAATCTGTGAAGTTTATTGGGATAAGACAATGAGTAGCCCAAATCACCAAATGAGCTTTCATAACTGTGGGTGCACTGGAATCTGAATCTTCCCTGTTATGGTTTAATATTTTAAAAACAAGACCACCCTGGTTCTCATTCATATCAGTGTACCTTCAGTAAGCTTGATTTTCCAAAACAACCAGAAATAAGTGTTTGTTATTTCTAAAATACACTTAGGCCCTCTGATCTGAATTGTTGCTGTAGGAAAAGTGGTACAACTGCAGTAGATGCCATAGATTCCCTTCTTTGGATGGCTGAAATATTATGTTGTCCAGAGAGACGGCATTTATCAAATTTATCTAAGTGAATGAGACAAATTAAATTTCTTTGTTTCCTTTCTTGTTTGGTATTTCTATTCTTCAAATCTTCAGTTCTGCAAGATGAAATAATTCAGGGGGAAGAGATACTTTTACTGCAGTGCACCACGGCTGATAGTTAAGGAGATCAAACCCAATTTTCTCAGTAAGTGTGTATTTCTGATTCAATTTGCCACTATGCTTTAAGCTACTTTCATAGATACATGTGTTTTGCCTGCTTCTAATGAGATATTATAGATTTGCCACAGAATTTATTCTCTGCATTTATCTAAGGCATTATTTGAAATACCATCCAGACATATTAGTATGCAAAAAGCTAGAAAGCTTCTAAAGAAAATGCAGGAGCATCCATTACATATAGGATGTCACTCAGAGGCAACCAGCATTCACAGATGTGAAAACAAAAGCAGAAATGAGAAATAATAAGATTTTTTTGTTTTTTTAAATAATTTTCTTGAAGTTTTTAATAAACAGTAAAAAATTAATGCAAATAGAAAAAAACAGAAAAGGAAAGGAAAATTCAGAAGGTTGAGAAAAAAATAAAAGAAAAAAATTAGAAGGGAAAGAAAAAGACAAGATAATAAATACAAGTGGTTTCCAAACTTCCTCACACTGAGCATAATGTCAACTTTGGAAGACATATTGAGACCAGATGCTCCCACGTTGCCACGTTTTGAGCCTGGGAAAGTGGGAGTGGGGAATTTCTTGGAGTATATGTAATTAGACATAACATTCTTTTTCTAATTCAAGGTCATGTTATTTTGCACATAAGTGAGGGAAAGTCTTAAGTTGGGACAGATGGTGATTGGGGCATGTAATGTGATGATGGGTGCAGGGGATAGATTTGTAGTTTTTCCTTATTGCAATCCCAGAACTTTCAGATTCAGGATTCTCCAGTTGTGCCAGTTACTATCCAAATAAAAAGAACTTTTGAGAAGATGTCTGTCTCTGAATTATTGGTTGGAGTGGAGGATTGCTGAAATGCTGTCACATAAACTGATATAATATGTTTCCATCCTCTTTTAAAATTACAAATAAAAAAAAAACCCTTCTCCCCATAGTCAAGTTTTATCTGTACAGGTAGTCCTCCATTTATGAATGGTTGTTTAATAACTGTTTGTAGTCACTATGGCTTTGGAATGGGTACTTTGTGGCCCATAAAACACTTCTACTCTATCTTTCTGTTACACACAAAAAATCACACAGTCCTCCTGATTAAATGACCACATTTCAGGCACTTGGCACCTCTTTGCATTTACAACTAGTTAAATGCCTTGTGAACATGTGATCGGCTTTTGCAATCTTCTCTGCCAGCTTCCCAAAAAAAGTCCACTGCTTTGAAGGTCTCTAGTATCCATAAAGTTCTTAAATTGAACATTTCCAAATGTCATTAGAAAGTGAGTTTGGCTGGTTGTTTTATGGTTTCCTCATGACATACTGACATTCTGAGCATTCATGGTCAATGTCCCATTCTCTAGAGCAGGGGTGTCAAAGTCACGACCCGTGGGGCAGATGCATCACACACTGGCTGCACCCATACCAATTTTAGCAAAGGGGCAAAAGTCACGATACGTCATGTGAGAATGTGACACCAGGAGTTTGAAACCCCTTCTCTAAAGAATCTAAAACAGGGGTGAAAAAATTGCATCTTCACGGTGTCATATGACATATCTGGACTTTTCCCGCCTTTGCTAAACTGGGCAGGGATGGGGCCAGCATGTGATACATCCAGCTTGCGGGCCGCAGTTTGACACCTCTGATCTAGAAGGACTGGTCAACTCTTTAGTCTTTGATTTTTCACAACAGTCATTGTTTCTGTTTGTTCATGGAGAGATATTTAATCAGCTATGACTCACAGTAGAAGCCCATAAAATAACAATACATTTTCTGTTACTCCAAAAACAATGAAAACTAATGATTTTTACTAAATTGAATGGATGAACTATAAGTCAGAAATGCCTAATTTTAATTCTTTTCAACTCCAAGTGGGTATGTGGTATGGAAAGGCTAATTTTATTCCCTTGAACTTTGATATTAATTGTTGGTATTAATAGAAAGAAGGTTTTAGAAAATAGACAGTTTATGTCCATCCTTATAATGTATCATCAATACAAAACACAATGAGCCTTATGAGCACTTGCATTTGAACTCATGTACAAAATAATTGGGGGGGTCTTCAGTACTACATAGTTCAACGAAATCAAAATACTAGACATGACAGGCCAGGAAAGGATAAATGGACAGGAATATTTCACCATAACGCAAAAGTTGCAGCATTTTTATATCATCTTACATTTTTATGTCCCTGGTTTCTTTACTCATTTCAGTCATAATTTTCTTTTAAGAACTCTCAAACCATGTATTTCTGGCCATTGTTTTCCTTTTTTCTCCCATGGGAAGCCCCCACCCCACCCCAGAAGAATGAAATATTTTGGGAAATATTTAAAAAAAGACAGGATAGAATAGTTCCCTGAAAGGAGAAATGGGGAAACATTTTAAGGGAGGCAGAAACCAGCACGTCTGTCTCCCTTCCCCCAAGCAGAAACTGAGGAAGCCAGCTTTTAGAAATGCAGATTTGGAAATCTATTCAAGGCAGGATATTTCGAAACTGCTTGCAGCAAAATTTGACAGCTAACAAACATAGAATAGTAGGATTAGAAAGCAGCCCCTCACCCAAAATCCAACACAGGATGAAAGTCATTAGCCACAATAAGAGTTGCCCAGCACCTTTTCAGAACACAAACCCCTTCATTGCACCACCCCCAGAACAGTTTCAAACTTCAAAGTCACAGAAACCTATAAAGATCCATCCATCCATTCATTCATCCATTGGGTCAGCTTCACCGGAACCACAAACACTGGTGGTTCTACTTCATCAATAAACCTTTCTTTCCAATCAGCCTCCATATTGTTTCCAGCATCTTTCTCCCAGCTTGGAACTGACCCAGGTGGATTTTCCATCCCACACTCCTTCGTGGAGCAAAAATAATTTTTTTAATATTGTGCTGCTTTGCTTTTCTAACATTTATTTTATTGCAAATACATGTATGTCTTTTTTCTTTTCCCATTTTGTAAACATATATGAAAAAAATATATTTTCATTCCCAATTATTTTTCTTTTAGTTCATCTACAATGTTTCTTATTCTCCTGTGTATAAGAGAGGGGTGAACAACTCACCAGGCATATGTTATTCTCTTGAGAATTTAGTGTGATTTGGATTCTCACTTCATTTGTCACTGAAATATCAAAACTGCCAGAATCGTTCTAAAGATCTATTACCATTAGAATTATTTTAAAAGGTGACAAATGAAAAATCTGGCATACAGCCTGATTTGACACCTGTCTCCCATAGTATCTGCCCACCTGATTTGATCCTCTCTTTGGAACCTGAAAGTATGCTTTCAGTCTCTTATATCCCCTTTGACTGGCTTGACCTAGATTGAACTTTCTAGATATTTGACTAATATAAAAACATTTTTTAAGATTTTTTAGAATCTTGCCTTTATTATTTTTATAAATAATTTAAGGTGGCATAACTAATACTCCAAAGGTTCTCTCTTTTTTTTTAAAGGCAACAGGACTTTCTTTCCTTGAAGCTTTTGGATGAGAGAAGAAGCTTCTTGGATGAGAAGGAAAACATCTTCAAGAAAAAACAAAGAAAATCCGGTTGTCTTTTGGGGGGGGAAGCATCTTTGGGACAACCATGACTGAGAATTTCCACAGACATAACTAATATCTCTTCCTCTTTCTATTTATGCTAGAAAACAGGAGGCTATGAGTTCAAGTCCTATCTTAGCCATGAAAACCAGATGGATGACTTTGGGTCAGTCATTCTCTCTCAGCCCAACTCACCTCACAGGGTTGTTGTTGCTAGGAAAATAGGAAGAGGATACATTTTCTACTTCAAGTTATTTGTTATTTGTAAAGATAATAAAAATAGAAAATAAATAAATAAATAAAACAGAGCAAAAAATTAAAACACATCTTTACCAGCAGTCAACATCCAGATGAGCAGAATTAATACCAAGATTACCAGTATATCAATGATCAAGAAATAAACAATGTTACAACAAATAAACAATAACAAACAAGCCAACAGTAAACAATAGGCCCATCAAGGAACAGTAAGCAACAGGCCCATCAAGGAACCACCCACAATACTGATAGGACAAGCCACTAGCAGAAAAAATGTGAACAAATCCAACTCCCTTCTATCACTGATGATGCTACCTAGTTGGGAAATGAAACATCTGCAAAAAAACAATCAAGCTCAGAGAGCATCAAGGACTCCACAGTTCAACCTTGAGCTACAAATATTCTCTTCTATCGATTCCACATTCTGGCAAGAACTAGAGAATCAAAGGGTATTCTGTAATCAATAAATAATGGTATTTTCTTTTTCTTGCTTGCATTTTCTTGCTTTCTCCTTTATCCATCTTACATAAGCTATCAAATAGATTTCTCTGCCCTTAATGAAATCTGCCTGATCAATTATCTTTTATTTCTTTATGTATCTCTCTTATCTTCTTTGCAAATAACAAGCATAACTTTGTTTGCTTGAGAAATTAATGCAATGATTCTGTTATTAACATGTTCATTTGCATCACTCTTCTTTGGCGTAGATATTGATCTTTTCCACTCTCTAGGCCATATAGTTTTATTCCATGTCTGTTTATATGGAGGCCTTACCACTTTGCCTATTATCTCTTGCTTTCTAGTTGAATTAATCCCTGAATATATTCTATCTCTAGAAATATTTATTTTGTTCTATTACCCTGTTTACAAATGACTACACTATAATCGTTCCACTTTTCTTTAACTTAATTTGTCCTTATTAGATCTTTTCAGTGATTACATTTCAGTCTTCCTCCATAAACTGTAGGTTAAAATCATAGGATTTCTCTGATTTGCTTAAAGATATTTTTAATGTCTTCCTGACCCTGACTTAGCCTGCCTGAAGACATGTCTTTCTCCAAAGGAACTGGACATATGCAAGCCCTGTACTAATTGTAAGTTATTTGTTAATTATTGTTTGTTTCCCTTCTCCACCATGGCATGGCCATTCCTATTCCTGTTGTAATGTATGCATATTGCTCTTTTTAACCTTGTAAGTTGTCCAATCATGTATGAGTTGATGACTCCAGAGATCTGAATTATGAATGTATTATAAATGCAGGAATACATACACACCAACACACACCCACTGGTATTAGTATTTCAGTATATTTGCTATTATTCTTGACTGAACTTTCCTTCCTTCTTAATCCTTTCTTCTTTGATGTTAGGTGTTCATGTTCACTCATCTTCCACCATTGTTGTGAAGATTTTCTTCTAACTTTCATTAGCTAATAAGATAGCTTGTTCCAAGATTTTTTCTTCTTTGACATTTTGGAAATATCTCCCCACTTTGATTTTCTCTTATCTTTGCCCACATCTCAAATTTTCTTCACTGAATTGCATCTTTCATTAATCTCATATTCCCACAGTATGTCCTCCAAATCAAATCTTGCTGGCATGTCTTCTTTCCTTTATTTATGGTGTGACACTTGGATGATAATATCCTAATAATATTGCACTTTTCTATCTTCTGTTTTCTATTGTATAATAAATTTTATTCCAGTATTGTGCATTAGGTGATGTACATGTTGCTTAATGCAGAATGCGATGAGCTGGAGCGTAAGACAAATGTTACAAAATCCAAAACATAAATAAATGTCCTTTAATGCCTCCAATTTGGCCCCACTGTTCAATAATTCTCAGTTGGAGAGTAAACATACTCAAAAACAGTCTTCAAAAGAAAGCAATATAGTCCGAACTCAATGAGCAGATAAAGGTGAAATAAAAAACCAAAACAAATTACAATGAAGAAATTTCCACAATGGACCAGGATAAGTAATTACCAACTTCAAGGAGATAACAGGGCCCAATCTGCTGGAAGGACACCAATCAAGTGTCCTTCAGCCCAAAATAAAACTTGCTTTGCTTCTAGCAATGCTGTGTTTTCACCATCTCTCTTATATACTATTCTCCCCAGCTGTAACCAATGAGGGGGATCATGGCCACTTCCTCTCTCGTAAGCCTAGTTGTTTCCTTCTCTGTTCCTCCCTGCATGTCCTAGGATAAGAGAGGATAGACCTGGTTCTTCCTCTGACTGCCCAGCCAGCTCTGCCCTTCCCCAGCCTCCTCCACAACCGCCGGAGCCATGTCTCCACTCCCTGTCGGCTGTTCCTCCTCTCCCTCAGAATCCAACAAGGACATGACACAGGTATTGAAAAGCATACTTTTGCAAAAAAAATAGTTCAAAGAATCTCATAATTCCATGTTCTTTCATTTCTAAAACTGCTCTATTTCGGAATAGTATCTTGAACCTCGTGCCATTTGTGAGTAGCACCCACCATTGCACTTAGTAGGTTTTATTGTGTAAAATTGAATTTAATAGATAATTCTAATAGAAATGATTCTGTTATTTATTGAGTTAGGGCCAGCCACATATTAAATAATATCCGATTTGAGTATTGTCTCTCCATCATTTTTAGTATGGTCTCATATTTTGACTAGTACATCATAAAATAATCTAACATAGCCAATTATGGCCCACTTGGCTTCATTTATGTGGTCTGCCAATTGTTGTTTCCATTCCATGTGTCCCTATGAAACAAAATACTCTTCTATCAGTACTTAATTAAGTCCCTTGCAACTGTGGTCTAGCCATATCATTGCTCCAGATCAACTTAAGAAATTTCAGTATTCTTACTAGAAACTTGAAGAGTGCCTTTTAAATATGAGAGTCTTATTATCTGACACCCAAATTTATTCAGGGTTTTACTTAGAAAAATTCACCTTTTTACAACCCTGTAGTCCCTCTTAAGGGTAGAGTTGGAGGTATTTTTTCATTGCAACAGCAGATATTTTTTCATTGCAACCTAGGAGAGAAACATCTGCCACTAGCTAGGATTTCAATCTTCCAAGTGGAGGTGAATATCTTCACCACTAGGCCACCATATTGTTCATTCGGTGTTTTACTTATGCCCACATAATTTTCTTTGTGACTGTATTGAAGAAGTTCATCATTGACTACTTCTAGATTTGATGCTGAGGTTCCTTCTCTTAGGCAAATTGGTTTCCTTCCCACCTGTCCTCATAACCATTGTAGTTAGCTCTTAGCTTCAGTGGTCCTCTTTTTATCTGCCAGCAATGATGACTCTCCCAGGAATTTCTGTTCACAATAATATTTTTTTCTTCTCAGGATCTCTAAAGCTACTTGGTTCTATGACTAAGTAACTACTTCTCAAAATGTATCCCAAAATATAAGCAAAGTTTATATTTTGAATATACTTCTGCCTCCTACTGAGTTATTTCTCATCAGGGTGATCATCCTCAGAGGGGGCAAAAGTATATTTCACAATATATGCTTTGCTTTGCTAAGGGCATTTATATTCTTACTGTGGATCTCTTAGATGTGTCTCAATGGCAAATGCCCAAAACTGAATAAATATTCCTATCAACTTGATTAGAGATTAATTTATATACCTAACTTTTTCAAAATATGCCCACCTTCTCATTTTGGCCACATTCAGATTGATTGTAAATTAAGGCTAAAAGAAAAAAAGATCCCAGTTGTAAGGTATTGTTTTATTTGAACATATCCTTTCTTTTGGAAGCAATTTATTGACATTTTTCCTTTAAAATCTAGGCTTCAATATGATATAGGGTGGTGCAATGGCTCAGTGGTTAAGATGCTGGGCTTGTTGATTGGCAAGCGTAAGCTTCGGTTCAGGACCCAAGTGTCATGTGGTGGGATGAGCACCGGTCTTTGCCACCTAGTAGTCTGAAAGCATGCAAATACAAGTAAATAAATAGTTACCACTTTGGTGGGGAGAAAACAGCACTCTGCAATGTCATGCTGGTCATATGACCATGTCTTTGGACAGTGCTAGCTCATGGCCTTGAAATGGAGATGAGCACTGCTCCCTATAATCAGCAATGACTACCAGAGTAAAATCCACAGGGACTTGTTTCATCTCCGTTTAATGACACCATGCGGGGTGGAGTCTGGGCAACTGAATGGAGCTCAGTGTTTACTGACTGGGTGTCCTTCATGTGGAGTTATATTCAGCAGATATATTCTCAACATGCCCAGAGAGAAAAATAATCTGCCTTTACTTTGGATCGAACTCACAGCCTCCTGATTGCAAGGTGAGAGCTCCATCTCCAGGCCACAGCACCACTTTCCGTAATCTGGCCTAGGGTATTGCTTATATTGTAAATTAAATTAGGGACATAAACATATTATTGTAGATAGATTTATTTTAGATTTAGCCATGGTGGTGCAGTGGTTAGAATGCAGTATTGGTAGGACTTGGATCCTGACCAACTCAAAATTGAATCAGCCTTCCATCCTTCTGAGCTCAGTAAAATGAGGAACTAGATTCTGGGGGACAATATGCTGACATTGTAAACTCCTCAGAATACTATAAAGCTCTATGAGGCAATATATAAGCCTAAGTGCTATTGCTATTGCTTTGGTGTTGCCAAATTAAAAGATTACTGAATCTTGTTTAGTCCCACTTCTTATTATTTATTTATTCCTATTCTTGAGTGATAGAACAAGAGCTATACTTATCAACATAGCATCAATTCAAATGTTATTTTCTTTTAAGTCAAGGGAACATATTTTTTTAAAAAAGAAGATTGAGTTCCATAGAAGATGTCTCCTTATCAAAATGATTTGTTTCTTTTTAACAGCCTAGATATATAGAAAATTGTTATCCTGGGTTTGTAGGTATGTAGAAAATTGTTATTCCAGTTTTGTAGATGCTGCATTTACATTATATAAATAGGCTGTGGAAAACATTCATAAGCTGCCTTGCAGGGGTACGAAAATAAAACTTAATATTTTAATTGAGAATCAGTTTTATAGCTACTGCTGCTAGAGATAAAAAAATTATGATTTCACAGCTGTAACATTCCTCAATTTAATTCAAGAATGATTTTCCTATAGTGCATAATTTTTGCATTCTCAGATACAATATGCATTTTGGAAGTCACGTGCTTTAGATAACTTGGGCTGAGTTCCTGCTGTGAAATATAGCAAGATGCCTTTGTGAAATATGGGTTACATGTCAACTTTCCATCTGTGGGAACTATGGATTTATGTATAATCGGCCTCTTTTGAATAGCTATATTGATTCCTTAATTATTTCTACATTGGGTTCAAGCCTTGTGCCCCTTGACTATTGTTATCTTGCAGCTTCCCTGCCTATAATTTTCACCCCTCTTTCAGATATCCAGAGATCTCTTGCTTCTTCAAATAAATTTGCTATTTCTGCTTTAGACCTGGAACTAGATTCGGTTGATATTTTCTTTCCTCTCTTTAATTCCCTTGCTTATTACATTCGCCAATCTGTACAATGTTGTTTATACAACTAGGTTATAACATGAAAAGTATGCATATTTACATTTACTGTATGTGTAAAAAATCTGGGTGGTACATTTCTTCAAGGTTCCTCACTGAATTGCTTTCCAATCTCCATTTTTTTTCTTGAAATCTTTGCAATAACCCCTGAGATCCAGGATGCCACCATAACTGAGGTCACATCCCCACCCCATGGGCATCCTAGGAGAGCAAAAGACATGATACCTTTAATCAGGAGTGGGATTCTACTGGTTCTGTCCGGCTCTGTAGAACCGGTAGCTCTGAAGAGCAGTAGACATAGAACGGGTTCTATGTCTGCTGCTCTTTTGGCCCATCCGCCCTCCTGGGCTCCTACCTGACCTTTATTTCCTGCTTTTTTGACCGCAGCTGCTTTGTGCGGCACAGCTGAGGTTGAAAAAGCAGGAAAAAAGAGGTTTTTCAAACTGCTCAGCTGCCCAGGCTACAAGCTGATGACATTTCATATGTGCGCACAGCACATATCCAGTGCGCATGCACACAAAGCATGCGTGCACAAAATGTAAATTACTGAACTGGTAATTTCACCAGTTGGATCCCATCCCTGCCTATCATGATATTATAGTGCATATGATACAAATTATAGAATTCACTTCATTTGTGAAATGACGTTCACGAAAATATAACTCAATTATAACTTTTCTGGAACTGTATGTGTCTGTTGTAATTTCCATCTTCTTTCCATGTTACCTCGAGTCAGATTTTTGTTTGCATGGTCTTTGATTTTTTTAAAGTGCTATGACTATTGATGGATTACATAAATATATTTAACATTATTGTCAGTTATATTCTGTTCATTAAAAAAAACCCATCAAAAGTTTTCCATTTTGAAAAATCCTCATACTGAAATATAATTCACTATATATACTGCATTATTCATTTTTTCCAACATTCAAGTTTATGTTCTTAGTTTTGAATTTTATGGCTAATATTTTTAATTAGCTATAAAATTCAAAACTAAGAACATAAATATCTATATTGCTGCATGATTTGAATAGGAAACAATGGGTCATCCCTTACATAAGTATTGTGTTGGGCAATATAGAGAAAATGTGAATTTAATTCAATATACATAAGTATATCCAATCATTTGAAAAACAGGGATAGAAGTTGTAGAAGGAATATTAAAACTCTTTGTATTCATCCATGTGAGCTTAAAACAGGACCACATTGTAAATTCAAAAAAAAAAAATCATTTAGGGGGTGGGAGAATGGAAATAAATTGTGTATTGGGATTTATTTTCCTGGGCATAATTAATTCCTATCATTCTTTCTATAATATTGTATGATGCTTTTAACAGAGCCTCAATTAAAATCTAGAATCATGGATATATGGAGAGAGATCTTATCAGGTGTATTTTTCCCAATGGTGAGAAAGTTCTAAGGTGTTGAGCCTCTTTCTAGTGTGATTAAAAGTTGGCCAGAGAATGGTGTGCCATATCTGAGTTGCAAAGATCTATAGATGGCACCAGATGGCAGAATTTTGTTTTAATTTTCTATAGGTCTTCAGTGCCATCTATTGGTCATCTAGATTTCTAAATTTAGATATGAAAAGTCTATTGTCTTGAGAAGCAAGAGGAGGAAGGTTAGGGTTACAATGTTTCTCAACCTTGGCAACTTTAAGTTGTTTGGATTTCAATTGATTGGGGAATTCTGGGACATGGAGCACACATGATTTAAAGTTGCCAAAGTTAAGAAACATGGCCCCAGCAGTTGCCCCAAGCAACAGGATGGTGGTAGAACCATTGTTCTAGAACAGGGGTTCCCAACCTGGGGTGCGAGCACCCCCTGGGGGTGCGAGACGATATTCCAGGGGCTGCTAGAAAAGTCCAGGTAAATAATAGGATATTGGCTATATGTTGGCATTTTTATTTATTATTTATTTCAGGGGGTGCGAGGTTCGAGTGAAATTTCTTTAGGGGTGCGGGGCGAAAAAAAGGTTCGGAACCATGGTTCTAGAAGGATACTTTTTCAAGCATTTGAAACTAGAGCTCCGAATGGGTTTAAATTGGGAATCCTATCATATCTGAAACTTTTTTAAAAAGAATCTATTTCAAATAACTAATCATCATGAACTGAAAGCCAGCCTTTATTGTCTCTATCATATAAATTGTAGTATTGTAGTTATGAATTGTAGTAAATGTTTATTAGAAAACCCCATGACTTCAAAGAAATTCTGATCAATAAGCTATGATCCTTTAATAGGAAGTTTCCTATTTCATTTCTGTTTGATATGCCATTGATCAACGGAAACATCCTTCCAGGAAGATGGGGGCAGAGGGGAGGTGGTGACTATCTTAGTTTAATATAAGAATATTGTTAACTTTGAGATCATTTGAGATTCAGAAAAGCAAAGCATTTCAAGTCCTCTTCTGCAATATCAGATGACTTCTTTCCTTCAACATCCAGTAAAAACTGCATGGAAAAAGTTGACAGATTATAGCACTCAGCAATAGCACTTAGACTTATACACCACTTCATAGTGTCCTCTCTAAGTGTTTTACAGAATCAGGACATTGCCTCCAACAATCTGGGTCCTCATTTTATTGACCTCAGAAGGATGGAAGGCTGAATCAACCTTGAGCCAGTGAGAATTAAACTGCTGGCAGTCAGCAGAATTAGCCTGTAATACTGCATTCTAACCACTGCCCCACTTATAAAGTCATGATCCAATTTTAATCTTTTTTTTTTTTCATGTCTCCCAACAGAGGACATAAGAACGTAGGTCATCTGGTTTGCACTGCAATATCGCAGTGCACATTTTATCATTTGCCCCTTTGCTTCAAATCAAATGAAATCCATCTTTATTCAGTCATAGGTCATCAAATAAAACACAAGAGTCACAATTAATTAAGAGAAAGGGGAAAATGTAGTTATTGAAAAATATCTGAAAAGTTAATAATACAGCATACTGTGCAGACAATACAACAATACTTGGCTGCGGTCAAGGAAATAAGATCAGATTGATGAGCTAATAACATCTTGAGATAAAACAAATCAGATCAACCAGGATATTAGTAAAGAGTGGAAATAATAATTTCTGGTGCCCTTTGCTTCTTCATTTCTCCTCCAGATGCCTATGCTTCTTCTCATATATTTTACAAAGGAAAAACTAGGGGAGTAATAATACAAAGCATCAGGAAGGGCCTATGCGGTGGTGTGGTAAGTGATTTAGACTGAATCTCCTTCAAATTATTACTATATCTCTTTTCTCAAACTTCTCATTTTTATAATATATCTTCAACAGAGCATATAACAACCATCCAGCTCAAAATGATCAAATATCATAATGTTAATAACAAGTAATAAATGCAAATCTTTGCACATTAAACATTACAAAACTATAACCAATGTTTCCCCAGCAGATAATGCAAGTGATTGTCTCCATAGTCAGGAGACAAAGTTAGGGGGTTAACCAACAGATCTTTTGCTCTGCTGAACATTTGGGAGCTAAATGTTTAAGCTAAAGCTAAAACCACACCACTCAAGTACTTAATACTAAACATCTAAGTCTGAGAAGAACAGAACTAGAATTGTCACCTGTTGATATTTGGTAGCAATATTTCTGTCTAGCTCTGTCCTGTTTTAAACTCAAAATTGCTCAGAAGTTCAGTGTGATTTGCAATCTGATAAAAGCTCATACTCTTTGGATACTGAAATAGATTCAAAACAGCAGGAGTAGTTAAAAGATTCAGAATGAGTTGTAGTGTGCAGACATACTGGGAGGTTGCTATGAATATCAGCAATGAAGTTCAAATTCTCAGAATTTGAAGAAGAATGCAGCCTTGAGCTTTTTATTAAAAGGTGATAGTAAAGCAGCAGGCATTAAGGGGAAGGAAAACACTACTAAAACCAAATACATTATTACAAGTATTTAAGTATTAAACAGAGGGAGTGGTGCTGTGGTTTACATGTGAAGACACTCACCTCTCACTCAGAAGGTTGAAAGTTCAATCCTAGGCAGTGACAGATGCTTCTCTATCAGGGTGCAAAGAGAAAATAGCCACTGTGAACTCTGTGTAGGTGTCAGAAAAGCCAACAAACACTCAGCCCCATTCAGTGCCTCAACTCCACCCCAATAAAAAGAATTACAGGGTAATTAAAAAAAATCAAGCAAAGGAAACACCATCTTATTCTTCTTTCCTTTTCTATCCAAAAGTACCAAAAAGCTTCTTCTAAGACTTCCTTCCTTCCTTCCTTCCTCCTTCCCTCAGTCACTCACTCATTCACTCACTCACTCCATTTTCCTTCCTTCCCTCCTTCTATAATTGAAGAAATTGAAGAAAAATTCACACGGAGGAACTGTAAAACATACTGAAGCATAGTCTTCAATGTGTATGGTTTTTTACTACCGGTTCTGTGGGTGTGGCTTGGTGTGCGCGACAAGAGAAGGATACTGTAAAATCTCCAGTCAGAGGTGATATTTGCCGGTTCTTTGAACTACTCAAAATTTCCGCTAACCAGTTCTCCAGAACTGGTCAGAACCTGTTGAATACCACCTCTGAATCCCATATGGATGAGATGCAGAGTACCACAGAAAAGCAAGAGCATAACTTCCTTTGGACTTAATATAAAAAAGCAGTAGATAATACTTTTGCTTCTCTTGAGTATATGTGTATGTGTGCATGCAACTGATCTTTTCACATGAGACTCATTCCAAGGTAGGAATTTAATAGAAATCACTAGATGATCAGTGGAGAGTCAAAGGAATTATAGTTGGCTTATTACAATAGTTTCTGCTGTATCAGCATGAAAATCTTTCCTCTTGTACAATCCTTCCTTCCATATTCTCTTAAAACAGATGTTTCCTTATCCTAAAATGATAGCAAACTTCCTTATTTATTGTTAAACAGATGTCTTTTTGTCTAGAGTTAAGACAATGGGCATTTTATATTTTCTATACACATTTTTATATATAAGATGTGTGATATGTAAGAATTACATATTAAGATTACACCTGTAAAATTGAGGAACCTAAATAACACCATATTTATCCGATGTCTGAACTATGTAATGCTTACTGGAAAATTACTGGACTAGATAGATTTGTTATGTTCTGTAGAAATGTCAACTTTTTGGCTAGAACATGGAAATGTAATATTTTTGGCAATGCGTATATGTGAAAAAATGTTTTGTCATCCTGACCGAAACAGAATTGGTTAATGATCTATTGTATTAAAAAAAACCCAGATGTTCAAAACAGGAAGAAGAAGCCATGAGGTGGGGGTTTTCAAGAGATGAGATTATGGGTGGTATTAATGGAAAAGTACTAGAGAAATCTAGGTACTTACCATGGGAGAAACAGGACAAGGAAACAGATGTTACACAACAATAATAATAGGGGTATTGCATAGCTGGATACATAGTTGGATAGATTGTGAACCCAGGAAAGGGGCAGAGACTGTATATTTGAACCTGAATATAAATCCCAGCTTTCCTGGGAACCAGGTCTTCTGCCAAGGGCAGAATTCCCTTTTGCAAAAGTTTCATAATAAAGCTCTCATATATTGTTTACGTGTCTCCAGTCTGAATACCTGAATGGTTGGTTTCTTATCCCAGATGTATGTCCTCCTTTACATACATTTTGCTACCTGATATATTAACTTGTTTATTCTGACAGTAACCAGCGTTACTAACTTTCCTATACAATCTTTCCTTACTGTAAACATATGAGAAAAAAATTATTCCAACACTTGTAATCCCCATTTCAAAATAAACAAAATGAAATGAATCACAATCAAGCTCAGCCATGCACAGTTCAGAAGGTTATTTCATACCTTACTTCTGTATCTCCTAGAAATGTTTAATATGTAAAAATATTCTCCTGGGTTTATTGATCTTTTTCAGGGTGATCATAATTTAATAAAGTGGGATATTATTGCACTAAAGTGGATCAATAAGCTGAGCAGAGAAGCTTTTCTTCATTTAATTATTTATTTAGTGCAGAAGGTAAGCGATTCTAAGAAGAGATCATCTAAAAAGGCTGCATTTTCCAACCCAAAGTATTAACGGGGGAAAACAACTTTCTGAAAGTATTGAGTTGGCCAAAAGCTGTTTCTTAATTGCCCTAAAAATTGTCACAGTAAGAAAAAAAGTTGAATAGGTTTGCAATTAACAATAATATTATACAGAAAATGAGAGAGAATTGAGAATTGTGCTGAATTCCCTGAGTATTAGCGTTTGTGTGTGTGTATGTTTGTGGTGGGTTTTGTGCATGTGTCTGTGTCTGCCTATATGTGCACCTACACCGTTGAGTTGATTTTTTTACTTCCAACAACTTCCTGGAGTTTTCTTGGGAAGATGTGAAGAAATGGTTGCCCCAGCCTATTTTCTAAGGTTGATGGCTGGCCAGGTTCGCCCAGCTAACTTTGTGCCTAAGGTGGCTCCTCCAATTCCTAATCTGGTGTCTTAACGACTACACTAGATTGGCTCTTTGAATATTAGAGACCCTATGAAAGTCAGCCATCAGCCTTCATGTTATGGTATTTTACTTTATTATTATAATTATTACTAATAACAGTAGTTACAGGGAGTTATTTCCTACCTTGACAGTAATATAACAACACAAGAATCATGGTGGCACAGTGGTTAAAGTGTAGTACTGGAGGTTCTTTCTGCTGCCTGTTGACTGGCAGCAGTTCAGCAGGTCAAATCTCACCGGCTCAAGGTTGATTCAGTCTTCCATCCTTCTGAGGTCAGTAAAATGAGGATCCAAATTGTTGGGGGCAATAGGCTGACTCTGTAAACTGGTTAGAGGGGGCTGTAAAGCACTATGATGCAGTATATAAGTCTAAGTGTTGTTGCTATAAATGTCCAATACCATTTAATATTATAATTATAATGCAAAATTAGGAGTATTTTATACAGGTTACCAAATGTGGGATCCTATGGAAAATAACTAATCCATAAAGTGTAAAACTGACAAATTGCACATAATGTTCAAGAGGTGTACAAGATGAGGCCATCAGTTTAGATATTTAGAAAATGTGAGGTACAATCGATTCATAGAAAGTAAATTATAATTTTGTTTGTTTGTCTTGTAATGACACTGTAATCCTTTACATCGGGGTGGAGTCGGGGTAACTGAATGGAGCTGAGTGTTTACTGGCCAGTTGCCCTTCCTGTTGCCAATGCAGAGTTTGCAGCAGATTTGCACTCATTGTGTCCAGAAAGAGAAATATCTCCTGCTACCTCAGAGCAAACTCACAGCTCCTGATCATGAGGCAAGAGCTCCACTTCTAGGCCAATGAGCCACTCAAGAAGGTAAACTATACATGACTGCAACAAAGTCCAAGAATAAAGGTGGTACAGTTCTAAATATATGTTGCTAGGAATTAGTAGTGTGTTTCCCGGAATATTATTCATGAGCAACCAGACTTATTAAGTTGCTGAATTTAATAGGTTTTTATTCTGCAAGAAGCATCATGTCCTTATATGGAGAACACTGAATCCTTTCTATGCTCAACAAGCACTAGCCAGGTTCAAATTAAGAGGCTACCTTGAAAATAAGGAGAGAATCAGTCTAAGAAGATTTACTCAGCTAAGAATCTGAAGCTTGTGAGACTTCAATTCAGTAGCCTTTGGGGCCCAATCATTATCTAGTTTCTTATTATTATTTGGGGGATTTTCAGTGATTTTGTTTAATATTCATATTGAATCAATTTTTTATTAGGACCATAGACCAGCCCAATAATTTTATTAATAATTAAAATTAATAAGTTTTTGAAAAGCTAAAAACTATATCAACAAAAATTGTTATACCAGGTTAAAAAGCATAAAAATGCTGTTTAAAAAAACCAAAAACATATAAAAAACAAGAGTGTGAAAAAAATCTATATTGTTCAATATTAATACACTTTCTGTGAGATTGTTTCTTATGTAAGACAATTCCCTAATGAACATTAGAGCAGAACAAAGGATTTGATCTTACTGAAAGAACATGTATTGAATTTGATTCTCTACCTATCAAACTGAAGCTTTTATGCGATTCCCTGGGTGTACTCAGCAAATGATCTGGCAGCCTAGGAGCCATGGGGCTCACCATGGAGGCTGACCAAACCTACCATAAGAGCTGCACATTAGTGCTTCACTGTCCCACAGTGAAAAGTCATGGAAGAGGAATGTTCTTTAGAATAAGCAGAAGCATCTCTGCAGGTCCCAGCATACTTTCTCTCAGCAAATGAAAGGAATTGGTGTCCTTTTCTAGACTCACAGCTTTAACCCCTGAACTCCGGCCTTAGGTTAATTCAGATTCCAGTAAATTCAGAATGTAATGAGATGTTTAGATATAGGATAAAGGATAATGCTTGCCAGAAAAGATTGGAATGACACCTAATTTATTAAAACTAAATTTGTCCCATGCTAAATTTTATGCTTGATTAAAATAACTGTGTACAGAAACTGAATCGGGGTAAGAGGTAGGAAGAAGAGGCCTGCTGTTTAATTGGAATAGATTTTTTTTTAAGAATAGGTGAAATGAATAATGACCTACTTCATTTAAACAAGTTGTTAATATTTACTCTGCAAATACCCACAGGGAAACTTGCCAGAGCTAAAATACCTATAATTTAGATTCCGCTACTAAACATTACATTATTTCCAAAGAAGAACATACACTATTTTCTTATCTGTCTTACATGGATACTTCATTTTACCAGCTTAACTGTTTATGGAAATCTGAATTTTACAAAATGCTTATTTCATATTTATGTAAGGTGAACCAGGTTAATATTCAGGATGCAACTCAGCACACATGAGATCCTACCTAAAGATTTGCAATGATTTGGGTTTAATTTTATGCTTCACAATAACATGCTTTTAGAAATGCAGAAAGTATTATGGCTTGCAGGGGAGCCTGGTATTCTAGAAACAACTTTAATGGAGTTTTGCATATTAAAAGAAAACAATGCAAGCTTGCTAGCAAATTAACAAAATGTATTTTAAAAAACAACTAGCTTTGTTGTTCGTTTATAATCAAACTTCTTCCCAAACTACAAAACCAGCATGGAAACCTCTCCCACTGGCCCTGGACACCATAGCCAAAACATTCCTCCAAACTTGTACTTCCACTGCATGTCAGTAGCAATGCATCCCAGACATCTCTCTAACAAAATGAAATATGAGCCAACAGTATGCGGCAGCAGCCAAAAAAATCTAATGCAATCCTAAATTGCATTAACAGAGGGATACAATCAAGATCAAGTGAGGTACTAATACCACTCTATAAAGCCTTAGTAAGACCACACCTAAAATACCGCATCCAATTTTGGTCATCACACTATAAAATGATATTGAGACTCTAGAAAGAGTGCGGAGAAGAGCAACCAGGATGATTAGGGGACTAAAACATATGATGAACAGTTTCAGGAACTGGCATGGTTAGTCTAGTGAAGAGTAGGACCAGGGGAGACATGATAGCAGCGTTCCAATATTTGAGGGTCTGCCACAGAGAGGAAGGGGTCAAGCTATTTTCCAAAGCACCTGTAGATCAGACAAGGAATAATGGATGGAAACTGATCAAGGAGAGATTCAACCTGGAAATAAGGATAAATTTTCTGTCAGTGAGAGCAATCAATCAATGGAACAGAGGTTGTGGGTGCTTCATCACTGCAAGATTTCAAGAAGAGACTAGACTGCCATCTGTCAGAAATGGTGTAAGGTATGCTTGTTCAGTGGGGTTGGACTAGATGATCTGCAAGGTCCCTTCCAACTCTGTTAATCTGTATCTATATCTTCCAGAAGTGATGTAATCATGCAGTCTCTGCTGTCACCACAAGAGGTTTTATCATTCCAGCAATCCTAATTATCTCCTCAAGCCTCCTAAAACGAACAATCTGCTTGCTTATAAGAAAGAAAACAAACTTAATTCCTACTCTAATTCCTCCCTTCTACCATCTCCTGCAATTCAAACAAACCAATTGCACAACTCCTTGAGAACATCTTATCCCCAGAGAAAGGTCAGCTCCAATCTTCCTTACCTTCTGTAAAAGTTGAAGACCTCACTCTGCTAATTAGCTTGGGGTTCTGACCGAGAGGGAGTATCACTTTAGAGGTGGTTTAAAGAGTAATGAAAGATTCCACCATTTCCTTTTCAACAGGCTCCTTCCCTCCCCATCTTTTTAGCTAAGATGAATTTTTATACTATTGCATTTATATTATTAGATTTTATATAGTTTTATCTTTTAATATTGTAAGTCGCTGTACAAAGTTGTCACCCACCACTCTCCTAGAAGAATGAAATATTTTGGGAAATATTAAAAAGGCAGGATATTATATTTCCCTAAAGGAGAAACATGCTCTTGGAAAGCAACCCCAGCAGAAGTGGGCCAGCCTATCTACAAGAAAAAAGACCTTCAGCTCCAGGGTGTTGGGATTAAGACATGGCCCTTCAGGATATAATAGGACCATTTAGCAGAAGACACAGAGCTCACTGCATTGCACAACCTCCTAAGGACATTGCATCAAAGCCCAAGCTTCAACCAAACTTATCTCAGACAAATATGGCCCCATGGGAGTCTGACAACAGTCAATAGAATACATGTTCTTGCACAGGAACAAGAAGCTCAAGTTCAAAGCCCAAAAGAAGGTATAAATCCACCCACTCTCAATCCCATGTGGTCAGCTGTCCAGAACCATCCATGTGCTTCTGCTTCACTGTTAAAAACCATCTTTCCAATCAGCCTCCATGTTTCTAGTATCTTTTTCCCACATTGGAGCTGAACCAGATGCATACTTCTTCCAACACTGCTCAGGTTTACAATGCAGTAAAATGGGTGGCTAATAAATATTATAAATTAAATAAATTAAAAGGAAATAAACCAATTGCCTGCTCCAACTCCATCTTGAAACCCAATCCATACTTCTGTGTGATTCAAAACCAGCTAAAGATACTATAATCTTCTTCAGGTGATAGTTCAGCAGCCACTCCCAGTAGTTACTCCTATTTCTGATTTTAAAAGTCTTATGTGAAAGTTATAATCACCAATTATAATGTTTGCCCTTAGAAACCAGATCAGAGCTCCTTTCATACTGTCCTTATGGAAGAATGAATGTTCAAAGAACCAGAGACTCTGCATTGCACAGCTGGCCTCACTCTTAACTTCACCATCTTAATCCCATTTCTCACAGCCTCCCAGTTTCTGTTTATTAAAAATCTGCTCAATTTGTTTTGAAAGATGCTGCTCTAAATTAATTACTGACTGCCTTTCCAAATTAAGCTGAGGTCGTTCAAATTATTTCTGTCTGCTGCAAATTATTTCTGTCTGCTAACATTTTCTGATTTTTATATCTCTTCTAATATTCTGTAATTCTATCATAGCTTTTACTAGTCTGTTTTATCTTTTTCTTCTTCTTCAAATGCTATGAGATAATGGGCAGGTGTGAGGAGTAAGGCAAAATGTGATTTTTTTTTTTAGATAACTCTATCCACCTGGATTGGGTTTGGATTTTAAGTCTTCCTTGATGACCATAATTTTCTTTGCATTATTTTTTAATTGACAGTTGTTCTTCTGTGACATTGTTTTGCTACTTTAATCTTACTGAAAGAATGGAAGGTAAGCTGTTCAGAGTTCTCCTGAATTGGAGTGGTGTATAAACTCTGGTAAGTATATAAGGAAGAAGATAAAATGAATAGTAAAATGGAACATATTGACCCTGATCTATACATCTTTATTCTTGAGAGAATGTATATTATACGGTACATGCATACACACACATATATATTTATTTTAATTTATTTATTTTGTCAATTGCTTACAAGATAATAGGTATAAGTAAAAACATAGTTATGAATACATGGATACACATAAGAAAAAAAAAGAAAAGAAACAATAGGACAAGGACGGTAGGCACTTGGTGCGCTTATGCACCCCCTACAGACCTCTTAGGAAAGGGGTGAGGTCAATACTAGACAGTCTAAGATTAAAGTTTTTGGGGTCTGGGGAAGAAACCACAGAGTCAGGTAGAGTATTCCAGACATTGACTACTCTGTTGCTGAAGTTATATTTCCTGCAATCAAGTTTGGTGCGATTAACCTTGAGTTTGTATCTATTGTTTGCTCTTGTATTGTTATTGGTTGAAGCTGAAGGATTCATTGACAGGTAGGACATTGCAGTGTATGATTTTATATACTATACTTAGATCAGACTGAAGGCGGCTTAGTTCTAGGTTTTCTAGGTCTAGAATTTCGAGTCTGGTGGCATAAGGTATTCTGCAACAAGAGAGGAGAACTCTTCTTGTGAAATATTTCTGGACTTTCTCAATTGTGTTAATATCAGATACGTAATGTGGGTTCCAGACTGATGAGCTGTATTTGAGTATTGGTCTAGCAAATGTTTTGTATGCTCTAAGTAGTAGTGTAATATTACCAGAGAAAAAGCTGCGTAAGATTAGTTTAACAACTCTTAATGCCTTTTTGGCTATGTAGTTGCAGTAGGCTCTAGCACTTAGATCATTAGAGATGAGCACTCCAAGATCCTTGATAGAGTTTGGATCATCAACAAGGTCTTGACTATTCAGCCTGTATTTTATTTTCTGATTTTTTTTTGCCAATATGTAGGACAGAACATTTATTTGTTGAGATTTGAAGTTGCCATTTGTTTGATTAATGCATATAAATGTGTTTTCCTGTTTGTGTGGACATGTATGCCTGTGTGACTATATTTATGTAGTACTATTGTATTTTTATTTCTGTGTGGGGTTTGTTTTACACTATATTTTTAATGTGAGCTGCCAAGAGTCAATTTTACCATGGCATTCAACTGGAATGATTTAAATAAAGTGGCATAAGAACCAAATAAAATGGTAAGAAACCCTGGAGGCATTGCAACTCTTGGTATTTCGTATCAAATGGGGCTCTGATTAGTCTGTTGCAAACATGTTAAAAATATAGCCACAGGGGGCCATAGCTAGAAAGCAGGTATCTTATTTATTATTGTCCCTCTGTATGCTGTCTATATAGCATACTAGAATTTAAGTGCTTGAACATAGCTAGTGATCCAAGCCTATTTATGTAATAGATTTTATTAATTCAGTACTGCAGTCCTGTTTAGGCACAAAATAAAATAAGAGTATCTGACATCAAGCATTTTAACCAGGTATTATACTGGGCCATCGCTCCAAATGGGCTAATACAAATAGAGGTAGTCCTTAACTTACAACAGTTCATTTAATGACTACTCCAAGTTACAACGGCACTGAAAAGTTACTTATGACCGTTTTTCACACTTACGACAATGACAGTATCCCCATGGTCTTGTGATCCAAATTCAGATACTTGACAACTGACTCATATTTATGATGGTTGCAGTGTCCCAGGGTGAAGTGATCACCTTTTGTGACCTGCTGACAAGCAAAGTAAATGGAGAAGCCAGATTCACTTAACAACCAAGTCACTAATTTAAAAACTGCGGTGATTCACTTAACAATTGTGACAAATAAGGTTGTAAGATGGGGTAAAATCCACAACCAAAAAATGTCTCACTTAGCAATAGAAATGTTGGGCTCAATTGCGGTCATAAGTTGAGGACTACCTGTACAAAGAGTCTGCCTTTCCTTGCTTTCCCATTCAGTGTGTCATAACATCTGCTTATGTTATTCAAAGATCAGCTTAAACCACTGGTTTCAGGGACCCCGGACTGGAAAACACCCCTTTTTGTTATAGGACATTATCAAGTTTCTTTCTAGCTTAGTCCTGACAGGTAGTGATTTACAAGCTTATAGTTAGTTCTCTACTGCTGAATCTTGAAATAGCCCTATTGTTCATTGGCATTTCTGCCATTCTGTACTTGTTCAGCAATATACTCTTGTAACCGAACAGCAATTGTAATTTTACTCCAAGTCATTCATTCTCCATAAAGAGGAAGGATTGCAACTCCTCTCTGCGTACATTTATTGTCGTCCTTCTTGCTGCCATAGTCGTTCCATCTACTAAGAGATGGAACTCATCAGAGAAGAGGTGCACTCCGTATGATTGCTACAGCTTCATATTTCAAAAATGGACAACAACAGTGTCTAGGTGAGGAAGAACTCCTTCCCTAAAAGATTATGAATATTAATTGTAATAAAAAACAGGAAACTTAGCTTCACACCCAGGCATTTGACTAATTTATACAAAATGCACAAGCACACACATGAGGTGGAGGAGCACACAGAAAAAGGAAGTGCAAGAGATTCTAAATTAAATTATTTTTCTCCTGAACCTTTGTGACTGTTGTTGGCTTAGCAAATCAACACACTTGCTAAACTCACAAAATCATTGTCCTGAAAATATTACCATTTTGTCCATGGGAAGAACGCCAGCAAAGATGAACTTCTTTCAAAGAAAACACTAAACTTTGACTCCAGCAATTCTGACTACGCAGTTACAAACTTATATACATAGCTCCTAGCTGCAAGCCATGAGGAGGATCATGGTAATCTCCTCCTGAGTAGACCTCTCTTTTCTCATCCCTGCATACCGTAGGATGGATAGGGGATGGGTCTGGATCCTCCTCTGATTGTTCAGCCGGCCTCTCCCTTCCCTAGACTCCTCCACCACCTCTAGAGCCATACTCCCAATCCCAGTTGGCTGTTCCTCCTCTTCCTCAGAATCAGTCTCCACCAGGGGCATGACAGAATCCCATTTTTTCTGAATCCTCTGGATGCTTCAAATTCCTGTCTAGTAGCAAATGCATGTAATGATGGATCTTTCAATATATCAAGAGTGACAAACTGTAGCCTTTATAACCCCTGTGCATGACTAGAGTGGAAACCCCAGAGGAAACAGTGCAGTGACTGATACAATAAAAGTTTCCAAAGAATTGAGCTATATGGGATTTGAGAAAATTGCTCATCTTAGATGTTAAAAAATAGTCTGTTTACCATGAAAGAGCAGGGGATTGATATTTGATTCAAAACAAAGCACAATGTCTCATCAATTGGTATATCTAGGGCAATTGTTATAATTTAAAGATAAAGATAAAACTTGGATCTAGAAATTACTTTTATCTCAGGGTTGACATGAAGGGTCCTTGGTGCTTTCTGAGCTTGCTTGTTTTCTTTCAGCCATTTCATTACCCAAACTAAGTAACATCATCAGTGCTCTGATGATACTACCTAGCTTGGATAATGAAACCTCTGCAAGAAAACAAACAAGCTCAGAGAGCACCAAGGACCCCTCAGAGAAAAATCTTTTCAGAAACATTCTCTGAAGATCTGTTTGTCTCCAATCAATTGCCGATCACAGCTTGCAACATCTGAGAGGGCTTTGCTGGCCTCAAATCATATTCCCTTTTGTGAGAGGGACATGGTTGGGAAAAAGGAAAGCTCATTTTAGTCTGCGTAAGCTGAATGGTAGGTCTTGTGAGATAGATTATACTGACAGGGCAGATATTCTTAGTTCTGTTTTAGGAACAAAGGTGATTCTAAAAGCTTTGCCAAAAGTTTCAACAAAGAGTGACCTTGTTCCTTCAGAGGTAATATAGATCTTCTATAATTAGAAAAGTCTGTATCTTCAGTGTTGCATGGACACATAATCATTCCAGGAAGCTTCAGAGAAAGAAAAATCATCCTCTAAATTGCCCAACATAGATATAAATTAAAGATATAAATTTATATATACAGTATTGAATTTGAATATATATATATAGCTGTGTGTCTATCACATGTGATATCACATCACGGAACTCAGAAGGTTACACCACAAAACCTCAGGATGTTGCAACACAGCCAACAGCCCAGGAGATTACAGCACAAGAAGCAGGATGTCACAACAATAGAACTCAGAAGGTCATCACACAACCCATTACCCAGGGCGTTACAACACAGGAGGCTGATAGACACACAACCAGTACCTCAGCCACACAGGTTCTTACGAAAAAGCCAACCAATCTGCAAACATCAACTACATCAACCAATCAAGAAATAACAACACAGCCAACCAGCCCACTTACAACAGAGCCAGAACACCACACTTCCCCACCAGTATTTATAGAGAGATGGCAGCTCCGATCATGCTTTGCTCGCACAAGCATGAAGCTGAAAGCACCAGCCTGAAGATGGCAAATGGGACCTTGTGGAAACATCATCAAGATACTCCCAATCTTACATGGGAAAAGACCTGAACATGCCTAAACCTGCATGTATATATGGTATTCAGCCTTGTTCAGGTATTTTCTCAAGTCACATAGGAAAATACCCGAACAAAGCTGAATACCATACATATGGCACCCACGAAAACTTAAGAAAACATACACACACACACACACACACACACAAACACATACATACATACATACATACATACATACA
>NW_020769345.1:5007058-5020366 GCF_900518735.1 Pseudonaja textilis | reverse complement strand
CGACCATGGACCAGAAGCTGCACTACAGCTGCATCACTACCCACTTCAAACCCCTCCGAGCCATACATGAAGCAAACCGACACCCACTATGAAGATGCAACAGGACCACGAACTAGAAGCCAAACAGCAAGATCACAACTCACCAGCTCAAATCCCCCAGCAACTAAGACTAACCGGAGCACAGCCAAGCCCCCACCTGAACAGAACACGCCTGCAACCAATCAGAACACGGCTAACCCCCCAACCAATCAGAACACAACCAAACCCCCTACCAATGAGAACACACCCCCACCCAATCAGAACACAGCCAAGCCCCCACCCAATCAAGTCCCACCCCCACTGGCAGTTAAAAGGAGGAAGCAGCTGCAATCTCACATTACTCTGAAAAGCACAGAGCCGGAGACAGAAGCCTGAAGATGATGAATGAGACTTCATCGAAACGTTGCCTAGATACTTCGAATCTTACGCGGGAGAAAACCCGAACAACCAAAGATCCATATATATATATATATATATATTCATATTCTTAAGTTTTCGTGGGTTGTTCGGGTATTTTCCCGTGTCATTATAGTTGTGCTTTTAAAATTGTAGCAACGTTTTGGCAGAATCTCATCTGCCATCATCAGGCTTCTGCATTGTGTTTGTCTGTAAATCAGACTTTCATAGCCATTTCTGTTTTAAATTTGGTGGTAGCCTACTGCTGTGCCAGAATGTTTTTTTCTTCATCCTGATTGGTTGGGAGTCTTGGTCTGTGTTTATTGGTCTTGGAGTTTGCTGTGTTCTGCTTGATTGGTGTTTCTAATATCTTCTGTCTGTTTTGTAGCTTTTTTTGTCTTGATTGGCTGGCAGGTGTTTGCCTGGCTTGTGGTGTGGAGATTTTTGTTGTTTGTGAGTGCAGGCTTCCAAATAATTGACAGTCTGGTGGAATCATCTCTTCTATTCATGCTTTTAGGTCTTTTTTCAATCTCTATGGCTTCCCTGATAATTCTGTAGCTGGGGTTTTCTATAATGGCTAGGGTTTTGGTGCCATTGAAGTTGATGCTATGACCTGTTGCTTTCATGTGTTGGGCTAGCGAGGAAGTGTGTTCCAGCTTTTTTACTGCATTTTTGTGTTCATCCAGGTGGGTACTTATTCTTCTATTGGTCTGTCCAATGTATGTGGCAGGGCATGATGCACAGGGGACTTGGTTTTCCAAGTCAATTTTATCTTTGGGTTTTCTTAGGATGGCTGCTATTTTTCTGTCTGTTTTGAAGGCAGTCTTGATGTGATGCCTGTGTAGTATCTTACTGATTTTGTCTGTAGTACCTCTTATGTAGGGCAGGACAGCTGTTCCATAGGTCTGTTCATTGTCAGACGAACACTATACAGAAGCCTGATGATGGCAGATGAGATTCTGCCGAAACGTTGCTACAACTTTAAAAGCACAATTATAATGACATGGGACAATACCCGAACAAAGCTGAATACCATATATATATATATATATATATATATATATATATATATATGTATATGTATATGTATATGTATATGTATATGTATATGTATATGTATATATATTCCAATGTAACATCATTAAAAAAAAGTCTGAATCAGAGCTATGTCCTCAAAACTTTTCAGATAAGTGGCATAGACTTATCTAAGCAATCAATACCTCATATTTTTTCCATTGATAGTTTTGTTCCTTATAGTGAATTTTATATGTCATTCTGTTTGCAGAAAAATCCTTGAAGATTTTCATATTTCATACGCTTTCATATGAAAGGGGAAAGAAGCAGTTTTGTGGATTGACCCTTGTTTACTACAATCTTCCCCATGCCACCTTCGCTACTGTTCTAGAGGTACACCATTCTTCTTTATCAGAGATATACTAGTTATTTTGAGCAGAGATATGCCTAGGTCAGTTATAGATGTGTTTTGGAGATGTGTCCCTTCAAATGTTTTCCATGACCCTTCCTAGACAATCATAATCACAACTCTACTTAATCTAAGTAGAGTTAAATACAATATAGCCAGTTTTGATGCCCTCAAAGATCCTCTCCAGTTCTGTCTTTCTATGAGAAACCAACATAATAGAAACACATGCAATGGTTAAATATAAAGTTCTAAATAGAAAGCAATCACACAGTTCATGGACATTTTTTTTTTTTTGTTATCACTTAAAGTAGTAGCTGTCATACCTCATGGCTGGATCATTAACACATATTGGAAATCATTTTCATTTATGTCACAATCTTGCCAGAAAGATTTCATATTCCCTTTGGAAAATTTAATGAAACTGTTTTATATCTCCAGACAAATGTTTTTGATAATTCATTGCAGAAGCACAACATTTTTTTGAATCTACCAATGAAAACATCCATGCAAAAGACAAGAAAAATTCTGAGAGCAAGGAGAGGAATGGTGATTTCATTTCTTTGAAGAGTCAGAACATCCTATATTGTCTTAGCATGCAAACAAACCATCCTTTGATATTCCTAAAGATCCTGATTCAACACTCTAGTCAATGGAGATTTTGTAGTCCAAGAGTCGGCAGTCCAAGACCAAACATACACTTCCCCCTAAATCATAAAGATCAAATCAAAAAGGCAGGGATCTTCTCTTTCAATCATTTCAATAAATGTATGTTCTCAAATCAAAATGTGATATAAGCAGATGCATCTGCAAATCAAATAGTCTTTAATAACTGAATAGAGGCAATCAAGGAAGATATTATTTCCACATTCCAAACATTCTTTTCTAGAAAGACCTTTGTCTTAGCCATGACTTGACAGTTCTCTACTAATCACCTATCCTAGGAATGGTTCAGCTTTTCCTAGTTATAAGCCACACTCAGTGATACTGGAGGAGGAAGTAATAGGTAAAGAGATTTCAACTATACTGCTACCCTTCAAAAAGACGTTGACTATGTATCAGAATGGTCAAACAAATGGCAACTTCAAATCTTAACAAATAAATGCTGTCTTACATATTGGCAAAAAAATCAGAAAATAAAATACAGGCTGAATAGTCAAGACCTTGTTGATGATCCAAACTCTGTCAAGGATCTTGGAGTACTCATCTCAAATAACCTTAGTGCTAGAGTCTACTGTAACTACATAGCCAAAAAGTCATTAAGAGTTGTTAACCTAATCTTACGTAGCTTTTTCTCTGATAATATTACACTACTACCTAGAGCATACAAAACATTTTCTAGACCAATACTCAAATACAGCTCATCAGTCTGGAACCCACATTACGTATCTGATATTAACACAGTTGAGAAAGTCCAGAAGTATTTCACAAGAAAAGTGCTCTACACCTCTACTCGTTGCAGAATACCTTATGCCACCAGACTCGAAATTCTAGACCTAGAAAACCTAGAACCATGCTGCCTTCGGTCCGATCTAAGTATAGTATATAAAATCATACGTTGCAATGTCCTACCTGTCAATGAATCCTTCAGCTTCAACCAATAACAATACAAGAGCAAACAATAGATGCAAACTCAAGGTTAATCGCACCAAACTTGAAATATAACTTCAGCAACAGAGTAGTCAATGTCTGGAATACTCTACCTGACTCTGTGGTTTCTTCCTAAACCCCAAAAACTTTAATCTTAGACTGTCTACTATTGACCTCACCCCTTTCCTAAGAGGTCTGTAGGGGGTGTGCATAAGCGCACCAAGTGCCTACCATCCCTGTCCTATTGTTTATTTTATTTTATTTTTTTCTTATGTGTATCCATGTATTCATAACTATGTTTTTACTTATACCTATTATCTTGTAAGCAATTGACAAACCAAATAAATAAAATAAATAAATAAACTAATGAAACTGAACTTTAAGATTCTTGGGGGCAGAACCAAGATAGTAAGCTTTTGTTACTGGGCATTTTTTGTTTTAAAACTGTGTAATTTTGTGATGTAAACATTCAGAATGACTAAATTTAAAAATGCAAATAGAGAGCTTAAAAGTTTTGAAAGTTTCAAAACTCTATGTGCTGAGAGTTGGAAGCCATAAATTATATCCATTGACCTATGCTACTTTTCTTTCTGTATACCATTATCAGAGAAAATATATTGTACATTACTAAAAAGACATACTATAGAGATCATAAATAGTATGGGAAAACCAATATTGGCTTCAATACACGTTACAGTATTTTTGATTTCTTTCTGATGTTAGGCAATCTGTAGTAATTTCAACTCATTCACCAAGTCATTTAGTTTCTACTTATTTTATTACTTACATTAGTTACAAGCGTCATTCAAATTGAAAATGTATTGATTTACTAAATGGCACCATCTCTTCTGGAATTACTTTTACAGTAATTTTAGGGGTATCAACAAGCTCACTACAATTCCGGTATCAAACCACACCTCCCAAATAGTGGAGACTGTTCCAAAATGCTAAACCTGATACAGTTTCCAAGAAAAAGACCCATTTGATAATATTTCCATTTTATCCAACAGAGATTTTCTTTGCTGCAAGTCAAGAAGTTGCATTGGGCTGAGATTTGGGGAAGAGGTGTGAATATTCTAGGCAGGCCATGATGAGGTCTAAGATGGAGATCTTAAATAGGTTTGCTTAAAGAGTATCCAGGATGACATTCCAATTACTGATTCTCCTTTATTAGGTTTTTTTTTAACATCAGAATGGACTATAGAATTATGAATACATATTTGTATCAAGATATCCTTTTATCAATGTACATTCCTTCCTAAGTGGAAAGCTGGCACACAATGGAATAGGAAAATTGAAGTGGAAAGATTTGATTGATTGATCAAATCTTTTTCGATTCCTAGAAATCACATAAATACTTTCTCCCTAATGATCTACACCCAACCTGTGTTTTTTTCAGGTCACCATTGTGATCCACCCCTGAATTAATCTTTCTTATCCTCCACCTATTGCAGCATTAGAGCCCTTACAAGACAGAGAGGTCTTTGCATAATGTATGTGAAGTAGGATAGTTTGATCATTTGTTCCTCAAATGAAAACTCTGGGTTGAGAGATGGGATAATATGTTGTTGAAATTTGTGGTGTACCCTGAATGTTATAATTTGAGGTGATTAACAACATCCATGACAGCATAAATATCTTTTTTTTCTACATCCAGACTGCCTTATCATGTCTAAATAATTATTTTGTTGCTGGCACTTAACAACTAAAGAACAAAACAGAGATAATTGGATGGTCCTAACATTGTCAAACATTGAAATAATGAAATATCTCTGATGAGATCCTGTGGGAACAATCAGAGGGAGCAAAACAGATATACTTCATGACCCTCCACACAGAAAATAGTTTTGCTGCTACATATGCTCATAACACTTGGGTAAACTGTATGATTTTATCATCATTATTTCTGTGAGTACCTTTATTATTTCTGGCAACATTCTGAGCTGATATGTTTTTCATACATCAATTTAGAGTTGGAGAAGAACAAGTTTGTAGAAATGTTTCTAGAGTCTGAAAAGAGAATCTTGGAAAAATGTTAGAATTGTCTAGCTTTTGGATTTATAATTCAGTTTGGATGGACTTGCACAAGTCATGATTCATCATATACAAGGCTGTACCCCTAGATTAAATCATCCAAAGGCACCTGCCTCTGGTTTTTTCACTATAGCAGCCCCCGCTCTCAAAACTGAACAATTAAGATTAACCAAACTCCAGAAATATTTTAGATCCCGTGAACTAGATGTAGTAATGAATTTCAGCCTTGGTGGTTTTAAAGTATGGATTATGAAAAAGACAGTGATATCTACCAGGTATGAAGTCTATGTATTATTTACCTGAGAAATGATGGAGGAAGAAGGAAAGAATTGTTGATTTCATATTCTGTGGGCTTTCTGGAATCATGTGGTTAGCCACTATGGGTGATCAATATGATCCAACATAGGATTCCTCTTATGATTTTACTTGGGAAACTGTTCTTTGTATTGTTTAAATAAAGAATAGTCTTTAATTCATTGTCTTTAATTTAATATCACAATCCTTGGGTGAGAAGAGAAAGAAACTTAGCATAAATTGGCATCAGAATGCTGATACTTAGGGGGTGAGGTTTCTAGCAAATTGTTTATAGCTAGAGGAGAGTGGACCAGCTCACAGTAGCTAATGAAACCTCCATTAAGTTAACATTGTCATGGGTTCAGTTGTAGATAGTGGTAAAGCCAGGCTGAGGTGCACTATAAAGGTGTGCATGTAACATTCCACTATCAAAGTTGATCACAAGATACATAATTATACCAGAAGCATGGGTACCTGCATGAATTGAAGATAGAAAGCAGCATGGGGTGTATAGTCCAGAAACAATTCAAATGCATCTGATCAGGTAATACCATAGAACGTGGCCCCATCTTACACACACTGCTCCTTCTGTGGAAGCTGGCTGTCATATTCTTGACAACTGGACAGTGGCCTCAATAATTGTACCTCTTAAGTCAAGATACATATAGTAATACGTTTTGGGACAACATTTGGAAATGCAGTGGTACCTGCAATGAGGATGTAATTTTTCAGATGCAGACTGTTATTAATCCTCATTTTTAGGAAAGAAAAAACAATTACAGGCATGTTACATTTTCTTCCAATTATTAACTATGGGTTAAATCCAAGCATACTCCCTAGCACTTTTTCTTCTTCCAACAATTCTCTCAGAGCAGGTGTTTATGTAGTGATGCAATGTGCTCATTGGGTTTAAGCATAAATTAGAGAGCATATGGAGTGTCTAAACATAGTGAATATTTTCCCTCTCTTACAAATGACACAATAAAATGATCCTTCCTTCCTTCCTACCTTCCATCCATCCATCCATCCATCCCAAACATCTGATTCTGGAGGACTAAAGAGAACAAACAACAAAATAGCCACATTTATATGAAAGAGGCAGGGTTTCATTTACACTACTTTGACCATCATCTTGCCTTTTTTTGACCCACTTGTGGCTACAGATTACCTTTATTATATCAGCCAATGAGTTTTGGACTGAAATTTAAAGGTAGGAGAAAGATTAATTTCAAGGTTATCCAGATAGTGAACAAACTAAAAGATGAAAGAAGAAATTATGTTATCTGGATCTATAATTTTTTAACAACATTCCCCAAGTTCTTGCTCTTCTGAGGTTTTGTACTGTAAGTCTCATCAGACTCAGAGAATTTAGTCAGCACTCAGGGTTGATGCAAATCCCCCATAGTCAGAAGATACCGGGAAAAGTTACAAGGCATTTCCAGTGAGAGATCCTTGTGAAAAATAATGATGGTGGCAGCAACAAATTTAAGAAAATAGAGAGCCATTTGTTCCCCTGACAATATTAATCTAATCATTTATCTGTTCAAATCTCCCAGATGTGGGTGTAGAGCAGGATGTCATTTTGTATTTTAGCTCATTTTAGTAATACAAATATAGATGAATTAGAATTAGGAAGAAATGGTGGGGGGGGGAGTATTGACCTCCGACTTTCTCTATTACAGTAGAATAAGGCATTAACAACAGATCACAGCTTTTTGCTTCACCATAATACTATAAATAAACCATTTCTATAAAGATCTATCAATCTAATCTGTAAAACCCAAAGTCAAAGTTTCTTTTCCACATCATGCATGAAGTTCAGAAGCAGTTTCCATGTGGAAACAAAAGTACTTATGTTCTTTTCTTTAATCAAGGTTGTCAGTTTTGCCATATCAGCCAACTCCATCAACTTCTGCAACCATTCTTCCATGACGGGAATCAAAGTGTCCTTCCATTTTTGCACATACAATAGTCTTGCTGCTGTCAACGTATACAGTAATGAAGTTTCAATTTTTTTTCTCCAGTTCTTTTTCTATTAGACCCAAGAGGAAAAGTTGTGGTTTCATTTTTTTCTCCTTTTTCAGAATTTTCTGTATAAAAATATGAATCATAGTCCATTTTTTTTGCTTTATTACATGTCCACATAGATGATAAAAAGTCCCTTCTTTATTTTTACACTCCAACATACATTTGACATGCCTTTATACATCTTAGATAGCTTGTCTGGTATTAAATACCAATGATACGTCATGTTATAGAAATTCTCTGTTAGATTATAATTTAATGTAAATTTTAAACCCTTCACCCACATATTTTCCCATTGTTCAAATATCACATTATATCCAAAATTCCTTGTCCACTGAATCATACAATGTTTTACATATTCATTTTCCACCCCACCCACCCCCATTGCACTTCTATTTGCTTTTGTATTGTGTATTTTATAATACTTTATAACTTAATAAAAAAATGAAACAGGGGAATTAGGAAGAAATTGGACTGCTGTTTTCCAGCATCTCCCTAAAGCAGCCTAACTCATACTTTAGTAATCTTAGATTAACACATTTAAAATATGGAAAATTATTACCTACCTTGGGGAAGGGTGACAGCTCTAGCAATACCAATCAGAATCACAGAACATTGTTTCTAAGGCAAGATTGAAATTTGCCATCTCAACTTAAAGAATGCTATTAGAAAAAGTTGAGGAGTAATGAATATATATGCAACTTGAAGGTTTGCTGGATTTTCCCCAGCAAAATAAGTAGAACCGACACATTGTATTTAAAGCAATAATTACCTTTATTGAGTAATTCTCCTATGGTAAAATCAAATACGATCTCTTACTAAGGCTCCAAGCATGGTACATCAAGCATATAATGAGGTCATTCTTTTTTTTTTTTTTTGGCCGTTCTTCTTTCCAAAGTTGGATTTCTATATTTCAGGGAGAAGTGATTTATTTAGGTAGCACACATCATTGCAACCTATTTACATTTTGTTTGTACACATACTTACTAAAGATGTAGGATGTGGATATAGTTGGGAATGTCACAGAGATCTCCACCCTTTATCCCACTAGCAAACTGAAGGTTACTCATTACGCTGAGAAAAACTGTGATCCTAAATAGCTGCAAGGTTGATTCGATAAGTAGATTGCTAAAAAGCTACACCAGATGCCAAAAGTGACAAACAAGGACAGAAAGACTTGAGGAGAGACTCTCAGACTCTACAAGATTAACATCCTCTGTCTTCATAAGGAACAAGGAAGCTAACCTAGGAACACTAAGATGTACTAACATAGTACAGACAACAAGTTCACCCTATATTCCTCTTAACATGCCAGAATGTCTTGTTAACCATCCTTAAAGGAAATGGGCTTATGGGGATGTCTTCATGCTGTCCCAGGTGTCAGTTGTCTTTTCCTGTAAGGTCATCTAGATAACCTCCTTGCCCCAATATTAACAAGACTTGATTGTTTTTGTTTGTTTTGCTTTTTTTTCAGAACACATCCCCAGCTCAGAACCATAGACTCAGAACTTAGTTGCTGTTGAAAACTGTTAAAAGTGATTCAGCCACAAACTTGTGTTTGCCATTGGAAAATGGGACAAGTCCTTTTCAGGGCAAATATACTATTCAGAAGAATAGCAGCAACCTACAAGGTTCCAATTGTCTTATGGCACAATTACCCCATCCCATATAGCCATGGGCTTTCTGGGCATTGGCTTTGCGGTTTTGTTGCTCATGCTTAAAAAAGGGACCATGACTTGAAGGGTTTTACTTCGCCGGAGAAGTTCTCAAGACTGGAAGCAAGAGACGTCATTAGAGGAGAAATTATTTAATTTCTTCTGCAATTGGTTTATTGGAGCCAGGGGAGGTTTCTCATAAAGGAATGGGAAAAATAACTTTCATTTATTTTTTCCTTTCTATTGCAAACCCAGAGACACTTCCTGCATTATTCCTTACTGTTCTTTAAACTGTTATATGTATCAGAATGCAGCAAGAAGAGAAATTCACAAAAATTGCCTCCCTAGTCTCTTTCTCTAGCCAAAGACAATTGAGATATTTTACACATCTGGATCCCATCCAGATATGTAAAGAGTGGCATTTTGGATTGTCTTATAGTGGTCTATTTGTTCACGTGATACAAGAAAATCATTCTGTGGTCATCATAAATTAGGACTGTATAATTTTATTCAGACTACAGCTTATATTTGAATTTTGAATGATGATCATATTCCAAAAGATGGACAGAGTGAAAAAGGTCATATCTGATTTTACTTGAATGTAATCAAAAGTGAATTAATTAGCTACAGTTTGTATTGTTTCCATATATATAATAATGTTCTAATATATTAAACGATATACTACAGCATGTACAACCTCTTGATTTTAATTTTTACACCCTTGCCATAAGACATGGAATTACAATTTGCATTAGATATGCTCATTTATAGGAATACAATAAATCTTTGTACAATACTTTGTAAAGTATTCCTCTCATTCATCTTCATGCCAACCCTGAAAACCAATATATTACTCCTGCTTTATAGCATGGGTCACCAACCTTTTGGACCTCAGGGACCACCAATCTCATAATTTTAAATCCCAGGGACCACTAACCGGTTCTGTGGGCATGGCTTGGTGGTCATGTGACTGGCTGGGCATGGTTTGTATGTAAATATTATAAATATTTATATAAATATTGATTTTTTTTACAAAAAAGAACAACTTTTACCCAAAATCAGGCAAAGCAAGCAGTCAGATTAAATTGCTTACAGAATCACAGAGTCATTCAGAGATCTATCTATTTACCTTTGGCTAGCTCAGTCTGTCACATAAAATTTGCTTGCAAGCAAACTCATAAATTTGCTAGCAAGCAAACTCACAAAATTAACTCACAACACACCATGCATGTAAATATTGATTTTTTTTTATTAAAAAAGAGCAACTTTTACCCAAAATCAGGCAAAGCAGGCAGGCAGATTGAGTTGCTCACAGAATCATTCAGTGATCTATCTATCTGCCATTGGCTAACTCAGTCTCTCAAATTTGCTTGCTGTGAGTCTGCACTGAATAATAGAACCTTCAGTCCTAAGGGAGGTTTGGTTATGCTTAAAAGCAGAGCCGAAGATCTAAAGACTAGCTAGAAAGAAGAAATCCAATCATTTCCTGCTTCCTAGCTCATCTAAATCTCCTGGCAAAGCAGAACAGATGATGGTTGGAAAAAGGAAAAATAGCAATTTATCAGGCAAGTTTACTGGGTAAGGAGTGAGTGGGCGGGGAGGGTTCCCGTGGGCCATGTGGGTGGCGCAGCCTTGTGTTTCTGCACAGCCTGGATTAATTGCTTTGGGGGGTGCTCTGGGGGTGAGATTTCTCTGCAATCTTACGGCCTACCAGTGGGCCGTGCTCCACCGGTTAGCGACCGCTGCTTAATAGCATGAACTTTCGAAATCTCGGTGTTGATAAATACCACAGATACCAAAGACACCATTTTAGAATGCAGAAATGAGATTTATGAGTTTATATATCCTAATAAAATAACCACCTTTGGATATAAAAGATTAGAATATTTCTATTAAATTGCAGTTATTTCCCTTTCTTCATTTTTAATACTATTTGAAAGATCAAAAAGATTTACTATGAAAGATTTCCCTTTTTTGAACTCCACTCAGTGAAATGATCCATTTGCAGAAACAATTTACCATGCAATATATATGAATACTTTGACTGGTTCTCATTGGTTGCACCAGAACTGACATTGAATAACCTGATGCCCATGGAACATATATGCTCCCTACAAAGTCTTGGATGTGCTGCTCCAGAGCGTGTGAAAAGCTGATACCAAATAGGAAGGGGAAAATTACTAAATAATCTTATCAGTTTACATATTGGTAATGTAAATATTACATCAGATCTTTTCAACAGGGTCCTAATCTGTCAGTCCTTTGAAGTAGGTCTGACCAGGAAATAGACCTGAGAAAGGCTCTAGTAACAGAATCTTGAAAGCCTAGCTGGGTTTTCTCTTTCCTCCTTCTTATATGTCAGGGAGTTAGAGTAGAACTATTCTAAATTTCTTCGTAATCTTTTCTTTGTTTCCCAGTCTTAAATCTGGTCTGTGCACTGGTTGCTGAAATCATCTCTGCCTAGTTTCTCCATAGTCATCTCTGTGACTCTGTGACAAGTCCAACTATTCCTTAGGATGTGGCCCCGGGCATTCCAGACACAAATAAAGCCTGCACCTCTGTAGTTGTGCTTAATGATTTTTCCCACTTCAAATAACATTAGAAAAAATTAACTCATTAAATGGAATTGAATGGTACTGGACTTGGAATATACAAAAGAATTCTGCCAGTTATCGATTTAACTGCTACCCAATGAAATGAGATTCTTCAGTTTAAATGAGTTTAAAAGAATATATGTTTAATTGTGTCTTTAGGTGGCCATGCAAATTTTCATATCTTCATAATTCTATATGAGAAAGAAATGAGAAAGGGGTGTTGTAACAGCTGACATCTGTAAACAACTCATGATCAGAACAAAAAGGATGCTTTATGTTTGGCCCTCATTCCTTACCTTATATGATGTGCCCAGAAGAAAATAAATCTGTAAGAAGTTCTTTATGAAGCATCAGATACCATTCTAGATCATAACATTCTCTGAGCCACAATAATAAAATAAGATTTGAAATTTCCTTGAAACTAAGAAGATTGAACTATCAGAAAGCCACCTTCCTAAAGAAGTGTGGGGAGGGGACTGTTTTCCCAGATGGCCAAAACTTTATATAAAACACAATAACCAAACATCAAGTAATGCAAAATTAGAAGGTTTTTTTTTTCCTTTGTCATTTCTTTAGTTTAATCAGGTTAATGTGGTGGGGAAAAGGCTGCAGTTGCATTTTCTCTGTAATATGCAATGACCTTTTGTTAATTTGGACTTGGAGATTTGGGGAGGGGAGATTTCATACTAGATTCAGAAGACAACATGTCATTTTAATAGACCAATCCATCTGGGGTACGGGTGGGTGAACAGTTTGGCAGGAAAGCAGATGTACTGAGGATGGAATTGCTGTGAGTTTTGAATAGCAATAGCATTTAGATTTATATATTGCTTCACAGTGCTTTACAGCACTCTCTAAGTGGTTTACCGAGCCAGCTTATGGCCAACAATCTGGGTCCTCATTTAACCAACCTCAGAAGGACAGAAGGCTGAGTCAACCTTGAGCACCATCAGGATTGAACTCCTGGCTGTGGGCAGAGTTTGCCTGCATTCTAATCACTGCACCATCAGGACTTGACAAAGGAAAGTGTTGTACTATAGATCTTCCTATGGTCCATTTTGTAGTTCAGGCAAGTTTTTAAGCCCAATCTTCTTTCATCATATTGAATGAGGATGATCAGACCTAATACCAAAGAAATGTCCATTATAGTATTATTAGAAAGCACTAGGCATCTCATAACAAATTAACAGTAGTCAAGCTGCTGCTGCTGTTGTTTCTTCTTCTTCTTCTTCTTCTTCTTCTTCTTCTTCTTCTTCTTCTT
>NW_020769345.1:4992228-5003657 GCF_900518735.1 Pseudonaja textilis | reverse complement strand
TCTCTCTCTCTCTCTCTCTCTCTCTCTCTCTCTCTCTCTCTCTCTCAATGGCTCTAACTAAATCAGTTCATGCTCTTTCATCTGAAGGGCAACATTGTTAGTCAATGTACAGTAAACCTAAACCCTGGCTATTTTTTTATTATTATTATTTCCTAAAGCAAATAACAACCCAGTCAATAGTCCTCCGTTGACTCATTGTTTACAGTATAATTCAGAGCTATCATCTGAGACTTTAAATAAAAAGATGGTCCCAGTTCTAGACTAGAAAATGAATCCTGATATAAACCAAGATTAACTCACCATCCAACACCATCCAACACCATCCAACACCATCCAACACCTAACTTACCATCTTGCAGCCTCAGATGCAACCCTACTCAAGCATTTTGGTGTGGCACATTTCCCCACCTATTCTACTACTTTGCTCCTCTTCTCATGTGGATCCTCTGCAATTCCATTTTAGATTTTAATTATCCTTTGGCTGTATCCTTGATCCCTGTTTATCCAGCAGCCTTCACAGCAAACAATGGTTATGAAAAAAAGATGATGTGCAGTGAAATGACTGTGCAAATACCAACATTATATTGCATTATTTGATACATCACACACAAGTCATCTTTTCCTTTGCAGACCTCATGGAGTTTTCTATCTCCTCCCACTTCATATAGATGTCTAGATGTTACTAGATTGTATCAGAAAAAAAAACCTCCTTATGCAACCATTCCCTCTTCATTTGATATTTCTATGGGTTTGCTCGTTGTATTCATTTATTATCAGTGATAGAACAACTGTTTCATTGAAGAAAAACATTTTTTCTTTTGAGGGTTTCCATCAAGAGGGTTGTGCTCAGGTTTTGCCTTGATTTATTGAAATTAGTTTCTCTAAATTCTAGGCAGGTGTATGATAATACACAAAATTCCTCAATAACATGACTTCAAGAACAGCAGTTTCCACCCTTGATCTTCTCTAATTTTATTTCTTCTGTATTGGAGAGAATCAGTGGTGAGATTCAAACTACCGGTTCTGTGGGTGTGGCTTGGTGGGCGTGGCAGGGGAAGGTTACTGTAAAATCTCCAGTTAGAGGTGGTATTTGCTTGTTCTCTGAACTACTCAAAATTTCTGCTACTGGTTCTCCAGAACTGGTCAGAACCTGCTGAATACCACCTCTGGAGAGGATAAATCCCGGGATAGTGGTACTTCTTGCTTTTATTTCCTCCTAGATGCAAACATTATAGAAGAGGAAGCTCATGTTTGACATTTTGGAGGTTGACTTCAATGTCGATGGGAGAAGGTGTTTAGTAAAGTTGGAGGATGATTCGTTTGCTTCCTTGGTTTTAATTGTGATATGCCTGTATTAGAACTTGCATTATAGTTTCTATATGCTTCCAATGCAAAGTAGTCTTCCAGCTTTTTTACCAAAACAAAATCATGATCTGGATTTTAGGAACACATGCAGCTATGGGATTGTAGGCTGTTAGCTTTGAATGCAGAATGAATTAATCATCCTACATCTGTTCCTAACAATATTATTTGAATCAAAACAATTATTATAACCCTAAACTATTGAAATAATTTAGAGATCTACTAGTAAAGCCTGATCTACAATCCTCAACATTTTTGGGCTTTTTATTATTACTATTATGATAAATATTTTATCTATATAAATATAATTTCCCCCGGATGAGGAGCATTGGTAACAGAAGGATCCTAGAAATATAGTTCTTTAAACATAACAATCATTCCTATGAACTTCTTCAAGGTGAGAATAACAGGAAGAAATGATGAAAGATCTTGATGCCATGCTACAAAACTTGCAATATATACTGTATATTACAGAAGATATCACAATGCAACATATGTATTGCATCAGATATCAGAATACACATATATATGATAGAGATTTCATCATATTATAATATACATGTCATCATATTAACACAATCTCAGTTTCATGCATTTGTCTGAGACCAGCATGTTATATTTCACCTAAAAACAAATTAGCACATTTGCACAGATGTAACATGGTAACATGTAGATTTTCCTGAGATAAATCCAATATTACCTTACAATTTCAAATCTTGCAGTGAATTGATGAACTTTTTTTAAGATAAGGATGAAGTTGGATTAAACTATTTTAAATATAGTCTAGAAAGAACTCATTTCTAAGTTATGCTGCTCCTAAACATTACAAGCAGTTCCCTCTTTAGTGTTTTCAGCCGATAAGAGATTATTGGAAGTAATTAACAAATCAAGAAGGGAAGAGAGCTAACTTTTCTAGTGGAAGTAAAACAAAGTGTACATAGAAAAACTAGTTTTGCTGAATCCTCAAAAGAGGGATTTGCTGTCCTTTTTAAATAGAACGAAAATAATAAACGTTGGCAATCAGGGAGAATAAAAGTCAGTTTTATCACAGCTATGGTGAAATATATTCATCAAATGGATAATTTATTTTCTTTACACCATATAAATTGCTATATATTGAGAGGTGCATTATCATAAGTGCTTTTATTACTATGGAGAGCCAATCTAGAACCATTTACTAGACTTCACACTGGTAAACTCCCCCCCTCCAATTTATAATGCAAGATACAATTTATCTGATGGATAATGGCCTCTGTTGTGGTCACTCAAAATTAATCAGTGTTCCAGTGTCTAGAAAGCTAGGTGATAGCCAGCAAATCCTGTTTCTGGTTTCAAGTACTACTGATTCATACACAGTTGCTATGGTATTTCACAGTTTGCTCAAGGTCAAAGAGGTAACAATAATCAAGGCAGGCAAAGAGTCTCTGACAGATGCTTGCATGAAAGATTAGGTTTTTAATAGGAGTGTACAGAAGAACAGTCCAAAATTGTTCCAAACTTACAAGATTCAGGTCAGAATTTCATAAGCATAATCCACATAAATTGTTATGTAACAGCCAAAAAACAGTTGTTTCCAACAAAGGTCACGGCTGTCTCATAAATCAGACTGCAGACAATCTGACAATTTTACTCCCTTTCTTGACAAGAGGCCTCATAAAACATCTCTGCTTTGCTTTCCTCTTTACTTGCAGGGTGGGTGGTCTTATGTCAACCGCATCTAACTTCTCCAACTGTCTAGTTGGTCTGTGTTTGAGCATCCATGGGTGATTCATGGTTTAGTATCTCCTGAGGCCGACACTCCACAGGTTCTGCTGGTGCCTCTTCTTTAAAGTCAGAGTCTGAGTCCTGGAGAATGTATGAAATGGTAAAATTATCTATCGCTTGGTTCAAATCTTTGTTCTCTGCAAGAGTTCACAAAACTCTCCAAAACAGATGATGCCTTAGTCCCCATTTGTAAATTTTTAGTGAGGATAATTTACCAGTAGTCTAGGCAGGTAGTCCCATGGTTTAACACAAGGGTCTTCAAACCTGGCATATTTAAGACTTGTGGATTTCAACTCCCAGAATTCCTGAGTTAACATGACTGGAGGAGGAATTCTGGGAGTTGAAGTCCACAAGTCTTAAAGCTGTCAAGTTTGAAGACCCCTGGTTTAACAGCTCTTGCTATCAGAACAACTCCGCTCACAGTCTAAACCCTTCTTCTTTTAATATCATCTAATTCTTATTCTCCGTTGGTTTCAATACACTTTTGCACATAACAACAGATAAGATATTTTGTAAATTGCAGTAAGAAGAAGCAGTAAGAAACAGGCATATAAAAGAAAGAAATACAGAAATAACAAAATGTTGAAAGGAAATTGTTTTTTCACAATTAAAAGAAGGAATACCCGTGAAGTTAGGAAAGGCAGAAAGACCCAGCAGAAAAGGGGAAAGGAAGATATTAAGAAAGAGAGGGATATAAACTGGAATGAGAAAAGATATGGGGAAAAGAGGGGGAGGAGAAGAAACAGACATTTAAAAGAAAGAAATACAGAAATGTTGAAAAGAAATTGTTTTTTCAGAGATAATGGTTGATGAATTAAAAAGGGGATTCTGCAGGGTGACAAGGGGTAATAAGAATATTTCTGCAATTAAAAATATTTAGAAAATAGGGTAATATAGATACTGATAACTCTTATTAAAACTTAAGGGGGGAAAATGCGCTGCAGAATCTAATTGAAAAGATGTAATGATTAATGGTTTATTGGGAATTAAGATGAGGGAATAAAGGTATATTCTAATCATGAAGGTGTCACACTCAAACAGTGACACAGATACTTGTTTTTTTTTTCTTTTTCTGTATGTGTGTTAAAACTTGTAATAATCTAGAATCAATAAAAAAAATGTGTAATGGAAAGGGAATATGACAGACTAAAGAACCAGCTAAATAAGTTTAATATAGACTATTAAAAGGAACGAGAGACATTGGTAACCTTATTATTACTATTATTAGGCAAATATATATTGTTTATTTTTATTTTTAAAAGAAATATCAAAGGATTATATATTTGAAATAATTGAAATGAAACAAAAAGATGTTTCGATTGAGATTAATGAAAGAGTCTAGAATGAATGTGTTTGTTTCTCTCCTTACTGAAAATTTGGAATGGAAAAAGTAATAATAGAATTAAGTATGCATATATGAATGTATAATTGCTGTCATATTTGTAAGTAAAGGTGATGACCCGGAAATATGTTGTCCACTAAAAAGAGATTTTTGTCTAAATTTGAATAAAATTTGTCAAAAAAAAAACATCTCTGCTTTGCTTTCCTCTTTACTTGCAGGGTGGGTGGTCTTATGTCAACTTCATCTAACTTCTCCAACTGTCTAGTTGGTCTGTGTTTGAGCATCCATGGGTGATTCATGGTTTAGTATCTCCTGAGGCCGACACTCCACAGGTTCTGCTGGTGCCTCTTCTTTAAAGTCAGAGTCTGAGTCCTGGCCCATGACTACAACAATTGTTGTTCCCCTCTGATAGAATCAGAGAATGTATGAAATGGTAAAATTATATATCACTTGGTTCAAACCTCTGTTCTCTGCAAGAATTCACAAAACTCTCCAAAACAGATGACGCCTTAGTTCCCATTTGTAAATTTTTAGTGAGGATAATTTACCAGTGGTCTAGGCAGGTAGTTCCATGGTTTAACACAAGGGTCTTCAAACTTGGCAAATTTAAGACTTGTGGATTTCAACTCCCAGAATTCCTGAGCTAACATGACTGGAGGAGGAATTCTGGGAGTTGAAGTCCACAAGTCTTAAAGCTGTCAAATTTGAAGACCCCTGGTTTAACAGCTCTTGCTATCAGAACAAGACCAGAACAACTCCGCTCATAGTCTAAACCCTTCTTCTTTTAATATCATCTAATTCTTATTCTCCCTTGGTTTCAATACACTTTTGCTCATAATAACAGATAAGATATTTTGTAAATTGCAATTGTTTCTGTCCTTAATTTAAAGCCTTTGCAAATGAAACATGCTGAGTTTCTTTAACAACTTCTCACATTGCTTCATTTCTACATTCAGCTTATATTTATAATCCTGCAGCATTTTAGTTTTTTCATGGTCTTCTTAAAGGGCAATGCCTAGGAACATAGCCATAATTCAAGTACAGTCTAAGTAGTATATAAAGTACAATAAAACAATTACCTGTGTGCTGGATACAATTATTTTAGCAAAGCCCCAGATTGCATAGCTAGTTTTCATATTAGATTGCTGACTAGTTACTAGAACATCTGATCTTGTCTTACACACACTGGTTCCAAACCAGATCTCCCAGTTCTGTACCTGTGCATTTAATTTTTCATATCCAGATATAGGATGTTCTACTTCTTGCTATTGAGCTTCAATCTGGTGGATTTAGCACCAAGATTCAAATTCACCAACATTTGATCTTTGAACTGAAAATTGAACTCATTTGGAATTATCATTTTTTGCTTGATATGTATTAGCCAATTTGCCTAACTTAGTGTCATCTGCTCCTATTCCATCTTTTTATAAAACAATAAATGGTATAGGGTTGCGGATTGTGGCCTGGGAGATTTGATTTGATGCTTCCCTCCCTGACAATGCAAAACTATTTACAAGTACCTTTGTGTGCTCATTTGTACTCCAAATTAAGCTCCATTAAAAGGCAAGATTAACTGCTCCTCATTAAGGCAGCTACAAAAGTCTCCCTGCAGTTCCTTTCACTTCATATAAAATCAAAGACTCAATTAGTTAATTGCACAGCGTGTGGCAATGCAGATTAAAATGGCAGAGTCTGTTTTAACTCTCTCTTGGGTATTCACTTCTGTTTATTCTCAGATGCAGGCTGTGTGTGTGTGTATGTATATTATATATATCGTGTGAATGCATACACACACATAGAGAGATATCTATGTATACAGGTATATGCATATATGTACACATACATACATACATGGATACTTAGTAAGATTTATAATTTTGAAGATTACATAGCTGAGTCTTTTCCTATAGAAATTTAATCTTGAGACAGTTTGCAGATTATGCAAGCTTCAGCACAAAGGTGAAAAAAATCCAGAAGAGGAATCAGGGAGGGGTGAATTTTATTGAAGGAAAATCTTTTAAAATCAGTTGTTGCCATTTTGTTGAATTAGGTTCTACTTGAAAACACACACATGCTCATATATAAATCCTTTATCATGTTACTGATTATTTTGTGTGTGTGTGTGTGTGTGTCTACACACACCTTCAAATCAGTTATTATTTTTTATTCCTGGCATCTGCCTGTACTAGTCTCTACAAGTTTTCTTCGAAAGGTTTTTTTTAAGTGGTTTACCCTTCCCTCTTTCCTAGGATTGAGAGAGGATGGCTGGCTTGACACCCAGCTGTCTTTATGCCTAAGGTCAAACTAGAACTCCTGGTTCCTAGCATAGCGCCTTAACCATTACATTTAACTGGTCTACATTGTCAATAATGACAATGACATAATGTGTACTCCCTCTGATTTAAAGAATTAGTTACATTCTATAATATTCATAAAGGTCTTGAAATAATTCCAATTTTTTTTTTGCTGAATACCTACTTCTACCCTGAATGTAATGAAATGTTTAAAATCTTGAGATCAAGCAGGCCTATGCTCATAATTATTTTAGCAAAAATTATTCTCCAACATTAACTGCAAAATATTGGGGGTTTTATTTGCTGCTGCTTGCACTCTTTGTTACTAAAGCTATGCATTAACATATGTCACAAACTATTTATCAACGTTTGCTAAACCTTATTTAAATCTACTTTGTAGATCATTTCAGAGATGCCAACATTTATTTTTTAATATACCACTTCCAAGTTGTTAAGTCAGGGCAGATTGAACAGGCAGGACAGCAGGATCAGCAACAACAGCTCTTTATTGAGTAGATCAGTACTTGCCTGACCAACAGCTCACCCTTTTAAAGGGAGCTATTGGACAGTTCAACCAATGACATTTAACCATTCTTCTTGCTGGCCTGGCAGACGAATGAATTTAAACTATTCTTCCTGCCAGAATGGCAGACCTGAGTGAAGCCTTCATTCCTTGGCTTCACTCTGTATTAGAATATTCAAAAAAAGTAGTGTACAAAATGCAGGGTCTTGACAATAAATTAATTGTCACCATCATGCAATTCCAAAATAACAATCAGTTAACTTTAGCTGGGTCAGGCAACTGATCCTTTATTGAGGTCATCTAAGATATTCTGCATTCCATGCCATTCCAAGTTGAACAATTCTTCTCTCCAAGGCTTTTTTGGGCTATTTCTTTGGGCTATTTTCTTTTGGGCTATTTTTTTAATTGTGTTTTGGATCTTCTTTGTCTATTTGTTGGCTTCAAAGGCATTATGATCCATCACACAATCAACCAGAAGTTTAGACTGGATTTGGCATTTTTGTCCACCTATTGAGTTCTTAAGTGATTGGTAAGTGAGTTATCATGGGACCAGACTCAACTTTTATTATCATTTTTATCATGGTCATTAAGCAAATCACATGATTATTAAGTGAATCACATGACCACTAAGCAAATTTCATTTCCACAATTGACATTGCTGTTGGGAAGTTGACTGGGAAGGTCACAATTCACAATCAGGTGACCACAAGATGTTACAACCATTGAAAATGCAAGCTGGTGGCCAAGCACCCAAATCACAATAACGTAACCATGGGGGTAGGGTTTTGCTTCTAACTTTGAGGATGGGTCGTAAGTCAATTTTTCTGAGGCTATTGTAATTTTGAACCATCATTAAATAAACAGTTGAAAATTGAAGACTATGTCTCATTCATTTCTAGAGAACAATGGGATTCCTAATCTAGGTTAAGAAGAGCATGTTTCCTAATCAACTGAAAAGCTTATATTGTATTGATGTGATATAATTCTGAGTTGACCTAAAGAAGCTGAGTGAACCAGACTTTCTTAAATCATCTTCCAAATATGCTGGACTACAACTCCCATAATCAGTATGGGATCTAGGAATTTTGAAATCCAAAACTCAGGAGAATCCCAGGTTGGGCAAGTCTCCACTAAAATGTACTCTACGTTGTATGTTTGCAGCTTATAGAAATAATTGTGCTTCAACTCCATCTATGCTTACTTTAGTAATGGGCATTTAGGCAGTCAAACAGATAAACTGGGGCCAGGAATTCTAAAGCATTTATTGCTCATGAAGAATGAATGAACAATGAGCAAAGGGAAATCCCTTCTCCCTGTGCTATAGAGATATTATGAGCAGGGAAAATTGCAATTAAATAACTAATTTAATTTCTAATGCTCTTACTAAGCATGCATTCAACTGTATTGGGTTTTAATTATCAACAATGTCTATGGACTAAGATTGAGGTTTTATGCTTTATTAATTTATTTTCTCCTACATTCTAACTTTATCATTTGTATTCTCAGGCTTACTGTGTAAATAACAAATGCCAATGTGCAGACGTTGTAGTACCCTATATAATTATTATAATAACAATCATCTACTGAAAAACCTATATTTTAACGTGGTTCCACAGGCATTGGGCCTAGAGCTATTTTTTCTTATTTGGGTGTTTTTGTGGGTGTGGTCAAATACTGTAAATGAAACAAATGTATTTTATTTCCATCAAAGAATTAAATAGTACTGTTCATAAGATACCCATGAGTGGCAGTTATCTTTTTTTACTCTTTTTAAATTATTCTACTTTGTATGCCCAGTCACAATCACTGTGATGCCCAGGAATAATCCCTGTGTTACATATGCTTGGGAAAGTACAAGTTCATCAAACTTTAATTCAAATCAAGGATTGAAGGTTATATTCTACAGTTTACAAATTGAATCATTCCAACATCAGTCCAATATTTCCATTCGTAGAAAGCTTCTGCATTTCTTTCACATACCAGTAACATCATTGTTATATACTGTAAGTAGATTGCTTCCCCTGCTTTCTATCAAGAGTTCTGCTTTGAGTTTTAGTAGTACAGTTGCATCATAGCCTAAAGAAGAGATCTAGACAAGACAAAGAATTAGCTGAAGCCTATATAAAAAAGAAATTGGATTAGATTGAATTAAATCAATACTTAGTAGGATTATTTTCCATGTGTTCAGCACCTTCTACCATGTTGTAATTTGCCCCTGCTCTGTAGAACATCATCATCCTGTAGAACATCATCCCCTTCCTGAGATCAGATTGGCTAATGATTTTTCACAGGTCCCTGGAGACATGACTGTTTTCTCGTGCTTGGGAATCAGATGGTCAGTTACAGCCCATGACATGGTTGCATTAATTGTGGTTTAATTGTTTTTTTTTAAATGTTGACTGCCAGTTAACTGCTGTTTGCTGCCCAGAGTATTGAACTGAACCAGAAACGTAGAAGCTTCTTGGATGAAAAGCAAAATGTTTTCAAAGAAAAGAAAAATGAAGAAAATCCAGTTGCCTTTTGGAAAAGGCACTTTTGGGACATAGATATTTGATATTAAGTTGTCTGCTTTTTTATCTCTTGTCTGTTTTTCATATTTATCTCCTTGATTTTGTGTGCCTTTTGACCCATTTTTGCCAGTTAACTGTTTTTGATACCTGGTGATGTTTTATAAATAAACATCAAATTATACTTTTTGCTAGCTGAATTAAAATGGTGCATGTACTTGCCCTGATCTGGATATAGGGGTTGAATGGGATTGAACTAAATGCAAATTAAATTGAAAAATAACTATTAGATTTTCTGGCAAAAGAAAAATAGACCATTTTACCCCACCCCCCCCACCCCCACCCAAAAAATAAGATTACTGGAAAATGAAGATTATCAGATTATTATTTGTACCCCAACAGTGGGATAATCAACTTATAGTTGGGATATGTAAAAGATGAGGTATTTATTGACTTGCAAAAAAACCCCAAAAGATTGCAATTCTACACATAATGACAGGACGACTTCTTTGTAGTACATAATTCATAAGATTTCATTTGTTTGTGTATGCCTTAGAGTCATTTTTTGACTTTGGCAACTGCCTGGACAAGTCCCCGCAGTTTGCTTGCTTTCAGAACTGGTTTGCCATTACCTCCTTCCCAGAGCTGTGAATAATGACTGGTCCAAGATTATCTAATTGACCACGCATCTGAAGTGGAACTAGAACTCATGGTCTCATGATTTCCAGCCTGGTGCCTTAACCCAGGGATTTCAAACTTGATTTCATTGAGGGCCACATCAGGGTTGTGTTTGACCTTGGGGGTCAGGGTGGGTATGGCCAAGGTGGATATGGCCAGTGTCAAGCTCGAAATTGACATATGTGTAGCCATTTTAGTTAGGCTTAGTATATATTCTTTTTCCTACTTTCTCTATGGCAGTCATGGGGGAAGGGTTTCTGGCTTGCCACATTCCTAAGGGGGTAGGAGTGGAGATAAAGAGAGTGTTGCCAATTTGACGCTTTCCTAAAAAAAATAATTTGTTTTGGAAGATGGACTTTGCTTTTCTTTTTAAATGGATTTTGTCCCTTGGAAACAGCTTGATGTCACTCATGTCGAGTCTGTGGTGGCCTGAGCACTCTGCCAGTGAAAACTGGCTCCCCAGCTCCATTTTCACTGGCAGAGGGCAGCAGGAGGCCATTGCAGGCAAAAATGGAGCCCAGGGGGACTCATGTGGCCCTCTTGAGCTCTGTTTTTGCTGGTCCACAGGCTGGTCCTTTGCTGTTTCCAGGGTGGTCCCACAGGCCAGATCTAATCACCCCATGGGCTGGATCTGGCCCCCAGGCCTTGAGTTTGATACCCCTGCCTTAACTACTTCACAAAACTGGGTCTCATGATTTCATTTTGTCTCATCATACAGAAAAGTACATGAGTAACCATTCTCCAGGGGAAAAAAAAACAATTTCTACCAAACTCCCATTCCTATTAGTGGAACATCTTCTGTTATGTTTTGTCATAATCCAGTGGAACATCTTCTGTTATGTTTTGTCATAATCCACTGCCCGATGTGAATATATTTTCTTATCCTTTCACTGTGGTACTTCTACAAGAATGCTGTGTTTCTTTGTTTGGTTTCTCTCTCTCTCTCTCTCTCTCTCTCT
>NW_020769345.1:4967351-4992218 GCF_900518735.1 Pseudonaja textilis | reverse complement strand
TCTCTCTCTCTCTCTCTCTCTCTCTCTTTCTCTCTCTCTCTCTCTCTCTCTTCAGTACAGAACCTAATTTGCAGCTCTGTCTGTGCATGAAATCTCTAATCAGACAGCTTACTACTTTGAAGGAGAATGATGAGGACAAATGCAGGCTCTGGCTCAGCTCCTGCATTCATTTTAAGTGTTTGTAAGGGGGTATAGTGTTATTTTCACACCTTTGTTACACATGCAATGGAATAACCCAGGTTCAGCCTTCAGCCACATTATTAGCTACTCTTACCAATGAGGAAGTTGACCCTTTCCAATGCCCTTGTGTTAAAATAGATTTGAAAGCAGCTTTCTGCTGTAGTTGGATTTGTAGCATCATATCCCTATTCTTACTTTAGGGCAAAAATTGACAGCTTTCTTGAGGCAGAAGGCTGAATGCAACCTTTGAACAGTATGCCACTGGCCAGCTAGAAAGAGACAGAACCAGAAACAACAATGGAAAGCAGCAGGAAAAAGATGATGGAATTTGATTTAAAATGTAACTCTTAATACAATTAAGTGCATTTCAATGACTTCAACATAAGTAATAAGTTTTTTTAAAGTTGGCCGTGCTTTGAAAATTCTGCAGGAGAGGTTCAGGACTAAGTTTCAAAAAGTACAGGAGGGTGAACCTGACACTATTTCAAAGCAGTTGGATTTTTCTTCAATGAATATTTTTGTGTTTCCTTTGCACCCATTCATTAAAGCAGACATGGTTTTAATGTATTTTCATTATGTTCATCCCTACTCTCCATACCAGTAATACTTTTCTCCTTTCTGACATTAATTTTTACAACTGGACAGAAACTTGCAGTGGGTTCTAGATTGTAAAAAAGACTGAAGAAAAAAAGGAAAAGGCAGGCATTTTTGACCCAACCACACATTAAAATTTGCCTTCTTTGAAAAGATGGGAAGGGCAAGAAATAGAAACAAGTATGGGGCTGTAGAATCTGTGGAGTTCTGTCCTGGACTCATGGTAGCTTAGGTCTAAATCATGTATATAATGAGACAGTAGATGGACAGACAGATAGACAGACAAACAGACAGACAGTTTTTGCCAAATTCTGCCACATTTTTCATTTTCCAAGGTATTCAGTTTCTGCTTTACATATATGTGATGACACAGAGTGCTAGACTAGAATGGGGCATTTCAGGTTCTAGTCCTTCCTTGAACATTAAAGCAAGCTAGGAGACTTTGGGCCAGTCATTCTATCCTAACCTAGAGTGAAAGCTGGGAAATATATATTGATTAACTAGCATTGGACCATCATGATAGATTGAGTTCTAACTTCAATGAAGTTTGAATTTGAAGTTTGAAATTCAGTGACAGTCTGTTTGGTGTAATGATGAAGGCAATGTCAACTCATAAAATATTTCTATGGTCTTTTTAGAGTTGCCAGAAGAATGGGGGAAAGGGGTTTGAAAGAGCAGTGTGGCAGCTTGGAAATTGAAAGTGCATTCCATAGTTTTTCAAAGTTAGTAACCGGTTGATTGAAGTTTCTGCCATGCAAATATATAACTGTAGACCATGACTGATGACTCTTGGCTATTGATGTGTCTCATTGAAGAATATGAATTATGATACACACAGGGGTTGGGGGAAAACCAGGGTCAAGAGTGACAATGAATTATGTGTCTCTGAGTCGGCTACACCCAGGCAGTGCCAGAAATATTAACTCCCAATAAATCCTTTTGAAGTTTTGGAAGATTTGTTTGAGACTCATGATTTAATTGGGGTAACTGTTGAAATCCTGACAGGCATCACATTAGAAACTAGGAAACTGAATTCTAGTTCTCCCTTAGCCATGAAAGCTGAGTGGGTGATTTTGGGTCCGCTCTTACTCTCAGCCCAATCCACCTCACAAGATCAATGCTGTGTTTCAAATAGGAGGTGTGTTCACCACCTTGAATTAATTATAGCAATAATTAAGATGGACAATAAACATATAGTGTGTGTGTGTGTGTGTGTGTGTGTACACATACATACAGAGAGAGAGAGAGAGAGAGAGAGACTCACAAATAGGTAAAATATATAAATGCAGAGTTAAAGTGTGTGTATATATGTGTATACACACACACACACACACACACAGAGTCTCTCTGTCTCTCTGTCTCTCTCTGCATATATATATATGTGAGTGTGTGTGTGTGTGTGTGTGTGTGTTTTCTGAGGTTCTCGCGGGTATTTGTATGTGGATATTTGGTTATTCGGGTTTTCTCCCGCGTAAGATTGGCAGTATCTAGGCAACATTTCGATGAAGTCTCATTCATCATCTTCAGGCTTGTGTCTTCGGCTCTGTGCTTCTCAGAGTGATGTGAGCTTGCAGCTGCTTCTTCCTTTTAACTGCTAGTGAGGGTGTGACTTGATTGGGTGGGGGCTTGGCTGTGTTCTGATTGGGTGGGGGTGTGTTCTCACTGGTAGGGGGTTTGGCTGTGTTCTGATTGGTTGGGGGGTTGGCCGTGTTCTGATTGGCTGGAGGCGTGTTCTGTTCAGGTGGGGGCTTGGTTGTGCTCAGGTTAGTCTTAGTTGCTGGGGGATTTGAGTTGATGAGCTGTGATCTTGCTGTTTGGCTTCGAGTTCGTGGTCATGCTGCATCTTCATGGTGGGTGTCAGTTTGCTTCATGTATGGCTCGGAGGGGTTTGAAGTGGGTAGTGATGCAGCTGCAGTGTGGCTTCTGGTCCGTGGTCATGTCTCCTCTTCTGTGTGGGTGTGAGTCTGCTTTCTGTGTGGAAGTGTGGTGGTGGCATCTTGTGTGGCCCTCATGGGTGTGGGTCTGGTGTCATTCTTCATGTTAGGTACTTGTCTGTTCATGAGGGTGGGTTTCCAAATGGCTGGTAGGCAGGAGGTGTCATTTCATTTATTCATGCTGTGTGGGTGTTTTTCTATCTCTATGGCTTCTCTGATTATTCTGCTGTTGAAGTGTTCGGTTTTGGCGATAGTTCTGGTATTTTTAAAGTCAATCTCATGTCCTGTGGCTTTGAGGTGTTGGACCAGGGAAGAGGTCGGTTCTTTTTTTTTGATTGATTTCTTATGTTCTTCAATGCGTGCACTTATTCTTCTGTTAGTTTGTCCAATGTATGTGGTGGGGCAGGCAATGCAAGGGATTTCGTATACTCCTTGGTTTTCTAATTCGATTTTGTTTTTGGAGTTTCTTAGGATGGTGGATATTTTTCTGTTTGTGCAGAATGCTGTTTTAATGTTGTGTTTTTGGACGGTCTGTCTGTTTTTTGGCTCTTTTTGTATCTTGATTGGCTGGCAACATTGTGTTACTTTATTGGAGGCCTTTAGTGCAGCTTGGCTCCCAGTGAATGGACGGCTATCATTAGTTAGGAAGCTAGGTTTCATCTGGGTGCCTGGTTGGGGTGTGTTTGAGCTGGAGGTATCAGGGGGGATCTGTTTATGCCCAGGTGTTTGCCTGGCTTGTGGTGTGGAGATTTTTCTGTTTGTGAGTGCAGGCTTCCAAATGATTGACAGTCTGGTGGAATCATCTCTTCTATTCACGCTTTCAGGTCTTTTTTCAATCTCTATGGCTTCTCTGGTGATTCTGTGGCTGGGGTTTTCTATAGTGGCTAGGGTTTTGGTGCCATTTAAGTTGATTCTATGTCCTGTGGCTTCCATGTGTTGGACTAGTGAGGAAGTGTGTTCCAGCTTTTTGACTGCATTTTTGTGTTCATCCAGGCGGATACTTATTCTTCTATTTGTCTGTCCAATGTATGTGGCTGGGCATGATGCACAGGGGACTTCGTATATGCCTTGGTTTTCCAGGTCAATTTTAAATTTGGGATTTCTAAGGATGGCTGCTATTTTTCTGTCTGTTTTGAAGGCAGTCTTGATGTGATGTCTGTGTAGTATCTTACTAATTTTGTCTGTAGTACTTCTTATGTAGGGCAGGACATAGGTCTGTTCCATAGGTCTGTTCATCTTCTGGATCTCTATTATGTCTCAGTGTGTTTTTGTGGATCAAGCCGGTGATTTTGCTTTTGTGGAAGCCGTTGGCTGTCAGTACTTTAGTCAGGGTGCATAGTTCAGTCTTAATGTGTGTCTTGTCTGCCAGGCGTTTGGTTCTAGTAATTAGTGTTTTAGCCACGGGGTTTAGCTGTGCTGGGTGGTGGTGGGATTGGGCGTTGAGGTAGCGGTTAGTGTGTGTTTTCTTCTGGTATACAGTGTGTCCTAGTGTGCCATCTGTTTTTTTGTAGATTAGTACATCTAGGAATGGTAGTTGTTTGTTTGTTTCTGTTTCCATGGTGAACTTGATTTTGGGGTGTGTGCTGTTTAGGTGTGTTAGGAAATTGTTTAGGTTTTCTTTTCACACATATATATGTGTGTGTGTGTGTGTGTGTGTGTGTGTGTTTCTGAGGTTCTCGCGGGTATTTGTATGTGGATCTTTGGTTATTCGGGTTTTCTCCCGCATAAAATTGGAAGTGAAGATGCGGCACAACCACGAACACGAAGCCAAACAGCAGGATCACAGCTCACCAGCTCAAATCCCCCAGCAACTAAAACTAACCTAAGCACAATCAAGCCCCCACCTGAACAGAACACACCCCCAGTCAATCAGAACACAGCCAACCCCCCCACCCAATCAGAACACAGCCAAGCCCCCACCCAATCAAGTCACACCCCCACTAGCAGTTAAAAGGAAGAAGCAGCTGCAAGCTCACATTACTCTGAGAAGCACAGAGCCGAAGACACAAACCTGAAGATGATGAATGAGACTTCATCAAAACGTTGCCTAGATACTTCCAATTTTACGCGGGAGAAAACCCGAATAACCAAAGATCCATATATATATATTTGTTTTCATATATTTTCATGGGTACAGTTATGCAGTTCTTGGTGTGTTTGGGTCTATATCTTTGTTACCATTGCTAAAACAGCACAAAAGCTAAGATTTTTTTTTCTAATATTAAGAGATTGTTGGCTCAAATTGTAGTGCAGAAGCATTATATTTTTTTTAAAAAAAAATATTTTCTTTCCTTCATCTAGTTAAGCTTTTTCTTGGTGGCTGAGGATTTCTTTTTTTAAAAAAAAATGTGCTAACATTTAATTGTTTCTCCAGTTACATGAGGGAAAAAATCATTTCTTTCAGTAACTAGAAAATTACAAAATGATGGAATTCTGTACACTTTTTTTAAAAAAAGAAACCTGTCAGTTAGCTCAATGAAAGAGAAAAAAATAGTAATTAAAAAAACTACAGCCAAGAAATATTTTTGCTGGGCTTTGAATCAGCAGTCTGTATAGGGCAAAACTTTTAGCCATTGTGCTATTTTAATGCTAATGGTAAAGACACATTCTTAAAAGTTTTTAGATTAGTATGACTATTTCCTCAGTTGAGGAAGCCTTCCTTCTTTCATCTGCAAAGCAGTCGGTGAATTGTAGAAGCAAGCTTGTACTGAAATAAAGCCCTCCAGCCAAACTGGACAACATACTCAAGGCATTTTAACAGGGGAAAAAAAAAATCACTTTTCAAACACAGCAAGAAAACCAACTCAGTACCCTGAAGTCACAATGAGGAGGGTAAGAAGAAGCTGGTTGTAGAAGCTCCATTTCTGCCTTGAAGAAATTGTCCTGTCAATAGGACACATGTAGACAATGCAGATAAATTTCTAGAACAGTTGATGTATTTTCCATGTATTTTTCAATAACACTTGCAGGAAAGATTTGGGGAGTTTTATAATGCAGAAATGGAGAAACAGCGGCAACTGCAGGAGATAGCTTATACCAGGCAAGAAAGCAGATGCAATGTCACGATGTCAGTTCTGACCTTTTTTGTGTGTGAAGGCATGTAATGCTAACACACTTACAAAAGGGGATCTTGTATTGTGACATATCCTCTTTTCTGTTTCGAGTCCCCTCTTTCCATAAATTCCACTGTGAAGATTATTAGGGTGAAGACTGATGTGGGAATAATTTAAATAATCAGTAATAAACATAGGGGATTCTTCCTCCCTCTGTCTCAAATAATTAACCAAATGTAGAAACTACGTTGCTCTCAAATAGATGCTTTTTTAACAAAGATGCTATGAAGACTGTTCAATCAACCGATAAAATAGTACAATCAATTATCTGGACTCACCTGGAGTCATGGGATTAGTTAGTCATGGGATTATCATGGGATTCCATATTTTACAAGATATATATATAAAGAGGAGAAGATCAAAACAACACAAGGCAGGCCCAGAAAAAGGTGGAAAGACAACATAAAAAACACATACAACAGCATCAATTAACAATGGTTGAGGCTTCCAGAAGAACAAGAACCAGAACTTTGTATCTCCCTCAACAGCTGAAGCAGTAAAAAAAGGAAGTAAAAAAGAAGAATTACTAAGCAAGAATAATTGACCAAACAAGGAATCTGTTTATCTACACTTCCCCAAACCCACATATAGGTTATACACACAAAGGCAAACTGACAGACACAAAGAAGGACAATTAAGGTCAATCTTTTGACAACCAGTATGTACCCATGACCCTCAAATCCATACTCAGAACCAGTCCCTCTATAAAACAACCTCTCTGCACTCATTTTCTCTGTAGCTATCCCCAGAAGCAAACTTCTTTGCTTTTGGGAATAAATAAATCATCTCATTTCCACACAGTAAGTCTGGATTTCATGCTGATTTGTTCTTGTGTAATGCCAGCTTGAATTGGGAATTATTCTTCTGACAATGAACTAGTTCACCCATGTCACTATTTTACTGTCCTATTTCTGTCCCCCTGACCTCCATCGTTGTTCCATGGTTTCCAGAAAGAATATGAAGTTAACCATCCACGTAATTCTCTTTCCTCATGGAGGAAAAACTAAAATTCTGTATTTTGTTTGTCTTTCAGCCTTTTGTCTGCAGTGCAGAGTTAATAACTAGAGAAGTACAAAATTTCTATTCTTTAAACTGTTACTGGAAAAAAAAACACAAGTGCAGCTTTTCTCACCCTAGCATGATCCGGTTAATGTGTCAAAATTCCATTAATATTTCTTTCACAAGGAAATACAAAAATTATGTGAACTTTGAGATGCAAGTCACGTTTCTAGGCTATTCTCCTTTTCCTATTACTTTCTGAGTTGGTCAATATTTGATGCTATGATATTATGTTTTTCATTTTTGATTAAGTCTGTACAATGTTTCGGCACCCTTGCTATTATGATTTTTAAACTTTCTATCTTATTCTTATTAGTGTTCATTGATGACTAGCTGAGATTTAAAAATCTTATATTTTTGATCTCCTTATCAGTTTGGGATGTGATCTATCTTGTGGAAAAAAGTAAGAAATGTAATAGGATCTAAAAAAGGGAATAGGCAAGTCAAATTATGTTTAAAGAAGTGTCACTTTGGGGGTTGGTTTTCATAGTGGAATGATTGAATCAGGGTGAAATACCAGGATCAGTCCAAAGATATTTTGCTGCTGAGGGCATCTTATTTTTTTGCTGAGAATACTGAGGTAAAAAAAGGCTACCAAACATCGAAAACAGACCTTTTATCCTCCAACAAGGTATTGGTCATTGCAGAAGATTGTGAAGAGTAGGCAAGGATGTATGTGTGTAAATGACAAAAGCATTGATTGTGCTCCACCCCTTTTGTACATTTGTTGTGGCATTACACACATGTACAACATGGGCAGATCTTATATAGCAATGAAACAGTACTGCTTTCTCCATTTTGATATCCTGAGCTTATGACTGGGTCAAGGGACTACCACAGATTGTCCCTCAATACCTGCTACTTGAGGTGGTTGCACTCTGTGCCCAATGTTAATGCCATTTTGTTTTTGCCATAGTATCCTCTGTTAAAGTAATTTGACTGTGGCAAAAATTAGAGGGGTTTATTTTCCCCAACTACTCTTATGAAATCCGTAGAGGAGGTGGTGTAGCTATCTTCTATAAAAAGTTCCTACATCTAAAAAACATCCAAGTTACCCAGGAGCTTGCTCTTCCTGAGACCATTGTCTGTGAACTGTCCTTAAATATCACATTTCGATTCTTACTATGTTACAGAGCCCCTGATTATGACATCAAACATGTAAACAAGCTAAATACACTACTAACATGGCAGCATCCTGCCCACACGCTTTTATCTTTCTTGGTGACTTCAATCTACCTCATATTAACTGGACCCTTAACGAATGTACAACTGAACCCACACATGCAACCTTCTACAATGCAGTAACAAATTTGGCACTAGAACAACTAGTAACCAACAACACTAGACTTGACAACTGCCTTGATCTTATCTTCTGCAGTAGTTTGAATTCAATTTATGGAATACAAATTAAAGAACCCTTTTCCAACAGTGACCACAACATGATTGACTTTTGTCTCAACATACGTCCAAACAAAAATCATCACAACGATGGAATCCCCAATTATAACTTCAAAAAAAGCAACTATGATCTTATAAACAACGATCTCTCATCCCTTGATTGGCAATTTCTATTCACTGGATGCAATATTGTAAAAGACCATTACAACATATTTTTACTAGAAGTCAAAAGAGTCATCAAACTATATGTACCAATAACAACTCCAAAAACCAGAAAAAACAAATTACCCATAACAATAAGGAAGCTTCTATCCAAAAATAAATCACTTTGGCAGAAAAACAAATCTGGTCACGTTGCCAACTTCAAAAGCCGATACAAAAATTTATGCCACCAGATAAAAATAAATTATCACATTAAACAAGAAGAAAACCTTCTATGCACCAATTCCACCAGTGCTTTCTACAATTTTGTAAACAACAAACTAAAAGACTCAAGGTCCATCCCACCCCTGAAAGGACCTCTTTAACACATTCTTTGGCTCAGTATTTGTAAACAGTAAAGGATCATGCCCAGTATTTCCCAGTCGAACCACAGACAACTACAATGATCTAATACATATCAATTTTACAGAAGACAATGTTGAAACAGAACTACACAATCTAAAACCATCTCTGTCTATTGGACTAGACAGAATATGTGCCTACTTCTTAAAAAAGCTATCCACTGCCATAGCCGAACCTCTAACCATAATCTTTGAAAAATCTTTCAGGACCAGCTGCTTGCCAAAACTATGGTCACAAGCCACGGTCATCCCCATCTTCAAAAAGGGAGACCCCAGCCTAGTTGAAAATTACAGACCAATCTCTTTATGCTGCGTCACCTGTAAAGTCATGGAATCAATTATTAACCAATCAATCATCCTCCACTTAGAAACAAACAACCTACTCTCTAATAAACAATTTGGTTTCAGGAAAAAAACTATCATGTAATCTGCAAATCTTACACTGTAAAAACATATGGACTACACAACTCGATCAGGGCAAAGCAATAGATACAATCTACATAGACTTCTGTAAAGCCTTTGATTCAGTGGTACACGACAAACTACTCCTAAAACTAAAATCTTATGGTATGCTCTGTCTTACATATTGGCAAAAAAAAAAATCGGAAAATAAAATACAGGCTGAATAGTTGTTGATGATCCAAACTCTGTCAAGGATCTTGGAGTACTCATCTCTAATTATCTAAGTGCTAAAGCCCACTGTAACTACAAAGCCAAAAGGGCGTTAAGAGTTGTTAACCTAACCTAATCTTACATAGCTTTTTCTCTGGTAATATTACCCTACTAACTAGAGCATACAAAACGTTTGCTAGACCAATACTCGAATACAGCTCATCAGTCTGGAACCCACATTACATATCTGATATTAAAACAGTTGAGAAAGTCCAGAAATATTTCACAAGAAAAGTTCTCCACTCCTTTACTTGTTGCAGATACCTTATGCCACCAGACTCAAAATTCTAGACCTAGAAAACCTAGAACTATGCCACCTTTGGTTCAATCTAAGTATAATATATAAAATCATACATTGCAATGTCCTACCTGTCAATGAATACTTCAGCTTCAACCATAACAAGACAAGAGCAAACAATAGATACAAACTCAAGGTTAATCGCACCAAACTTGATTGCAGGAAATACGACGTCAGCAACAGAGTGGTCAATGTCTGGAATACTCTACCTGATTCTGTGGTTTTTTTCCCCAAACCCCAAAACCTTTAACCTTAGACTGTCTACTATTGACCTCATCCCTTTCCTAAGAGGTCTGCCATGCATAAGCGCACCAAGTGTCTACCGTCCCTGTCCTATTGTTTCTTTTATTTTTTATTTTTCTTATATGTATCCATGTATTCATAACTATGTTTTTACTTATACCTATTATCTTGTAAGCAATTGACAAAAAAATAAAAATAAAAATAAATAAATAAATAAATAAATAAATAAAATGATCATCATTGTCCTTCATCATAGTGTGCTTTCTCTTTTTGTTACAAAAGTTCCTGTGGATTTGTTCCTTAGTGTGTTTGTTTTTCTGTCTGATGTAAGATAATAAAATCAAGAAGGTATATCAAGCAATTCAATGTGCAATAATTGAAAATAGATGAACCTGAGCACTCCTCAGTTTTGCGAGTCCCTCCTCTTTATGTCTTCTTTTCCTTGTGTGTGAGAGCTCTGTCAGAGTGGGTGCTGAGCAACTGCTTCTTGGATTCAAGCACCATTTTATGTTCTGCTTGCTGTTACTGTGCCGTCTCTGAGGGAGAAAAAGAACCAATCACAAATGTTCTGAGGCAATAAGATTCTATCCTATTTTCTGCTTTCATTCTCTGCCAGTCAATATACATTCACAATTGATGCACAGTTGGCAGCTATTAAGAAATAGTTATGGAACTTTCTTTGGCTTTTCTTGGTTTCTATCAGTTTTACCATCACTCAACATTTATCTGAAAGATCATTTGGTTTTTCATCCCATTCTACTGTTCTTTCCCAGAAAATATGGAGGCCTCAATTTTTAATGTTGGATTTCTTTTTGCATGGCAAATTTTTGACAAGGAAGTTAAATCCCACTGATAATTCTGATGATTTCCATAGTTTCAACAATCTCAAAATAGGTGTCATGGCCATCTGGTATCAAATGTTTCATCAATGCAAAAGTGGAAAAATAAATTTTATTTATATATCAAACTTCTTAAGCACTCATCTTCATCATAGAGGGGCTCTGGGTGGTTTTATTTATTTTGTATTTACTCAATACATTAAAAACATTAAAAACAGAATAATTTAAGATTAAAAGTTTTAAAATGTGCATTTGAGATTTATTGTGGTAGACATGGAAGTGAAAATCTGTTGAAAAAAATGCAATGGAGGGAAAAGAGGCTTTAATGTATGAAGGTTACTGATCTTTACATGTATAAATTAAACCTTTTGAATAGACAATAATTTGTTTTCAATCCTAACTCATTTCACTCAAACTCTAAATTAAACAATAATTATCACTTGCAGATTGCATTTCATGGTATTTCTATTTGTTAAGCAATAACAATACTTTATAAGTGGTCAATCTTGGTGCCGATTGATTCTGAGTTGGGTTTTTGTGAGATTATTTTGATTACAGTAACTACACTCGGAAAGCTGGCACAATTCATTATCTTTATTTAGAAGAATGTCTCTACGCCTGATATAGAACCCATTTTATATTTAGATAATAAAATCAGGGTGACTGATCCAATCCTTTGTTTGAAAATATCCCCACTTGCTTAGAAAACAAGGTGAAAGTGATCTAGAAATACTTACAGTATTCTGAAGGTAGTGTGGATGACTTAAAGCAAACATACTAGCTGATCTTCTGGGGAATAGATTTTTAGTGACTCGCTATTCTCAGCATGGCAATCACATTATGATTGACACACACCCTTGCATAGCAGCTACTTTCAAAGGGCATCCATCTCAAACTTTGAAATGTTGCCTTCTGACCTAAACCATTTGCTTTGCCTACCCTTGCATTGATGTGACATAATTGAATGGAGCATGTCTTCTGAGTCATATCCTAAGGTCAGTGTGCATTAGTTCTGACTCAGCCGTGTGTCGGATGTGCATATTGCATTTTTTCAGGCACTTGCAGGGAGCTTGTTTGACCTGTAATTTTAATTGAACTGACCTTAAGTTCAAATTCTAGAGTAATAGGCAGGTTGGAATAAATTTAGCTCGTTATTACGCATATCACTGAATGCTGTGATACAATTTACAGTTCAAAGAATGCAGGAAAATGCATATCTCATGCAAATGTATCTAATTTAAAGGTAAGTGTTCATGTTTTCTGTTTTAATTTCAGGTTGATAGGATGGTAGGCTTCAGACAAAACAAGTGCCAGACTATATTATTGCAAAACAGTTGCTCTCTCCATAATATTTTAAGGCTTGTTTTTGTGTTGGTGTAGATTGGAATAGAAGAATAAAGTTTCTAGATTTTTCATACATTCCTTTTATTTCTATTTATTTGATTTATAAAATGTATTTTCTGCCCATCTTGTGGTTTAGGAGACTTTTTTGATTGTTGAGTTTTGAATGTATATATTAATATGTAATAAATTACCTTTTTTAATTTGCTTTACAAGCAATCCTCGATTTATGACCACAACTGGGACTGGAACCTGTGTCACTAAGTGAGCCAATTATTAAATGAGTCACACCCAATTTTACCATGGGTGTTAAGCAAATGACCATGGTTGTTAAGTGAGAAATATGGTTGTTAATCTGGCTTCCCCTATTGACTTTACTTGTCAGAAGCCTTTGGAAGATTGATTATGATTGTGACTCCAGGATGCTGCAACCTTCATAAATACACATTGGTTGACAAGTGCAGAAATGGTTGTGAAGATTAGTGACAAGTCACTTTTTTCAGCACCATCATACCATGAAATAATCATTAAATGAATCGTGATAAATTGAGTACTATCTGTATTTGGATTCTATACTTCAGTCCATTTCTTTCTTCTCATCTTTTATCCTATGTTTATCTGCTCTTCAACTACCAGTTTGGGGAAGCAAAGTACTTTATCTAAACACTCTAGTTTAAAATATATTTCTTAAAAAGGAAAAGCACTTTCTTTAGAAACTCCACTAGTTGTATGTCAAAGTCTGTCCTAACACATACAGAAAAGGAAACATTAATACTTGATCGAGGTGTTAAAAGCTCTTGCTTTTTGCCTTGTAGTTTTTACCACAGATGCCTGCAAACCTTAGGTTGAATGTGAATCCTTTTATTCTAAGTATGTTCACACAACTTGTGTTCTTAACTTGCTGCAGTGGGAGATCCTCCTTAGTTCCTCAGCTGCCTTGTTTGTCTTCTAATTCCTGCTCTCTCAAGATCTTATACCTCTTCACTTAGTTTAACTGTAATTCTTGGTTCTGTAGTTCTTAACTTGGAGCTAACCACTGCATAGGTATATATGGAAAATAAGTCCCTGCAAACTGAAGCTTTCTTCAGTGTAGCCATGTTCAGGATCATGTTCTCAGTTTGGTTTCCAACATTGAATCAACCAAGAGCATCTGCTGGGTGGGTCAAAAGAGACAAGATGATGATCACAGTATCATAATTTAAGCTGTGCCTTTGTTCCACATATGTACAGAGTCTCAGATTGACAGCATCCAATCACTGGATATAGCCTTCTACCTACAAGGATTTAGTAAGCTGGATATAGGAAGTGTACAGTGGCAAAGGTTTGCTGGCAAGGCTAAATGTCATATATCTTTGGAGCAATTTCGATAGTTCTGTTCTCCTTTATAATAATATAAAACAACACAGAACAGAAATAGCTGAGAATAGCTGTTCCTTCAATTATTCAAAACCAGACCATTAGAAAGGCTTCACCAAATAGCATTTTCTCATTTGTCTTAATAGAACACCTCACATTGTTAAATACCCTGTTTCTCTAACAATACGGCCTCCCCGAATAGGAAGTCCCAGCATGTTTTATAGGCATGAAATGAAATTAAACCCCTCCCCCCAAATTAAGGCCTATATTAAAACATGCGAAATGGGGAAGATGGTGGGGGAGGCTTGCCGTTAGGAAGTACTTTTGTTGCACACCCGGATATGGTGCTGCCTGCGTTGACCCCGATACGAAGGGCCCCAACAACGCCGAGGTCAACATCCAAGCCGTTGCCGCCCGCCCAAAGATCAAGGGGGCGGAATTAAGTCACCCCTGAAAAGATGGCCTAGCCATTTTTGGGGGGCTCAAAAAAAAAAAAAAGACCCAGCCTTATTATATGAGAAACACGGTAGGAACTTGTCGCATTTGTATCATAGTTACTTAGTAATGTCAGATATCATTGACCCAGGCTCCTGTGGTTTTTTTTTAATAGCTTGTCAGCTGCATTTTAGTCCTGTAAGAGTTTTATCCAACTTCATTTTTAAAACATTCTGCACTTTAATGTCTTCTAGTTCCTGAAATAGATACTTCGTAATTGCCATTTTGCTCAAATGTTAATGTTATTGCCATTAACATTATCATGTACAAAGAGTGCAGTCTTAGCAAACCAGGAGAGATTTTTCAAAGCCTAAAGTTATTTTCCACAGATGAAGGTCAAGGAATGCTTTGAATGTGGCAGTCTCTAGAGATGTGTTTCTTTCTAGCTGAGAATCACTGAAATGCAGGTTCTCCAGCACCTCTGAAAGCTTTTTCAGTAACAATCAAATCTTCTTTCCTGTCATTGTCATGATTCATCTCATGGAAACAATTCCACTGTATACAGAGTACAAGTTGAAACCACAGAATAAAATTCATGTAGCAAAGTTTTAGAAGTTTGGGTTTTTTTTGGTTATGTTCTGTATTTTGGCTTTCAACCAAGAATGAAATGGAGTGAAATATTGCTACTGGAGTCCTTTGACTCACTCATTTTAATCTCTAGTGACTAAAGTCTTTAAAGTGAACACTATTTTTAACAAGTTGTGTTTTTTAAAAAAGAATTCACTTGTTGTATGGTTCATAAACTGTTTCTTGTGTTATACACTTTTATCCCATTATTTATGTTTTCTAAATATTGAAGCTCTAGAGTCAGTCAGAGCACCATTTTACATGGCTTGGGTTTTTATAAGTCCTATAAAGTTATCTTTTCCTCATACTACTCTACAAATTTCACATGAATGTTTGAGAAGCAGTTTTCCAGCAAAAACGTTCATGGCTGGGATGGGAGGGTTTGGTGTGACATGACATGATGTAATTGTGCAAAAGATACAGATGGCGTCATAGTACATGTAATACCATTGTGACTTGTATCCGATGATTATGTCTGGGAATTGAGGTCTTTCAATTGAAAACAACACAGTACTGAGATAATATTCAGACTTATATGCACTATAGGAGAATGTTTACATGCTCTATAGCTTTAACTTTTCTATCCACTATTCAAATCTGGATTCAGTTCAGGCCTCCTAATTTTGGTACATAATTTTGAACCATAATAACAACAAAATATGATAATTTTGGTATAATGCTTACATGTCACTGGACAGTAAAAAAATTATAAAACTTTGTCTCACTTACTTTGGCCATATTGTGGGGGAAAGCACTGGAGAAAGCAATTGTGTTAGGAAGAGTTAGTGGTACAAGGAAACCAGGCCATGAAGGAAAATGGTGGCTAAACACCATCAAAACTGACACCAACCAGAGCACAGAACAACTCACAGAAATAATGCAAGATTGGAAGATGTGGAGATACTGGACCATAGATCACCAAACGTCAGACATGACTGAATGGATATCATCATCATCATCATCATTACCATCATCATTATCAATTTGGTAGTTAAAGGAAAGAATATAAAAATCCTAGTTTTAAAGCTTAATTCTTCTGGAAGTGCCAATGTATATTCTAATGTACAAAACTTCTCAAATCTTGAGAGCGATTACAGGTGGCAGATAAGTGCAGAATTAAATAACTTCCAGTTAGCTGTCCCCATCTAACAAAATAGTTTATACTAGGCTAAACTAGTAGACAGCATACTTTATTATTATTCAGAAAGGATTGATTCAAACAACATCCTTAAGTTCTACCATTTTGGAAAGCTTATTTGTTTTAATCTCAGTTAAATGCTTAGTATCTTATTCTGTTGTGCAAATCAAATCCATTTTATTACTTTATGGTGTATTTATTTAGTAAATAATAAAATTATACCCCCACCTGGTATTTGACTCTAGGCAGCTAACAAGCAATTACCAATAACAATAGTAAATAGGAACAATTTAAAATGACAAGTAAAAATAGCTCAATATGCCAGAGTAACATACAGCACAGCACTAAGAGTAAGACTAAAGTTTGCCTGGGGGAAGAACTTGATCTCCCATGTTTAAAAAAAAAAAAAACAGGATCAGAATCATTTGCCATTCCATAGGCAACCTTTATGACAGAGAATGTTTTTTTCTTGGGTACCATTATATGGCACTTTTTAAAGAGTGGCTCCAGACCATATCCAACTTGTAAGACCTCACAAGACTAGCAGAAATGATTGGTGACAGATAACTCTTAAATAACCCAGTTTTTATCCATGAAGGGTATTGTAAATAATAACCAGCACCCTGAATTGAATCTGAAAGCTTCCTGGGAGCCAATATGATTCAAAAACTCGAGGTATTATATGAATGTATTGAGGCATGCCCATAATTAGTCACAGTGCTGCATTCTGGACCTGTAGTTTCCAAGTAATCTTCAAGGCCAATCCTACGAGGAGTCCATTGCAATAATCCAGATGAGAAGGCATAAAAGCATGAGTGACAATGAACAGGGGGCCCCCAGGCTAGGAACAAGCACTACTGAAACACAAAATTGATCTGTGCAAAGGCTCATCTAATCACAATTACTATCTGTATCTCCAACAAGAGAGTCTAGGAAGACCTCCAAATTATGCACCAGCTCTAGGGAAGTGCTACCACATTCAGAACAAAAGATAGTAAAACGCCAGATGTAGGAGGCAAAATCCACAATGATTCATTCTTGCCAGAAGTTCTGTGCAGAATATTATTGAGCCTGAAGTTCTGTGCAGGCTAGAATATGAGTTAATGTAGCACCCATGCGAAGCTTATTGTGTGGAGCACATTTTTCAGATGATTCTATTGTCCACTGTTAATTTTTCTTCTACGGATTTCCAACCAAACATGAGGCTTCCTTTCCCCTCTCTCTTCCCAAGGGCACAGCTATTTTCAATAGTCTCAAAAACCTATAAACCTGTCTCCAGCAATCAGGGGTGGGAATTCTACCGGTTCGGATCAGTTCTATAGAACCAGTTGTTATGATTTTGCGTATTTCAGAGAACCAGCAAAATGCGCCCCGGCTGGCCCCGTCCCTCTCCGCCCACCTCTCCCCTCCCAGTCAGTCCTTATCATGCATGTGTGACATTGCACACATGCCTGACATCGCTGACTATGTTCTTCCCACCCAGCGCACTCCTTAAGGTTTTTCTTGTTTTCCTCCTAACAATCAGCTGTTTGATGAACAGCTATGCCGGGATCCCCCTTGCTGTCCTACTGCTTTGTCCAGGAGGCTTCCCTGAGGCCCAGGAGGCCCAAAAATAGGGGGTGCTGCATAAGAAAAAAGAAAAGAAAGAAAAAGAAGAAGTCATGCCCACACAGTCAGATGGCCATGTCCACTTAGCCATGCCCACCTAGCCACACCCATAGAACTCCTCTTTTCTGATGAGAGCAACTTTTGTATCTCATTTGGAAACCAAGGACCCAGAGTCTGGAGGAAGAATGGAGAGGCACACACTGCAAGATGCTTGAAGTCCAGTGTGAAGTTTCCACAGTCTGTGTTGATTTGGGGAGCCATGTCATCTGCTGGTGTTGGTCCACTGTGCTTCATTAAGTCCAAGGTCAATGCAGCCGTCTACCAGGAGATTTTGCAGCACTTCATGCTTCCTTCTGCAGATGAGCTTTATGGGGATGCTGACTTCATTTTCCAGCAGGACTTGGTGTTGCATCACGGGAAAGAGACTCTGAGACCCAGTTGACTTTTTTCCTACTTTATTTCCTTCTAGGATTGAACAGCAGAGAAACCGTGGAAGCCTTTCATATAACCAGCTGCTCGTGGCTCACGGCCAATGACGGTTCTTCAAATCTCCCGCCACCACAGACCAACCAATCATAGGTAAGTATGCAAATATATAACACCCCTCCCCATGTGGTTCAGTCTAACCAATCCGGGCCCCACCTATGTTACATAGTCACATAGGTAGATGGGGCTCTTATGGGTTCTACTGGACCTGCACAACTCAGTTGTGAGTTCGCCTCTGGACTGTTCAGATCGGTTTGCTGTTTCTTCTGTCCCTTTCTGTGGAACCTCCTGGAAGGTAGAGCGGCCAAGCCAGCCAGGCCTTTCCTGGCTGGTTGAGACGGCTCGGCTGCTCTTGCCAGGTGTAGCTTCCCGATGTTTCTTCGAAGCCTGTTCCAGTCTCCCTGAGCTGTTTTCTTCTATGGTCTCAGGTACGTGTTTGTGAATTCCAATAGGGGCTAATGTTAGCAGTGGCTGTTGTGTAGTTGTTAAGGTTTGTTTTGTACATTCTATTATTTGTAGAGGGTCTCCCCCTCCCCTTTTGTTTGTGTTTGAGGGGTCTCCCCCCTCTTCTCTGGTTGGGTAGTTTTTGATTGAGATTTGTGGAGGGTCTCCCCCTTCTGTTCTGCTTGTGCATGATTGTTTGTGTTTCTCAGTGTGGTTCTTGATCTGAGTTGGTCTATGTGTCTCCTCCAGTTCCTCCTGTCCTCGGTTTCTACCCTGTATGACCAGGGCCCAGTTATTTGGGTTATTTTTGCTGGTATCCACAATAGTTCTCCTGTGAGGTTTTTTGCATAAATTAGGTCCCCTGTTTTGAATGTATGGCACTTACTGGAGGAGTCTCCTGGCTTTTCTGGGCTATATGTGGGGTGTAGTCTGTCTAGGTTTGATCTTAGTTTCCTTCCCATTAATAATTCTGCTGGGCTTTTATTTGTTGTTGTGTTTGGTGTCATGTGTTGTATACTTAGTAGCTTGGCTATCTTTTCTTGTATATCCCCAGGTCCCAATTTGTGTAGTGTTTCCTTTGTGTAACGGACCATGCATTCTGCCTGTCCATTCATGGCGAGATGACCTGGCGCTGTTAGTGCATGCCTTATCCCTCGTTCCACTAGGAACCCCTTGAATGTTTTTGCCGTGAATTGTGGTCTGTTGTCAGATACAATTAAATCTGGCAATCCAGATTGGAAGTGTCTCGTTGTATTGTATTAGCACACAGTCTGATGTAAGTAAGTTTTTTATTTCTTGGAATGCTATTTCTTCTTGTCGCCCCCAGGTCCAGGTAGCTTTCTTGTCAAGCAACCTGTGCAATGGTTCTGCTATCATTGCTTTCTGTGGCAAGAATACATTGTAAAAGTTAATAAATCCCCCCAAAGCTTGCAAGTCTGTTTTATTATTGGGTCTGGTTGCTTCCTTTATTGCTCTGATTTTGTTTTTAGTGGGATGGATTCCTTCTTTGTCTATAAGGTATCCCAGGAATTCGACTTTGTCAGTGGCTAATTGGCACTTTTCTTTTTTCAGTTTAAGTCCTGCCTCTTTAAAAAAATTTTAAGACCTCCCTTAGGCGGTCTTTCAGTTGTCCTTTGTCCTTGGCTGATACTAATACATCGTCAAAGTATGATACCACCCCCTTTATTCCTTGCAATAGGCATTCCATTAAGCTCTGGAAAATCGCTGGGGCCATGGTAACTCCGAATTGCAGTCTGTTGCATTTGAATGCCCCCCTGCGTGTCACAATTGTTTGCGCTTCTGCTGTTTCTGGATCAACTGATAATTGTTGATCAGGCTTGAGCAAGGTCCAGTTTCACAGAGATTTACCTCCCCTTATAGATTGTAATAGGTGCTGTACCACCAAGACCAGATATGTGCTTTGTTGTAGCACGTGGTTAAGGGTTGCTTTATAGTCCCTGCAGATATGTACTGACCCATCTGGTTTAATAGGGGTAACAATTGGGGTTTCCCACCTTGCATGGTCTGTTGATTCTAAAACACCCTGTGTGATAAGCTTATCTAATTGTTCATCAATTTTTGGTTTTAATGCAAAGGGAACTCACCTTGCCTTTAATCTTATGGGGGCTATATTTGGATTTAGGTTAAATGAAATAGGGGACCCCAGTACTTGCCCAGTTCTCCATTGAAGACAACTTGGAATTCTCTCATCAGGTCCTCTTCCCAGTCTGTTTTGGTAATGTTGTTTATTCTGGTTACTTCGATACCTTATGGTGCAAACCATTTGAGTCTCAATAGGCTGGGTCGATCCCAGTCGACTACTGTTAGTGGGAGGACTTTTTTTTTTTTTTTTGAATTTAACTTTGAAAGGTCCAGCACCTACTACAGGAATTCTGTTTCCCTGGTAGCCCTTTATTGTGAGCTTTTGTATTTCGAGTTCTCCCTTGTTGATATCAGGTATTAGTCCTTTTATGGTATTCCACGATACCATTGATAAATACGAGCCTGAGTCCACTTCCATCTTGCATGGCTGGCCTTCTATGGTACTTGTACATGTACCTTTTTGCATTGGTTGTATTGAAGTGCCCAATAGTCACTGTTTGGTGTGTTTCCTCTTTTCTGTTATTTATTTCTTTTCCTCGCCTGTTTCTGTTCTCTTGACTCCAATGGCTCCCTGTTTGTCTTTCCCTCTCTTTGTGTGTGTGTGGGTGTTCCATCTTTGTCTAGGGCCATAGTTATTTCTTGTTTGGCATGCCTTAGCTATATGTCCCCGCTGTTCACAATATCTGCTAATAGCATCGAAGAAGCATCATTCGGAATGTGGATGGTTTCCCCCACACCCGGCACAACAAAATTCTGACCTTTTTTCATTCAACAAATGTTCCTGGGAAGAAGTATGATCATTCATTAAGAACTGAGTAATCAATTAGGTTTTCCAGTTGACCAAAGTAGCATTATAGGCTCCCTGTGCTATTGTCTTTAGAAGTTACGTGAGGAAAACTTTTCCAGGAAGTTGCCTTGTTATACTATTGCAGATTGATTAAAATTCTTTTTTTTTGTAAGTTTTATTTGAGTTTTCACAAAAAGAAAAGAAATACAAGTAAAACATCTTTTTTGAAAGCAGCATAATCCCGGGTTACATCTCTTCGTACAGACACAAATTCAAGTTCATGCTCATTTTTATATTCCATTCCATATCTTATTACTATTCTACATTTTCTACATAGCTTCTCCTCTCTTTTAACTTTCTTAATTTTATTTTATTTATTTCGTCTCAATTCAAATCATTGTACTTATATTCTTTGTCTGTCCTGTTTCAACTGTCGACTATCTTTTCTCATTAATCAAAATTTCTCCTGTAATCACTGATTGGAGTATGACGCCTTTATATCTTTCCCCTAAAATTATAACACTTAACATAATACATAACTTCCATTCAGATTCTGCTTGGCACATTCTAAAACTACACATTGTATTCTTGAAAAAAGAAAAAAAAAAATCATACGTGTATAATATAATTAAAACAACAATCTGTTCCAATTCAATTCTATCATTAATATTAATATTCATTTAGATCTTAACATTTTGCACATTACTTTTCAAATAAATATCATACTTCTATGGGAACAATTATAAACTTTCCATGATTAATTCCCCCCCCCTTCACTTATATTTTATAAAACATTGACTAATTAAAATGTTCCCATTCCTTCCTAATTCAATTTTCTCATTTATTTTATTTCATTTATTTTATTCACAAACATTTCCCCAAACCACACCAACTATTTTATCCCTCTTTTTAATCATATGTTGTTTCCAATTTTCTAAAATTATTTATATTACTTATAATTATTTATATTTCAAATAAATATCATACTTCTATGGGAACAATTATAAACTTTCCATGATTAATTCCCCCCCCCCTTCACTTATATTTTATAAAACATTGACTAATTAAAATGTTCCCATTCCTTCCTAATTCAATTTTCTCATTTATTTTATTTCATTTATTTTATTCACAAACATTTCCCCAAACCACACCAACTATTTTATCCCTCTTTTTAATCATATGTTGTTTCCAATTTTCTAAAATTATTTATATTACAAATATAACAATACAATCTTACGTACCTTCACAGAATCCCTTTTTCAGTTAATTTTTCACCCATTATCTCTAAATAGGTCCTGTTTCTTTGCATCTTGCTCCAAACCTTTGTAACTTCTCTTCCTTTCCTTCTTCCCTCTCTTCTTCTCTCTCCCCCTTTTACCCCCCTTTCTCTCCACCTCCATTTCCCTCTTCTGTATTCCCCTTTTCTGTTGCTTTCCAACATTATATCCACTTTTCAAATTATTTTTCCCTTCTTTGGCTGTTTTTTTAAGTCTTAATTTCTCCATTCTCTTTTCCCCCTTTCCCCTTTCTTCCCCACATAGAGTTACTTGTTCATTAAAGATGGCTTCTTATTTGTCCCAGTCTTCTTGTTTTGCCTTTTCTTGTTGTTTCTCATAATTGCAGATCTCCATTTCTTGGAATTGAAAAACGAAGCCAAAAGAGCCCTTCCCTTCTTGTGCATCTTCATTGTATTTTTTAAGTTCCATTTTCAATCCATCCAAAATGATGCCATTGTAAAAAAATTTAAACAACCACCCAATTGATTTTAGTCACTCAAATATAATAACCAAAAATCCAAAAGTCACCAAACAGTCCAAATACACAGAGCTGTTTCTTTTTACACTTTCTTTTTTTTCCACTTTCTCTTCCTGGGGTTACTATTTAGTTGCAAAATCTCAGTTAAAATGTATCTTTTAGAAGTCTTGTTGAAGTTTTACTTTAGATTCTTTTGAAGTCCAGGCAGTCTCCTCCCTCCAGATCTTGCCCTTATTCTTTTCCTCTCCCCTCCTGCTTATAAAAGAAAAAGGTTTTAATGTCCAGAAGTCTTTATTGTCCCTTTGGCATTTAATTATATTTTCAGCTCAATTGCCTATTGATGCTAAAATGGATTTTTCCAATTTCTTATTCCGATCTCTTAATTGTCAATGTAAGGAAGGAGAGAGAAGAAAAAAAAGCCTTTCCCTTTTCATTTTCTTTCGCTGCTTCTGACCTTCTTTGGGAGTGATGTTATCTTTTGTAAAATTTAAGTTCCAGGGTACCTTAATTGTTGTTTTTTCAGCTTAACCCGGTCAGCCAAAACTTTCACTTCTTATCTTCCTCCTGCACTTTCTTTTCCGGTTGAGTTTTTCTTTGATGCGGCCATTTCTGACCGCCACTCCTACCGCCTTCGGGAAAGGGAGTTTGGCCAGCTGAGGAGGAGAGATGCGTCTCTCCTCAACCCTGCTGGCAGTCTCCCCTTTCTTCACCACCTCTATGGGGTGGCTTAGCCCTGAAGCCAGCCGGCTCGGGGCGCTCCAGCGGTGCGCCCAGGCAGAAACCACACACGATCGCAGATTCCTGTCTGTTGCCTAAGCCCTTCAAACCGGAAGTCCAGATTGATTAAAATTCTTTGTGGAAGATTTATTGATTTCTGCTTATCTCTTCACCTGCACAGTCCATCTACCATTTCTTGAATGCAGGAACATGTGATCTCTTCCTCCATCCAGTTCATCACAAATACACTCTTTGTTTATGTTTGAACTTCCATTTCAAATCTCCTTTCTCTCATCAACCATCTTAAATGCTTCCAAGCAGATGGTCTTCAGTATTACTGATAGCATCAGTTCTGATTGGTTATAACACCTGATGTATCCCCCATTCCCCTATTGCTGGGGTCCCCAATCTTGGCAGCTTAAAGATGTATGGACTGCAACTCCCAGAATTCCCAGCCACATGTTTTAATGTTTTAAAGTAGCCAATATTGGGATCCCATGCCCTATTAAACATTTCACTCTGGATTCTCTGAATACCATATTCTCAGCTGAATAGACATCAGCTGGATCTGACATTTAATCCAACAATGGCTTGTTAAAGCAATAAACTTTCTTATCTCATGTTTTCCAATCTACTCTGGCAACTCTATTCAACCTTTGCAACTCCCACTAGGCATTGTTGCATTTACTGCCCAGACTGTGTGAAATATGCTCCTCTTTTTCTCCCATGTATTTTTTCCTTGGTTTTGCAATTTTAAAAAAAGTTCAGAAGGCCTGATAATACAAAGGTTCAACAAAATCCTATTAAATCCTAGAACAATTGGTGATGGGGGTTGTTAGACTGCTTGAGGCACTCTTGCAGAAGGTGCAATACTTGAAATGCAGGGGGAGAAGGGACAACATATCAAAGTTATGATATCTCATATGGCAATCACCATGGCATCGTAGCTATGTGGTTCCACAAGGGGTTGAAAAATATCTACCATATATGGGGACTATAATATATGCAAGTTAAGCAAGAGAATATGGGTTGGGAGTATCCCTCTGTACAAATATCTGGGAAAGCATATGCAAAGATGGGTGGGGAAGGAAGAAGTCCTGAAGAGGATGCTACACAGTAATTGAACCACCTACCCATAGTTGAAATTACTTCCACAGAATAATGCCCAGAAGCTGGAAAATGACATATGAGGAATGGATACAGGAACTAGGCATGGCTAGTCTAGTAAAGAGAAGGACCAGGGGAGACATGAGAGCAGTCTTCCAATATTTGAAGGGCTGCCACAGAGAGGAAAGGGTCAAGCTATTTTCTAAAGCACCTGTAGGCCAGACAAGAATAATGGATGGAAATTGAACAAGAAGAGATTTAACCTGGAAACAAGAAAAAACTTTCTGACAGTGAGAACAATCAACCAATGGAACAGCTTGCCCTCAGAAGTTGTGGGAGCACCATCACTTGAGACTTTCAAGAAGAGATTGGACTGCCATCTGTCAGAAATGATGTAGGGTCTCCTGCTTGGGCAGGGGGTTGGACTAGATGACCTACAAGGTCCTTTTCAACTCTGATTATCTGATAATCTGTTATCTGACCATACTGAAACTGCAGTGGCCATATTCCAAAATATGTCATTAGCCATCTTAAAACCCTTCCATATTGCCCGAGCAAAGCTGAATAATAT
>NW_020769345.1:4897391-4964232 GCF_900518735.1 Pseudonaja textilis | reverse complement strand
GTCAGGGACACAACACCCCTTCCCCCTAGCTAGGGACATGGCAGACCTGCAAATAGGCTCCTAGTCCCAGGGATGGTGCGGACCCAGACTGGGGCTGTAGTTAGGCAGGGACACACCATCAGGGGGTAATGCAGACCCAGACTGGGGCTGTAGTTAGGCAGGGACACACCGTCAGGGGATAATGCGGACCCAGACTGGGGGCTGTAGTTAGGCAGGGACACACCGTCAGGGGATAATGCGGACTCAGACTGGGGTCTGTAGTTAGGCAGGGACACACCCCTTCCCCCTGGCTAGGGATATTGTAGACCTGCAAATAGACCCCCAGTCCCAGGGAATCTCCAGTTGGGGTAGAGTCCTTTGCCGGTAGACCGGGCCCGGCTGAGGAGTGCTCAGTGTCTCTCGAGTTGATCGGGGCCTTTCAGGGAACGTTCGGCGTTGGCTCAGTAGGCCGGGCCCTGCAGGGAGCTGTCGTCGGCGAGGTAGGTCAGGCCCCATAAGGATCTCTCATCGTCGGCGGGGTAGACCGGGCCCTGCAGGGATCTCTCGTCGTCGGCGAGTCAGCTGTGGTCCTGCAGGGAACCCTCGGCGGGGTTGACCAAGCTCTCGGGGTCTGACAGGTAGACCGGGTCCTTTTGGCTGGGATTGTCGACGGCTGCTGGGTAGACCGGCCTCTCGGGGGTAGACCGGCTCGTCTCTGCCTTCAGCAGATAGATCGGCCCTCAGGGGGTAGACCGGCTCGTCTCTGCCTTCAGCAGATAGATCGGCTCTCAGGGGTAGACCGGCTCGTCTCTGCCTTCAGCAGATAGATCGGCTCTTCAGGAGGTAGACCGGCTCGTCTCTGCCTTCAGCAGATAGATTGGCTCTTCAGGAGGTAGACCGGCTCGTCTCTGCCTTCAGCAGATAGATCGGCTCCTCAAGGTTTGACAGGTAGACCGGCTTGTCTCGGCGGCTTTCGGAAATGGTGGCAGTCGCGCCTGTGGGCGACGTCTGTCTCCACAGCGAGGGAGGCTTTGAACTTCGCACTCTCAGTAGTGCCAGCGGCAGTGCCTTGCGGGGGGCGTTTTCTCCTCGGCAATGGAGGCTCTGAGCTTCGTGCTCCCCGTAGTGCCAGTGGCAGTGCCTGTCACCTCAGTAGTTGTGACTTCAAAAATCGCACTCTGAGAAGAGCGTTTTGCGGCTGCGCCTGTCTGGCAGTGTCAGTCTCCTCGGCTGAGGAGGCTTTTTGAATTTCGCGCTCTTGTGAGTGCCGGTGGCTGCGGCTTCGGTGCCCGTGACTTCGCTCTAGCGACTACAGCTCAAAGCTACAGAGGCTTTTTGGATTTCGCGCTCTGTGAGCGTCGGAGGCTGCGGCTTCAGCGCCCGTGGCTTCGTTCTTTAGTGACCACAGCTCTTTTGAATTTCGCGCTCTTTGTGAGCGCCGGCGGCTGCGGCTACAGCGCCCGTGGTTCGCTTCAGTGAGTACAGCTCAAAGCAATGGAGGTTTGAATTTCGCGCTCTTTGTGAGCGTTGGCGGCTGCGGCTTCAGCGCTCGTGGCTTCGCTCTCAGTGACTAGCTCAGCTGATTCAGTCCGGTTGCCTCTTCTTTGTGCGATCCCATCCTCGTCGCCAGCGTTATGTAGTCGGAAGGACACACGAGGCAGACACGGAGCTGAAGGCTAACATCTCTTTATTGGAGCATAACTGGTTGCCGCGGCTGCCCTGGCTGGGCTGGCAGCCCAGAGGGCGACAACGAACGCTGGCTCTGCTCGACAGCCGGCTTTTATAGCCGACTGTCAAACGGAGCCAACCAATGGGAGCAGCTGGTGCTCCCGCTCAAACAGCGGACCTGGTTGGGGACTCCAACCAGTTCCAAAGACATAACAGAAACTGTCAGGGACACAACAGAAACATTCTGGTGCTGCTTACAGAAACTGCCTCACCGTTAACCCTTATTACATTCTTGGCAGGACTAGACTTCCTGTCTCAGGAACTTCTCTGGAGTTTTTTTCCCCTCCTTTGCTGGTTCTTTGCTTGTGTGGAATGACCATTCAAAGTTATAGTGGCACTGAAAAAAGTGACTTATGACCATTTTTCACACTTACGACTGTTGCAGCATCCCCACAGTCATGAGAGGCCAGGGGAGGAGATGCGTGCCTCGATGTGAGTGATATTGAGTTGGCCATGCCCAGCCAGTCACATGACCACCAAGCCACGTCCACCCAGTCACATGAACACCAAGCCATGCCCACCAACTAAGCCACACCCACAGAACCGGTTGTTAAAAAATTTGAATCCCACCCCTGGTATGTATGTATGTATGTATGTATGTATGTGTATGTATGTAATGTTAACACATGTATTAAAAGGGATGTTGGGTTTGCATTATGACACTGAATTTTCCATTTTGCCCTCATCAATTCTCCCTACCTATGCCATGGACATGGCTGTCCCTCTATCTCTGTTTCTCCCTCAAGGAAAGTGGTCACTATTTATAAAGTAAGAGTATCTTTATCATAAAGAAATTGAGATTCCCTTTTAACTATGTTAAATCTGATTTTGATAAGTCCACATATGTTAAACTCTGCTCCTAGTTTAACTGGATCAATCAGTTGCTCCTTTAGCCTCTTGATAAATAAATTTTTATTTATTTATTCCACACACTTATAAGCTCCCTTTTCTTCCCTAAAGTATTTTTTTTTTAAAAAAAATTAGTAATCAGTAAAGAATATTTGGCCATCTGGTTACTTTAAATATTTCTTTGAATGAAGCTCAATGCTTCTGTTTCTTTTTTGGTTTGATGTTTTTTTTCATTTCAGATACACTTCAGCTGGGGTGGAGAAATTCCACTTATTAAATATTTAACCGGAAAGAGAGTTCATGTTTGTTTATTTTCTTAGAGGAAGCTTTTCTTAACATCTTTTCCAAAAAATTATTGAACATACCTCCATTTTTCTGGTTTTAGAGAGATGGGTTAGTAAAAGTCAATTCCATACATGAGATTGAGAAAAGCCCAAAGAGCTGACAAATTCAGTTTTCTTAGATGTGGGCCAGGATTCCTTAGAAGTTTGCTTTGTAGGAGAAAAGCTACATGTAGCAAAAGTACAATATCTGGCACGTCAGCCCCTGACGGTGAATTCTACTTGTCAAGCCACATCTGACATTTATTTCCTTTTGGTCTCAGGAATGGGATGATTACAAAGAATTTTCCAGAGTGCCATTGTTCTTTTCCTAAAGTGGATGAAATGGAACTTTGTTATTTTACATGCTGTTGAATAGAAAGTATCAAGAAAGCTATATTTGAGGACATGTGCTGAAATAGAATACTTTATAGTATAGAATACTTTATTGGCCAAATGTGATTGGACAAAAAGGAATTTGTCTTGGTGTAAATACTCTCAGTATACATAAAAGAAAAGATAAATTCATCAGGAGTCGAGAATCATAAGGTACAACACTTAATGATAGTCATAGGGTACAATAAGCAATCAATTATACTAGGAAACAGTCAATATAAATCTTAAGTATACAAGCAACAAAGTTATAGTCATACAATCACAAGTGGGAGGGGATGGGTGATAAGGAATGATGACAAGATTTAACAGTTATAATAGTGCAGACTTTGTAACAGTTGAACAGGGTTGAGGGAATGATTTGTTTAGCAGAGTGATGGCTTTCAGGAAAAAACTGTTCTTGGGTCTAGTTGTTCTGATGTGCAATGCTCTATAGAGTCATTTTGAGGGAAGGAGTTGAAACAGTTTATGTCTGGGATGTGAGAGGTCTGTAAATATTTTCACAGCCCTCTTTTTGACTTGTGCAGTATACAGGTCCTTGATTGAAGGCAGGTTGGTAGTAATTGTTTTTTCTACGGTCCTAATTACACTATGAAGTCTGTGTCCGTCCTGTTGCAGAACCAAACCAGACAATTGTAGAGGTGTAGATGACAGACTCAGTAATTCCTCTGTAGAACTGGATCAGCAGCTCCTTGGGAAGTTTGAGCTTCCTGAGTTGGCACAGAAAGAACATTCTTTGTTGTGCTTTTTTGATGACATTTTTGATGTTAGGTGTCCATTTTAGGTCATGTGATATAGTAGAACCTAGAAATTTGAAGGTCTCTACCATTGATACGGTGTTGTCTAGTATTGTAAGAGGTGGTAGTATGGGAGGGTTTCTTCTAAAGTCTACCACCATTCTATGGTTTTGAGTGTGTTCAGTTCCAGATTGTTCCGGTTACATCACAAGGCAACTTGTATAATCTCCTGTCTGTATGAGGATTTGTTGTTGTCTCAAATGAGACCAATCACTGTTGTGTCATCAGCAAACTTCAGTATTTTAACAGATGGATGGTTTGAGATGCAGTCATTGGTATATACAGAGAAGAGAAGTGGAGAAAGCACACAGCCTTGGGGGGGCCCTGTGCTGATTGTACAGGTATCGGATATGATTCTGCCTAGCTTCCCCTGCTGCTTCCTGTCTGTTAGCTACTTAGTTACTTAAATAAATCATTGAGATTTATTTAAGTAACTAAGTTTTGCAACCAACCTGCCTTCAGTTGAGGACCTGTATACTGCATGAGTCAAAAAGAGGTCTGTGAAAATATTTACAGACCCCTCACTTCCCAGACATAAACTGTTTCAACTCCTACCCTGAAAATGATGCTATAGACTAGAGAATTGTACACCAAAACAACTAGACACAAGGACCGTTTTCTCCCAAATGCCATCACTCCACTAAACAAATAATTCTCTCAACACTATCCAACTATTTACAAAATCCGTACTACTGTTACTATTAATCTTCTCATCATTCTTTATCACCCATCCCCTCCCACTTGTGACTGTATGACTATAACTTTGTCACTTGTATCCTTACGATTTATATTGACTGTGTCCTAGTATGATTTGATTGTTTATTGTACCCTATGACTAATATTAGGTGTTGTACCTTATGATTCTTGACTCTTGACGAATGTATCTTTTCTTTTATGTACACTGAGAGCATTTGCACCAAGACAAATTCCTTGCATATCCAATCACACTGGACCAATAAAGAAATTCTATTCTATTCTATTCTATTCTATTCTATTCTATTCTATTCTATTCTATTCTATTCTATTCTATTCTGTTCTATTCTATTCTATTCTAAGTTTTTGTTCATTTGTGTAAATGCTATAGATATTTAAACTGATTTGGTTCCCCCTTAAAATCCTAAGTTCACATTGTAATTTATTTGGTTTTAGCTTAGGATGTTGTATGATCCTAGTATTGTGGACAATAAATAATGATTTACACCACAGAGTTCAAAAATAGGAATTCCCATCTTGGAGTCTTTTAAATTTGTTCTTTGACACTATAGAATGTAGGGTTTTTGTTGTTGTTGCTTTTTGTACAGACCAATTTTTTACACAGTAGTGCCTGAATTTGTGAAAATGATCCCAAAAGGAAAAAAGGATAGTCCTAGTCAAGTTTATTTTCTAATCCATCTGTCTTTCACCAAATCTTCTACTGGCTCTCCAACCATAAGAGAGCTCTAAAATTCTGCCACTCTAGATGCCTGAAGTCCATCTAATCTCTCATGGATTCAGGTGTCTTGTATTATGAATGGTCAAACTGTAAAGCAGGTTATCATTTGCATATTGATAGTAGCTAAACCCACACTGATGAGTAATTTCTTTCAGCAGTTTCAACAGGGCCTCCAATCCCCAACCCCCACAGCAATGGTGGGATTCAAAAAAATTTGCTACTGGTTCTGTGGGTGTGGCTTGGTGGGAGTAGCAGGGGAAGGATATTGTAAAATCTCCAGTCAAAGGTGGTATTTGTCAGTTCTCTGAACTACTCAAACATTCCGCTACTGGTTCTCCAGAACTGGTGAGAACCTGCTGAATACCACCTCTGTCCCACAGGCCTTCTCAAATGAAAGGGTGATCAATATTACTGAATGCTGCTGAAAGGTCTAGCAGAACAAAAAGGGGCATAGCCCCCTTTCCCTTCAGTTCTACTTCACAGCCGCAGCCAATGCAATCTGTATCCCTTAGTCAATCTTGAAAATCGACCAGAAAGAATCCAGATAATTTGCTTTATCTAGAGCTCTCTGTAGTTCATATAGTATCCCTGTTTTCCTGAAAATAAGACCTAGCATTTTACACCCTACTCCCAAAATAAGATCTATTTAAGACCTTGCACAGCTGGCTGGCCACCCCATCTGGTTGCTTATGGTGCCACAGCCATGAGGTGAGGCAGGGTGGTGGTGGAGCTGCCCCATTTGCCCCACACTGGCTTACCTTAGGGCCCCTGCAGCCAAGCAATCTATGCCCCGACACCTGCCTCATGGTGGCAGTATCAGCAGCTATGTGCAGCAGGAGCCCATGTGGTCACTGGCCCACTTCTTCTGTTTGCTCATGGACACAACAGAGCAGGAGACTGAGTGGTGTGCTGGTGCCATGGCCGCAAGGCAAGGTAGGTGTCAGGGTGTGGATGGCCTGGCTGCGGGGGTCCTGACCTAATGTGGGGCAGGGCGTGTGAGGCAGTTCCAACCCCTGCCTCATGGTGTGGCATTGGTGCAGTGCACAGCCTCCTGCTCCACCACAAGCAAGCAGAAGTGGGCCTCCCATACATGGGGAAAAAATAAAACATCCCACCCCAAAAATAAGCCCTAGTGCTTATTTTGGGGCCCAAAAGAAAATAAGACCTGGTCTTATTTTCAGGGAAACATGGGTATTTATGTTGTTGGGTTAATTGTTTGTTCTATAATTTGCAGGAGGCTAGGGACTCTTAATCAGATAATATGGTAATGTCAAATACATCCTGAGGTTTTCAGAGCAAAGATCAGGAAAGACCATGACATCATAGTTAAGAATACCCAGTGGCATTAGGCCATGATTTGATCCAAACTCAGCCTCATTTTATGTAGGACAGGCTCACTGAAATCAGTGATATTTAAAATAAGATTACATCTGAGTACAATCCATTTTCTGCACAGCTAGACAAAGGTCAAGGAGGTTTAATCCAAAAATAAATGTTCAAGCAGCATGAAAAATATAAAAATATATTCAACAACAAAATGACAGGTTATCTTGTTGTTGTTCTATAAAAGAAAGTACAGTTATGTCGGGGGTGCTGCCTTTTGTTGTAATTTAGGGATTACAGTGAAAAAATGAGAGATTGTTAGCAATATTAGTACTATTTCATTTTTGATACCCAATGAAAGCTAGCAGATTTATGAAATTTAAAATGTTAATTTTTTTTAAAGGCTTTAACAAACAGAAACCATATTGAAAACAGCTTTCAAAGTATATACCAATATAATTCAGGACTTCTTTTTGAATAATAGGAACCTTTAAGGGATTTTACAAGGTCAAATCACTGAATTGCAATAAATTACTGATACTTTATATCTTGAAATATACTATTTTTTTATACTGATATAAAAACAGAAAAAGTCCCTGATCCATACAACTTGGGGAAGCAATGATGTAATACATACAATGAGATTTTTATTCCTTTATTGTTGGAGCTATATACTAAAATAGATGGTTTTCTATTTTTATGATGCTTATATCACAATAATAATGAAGCCTGGTACAATTTTTCTTTTATGTATAATCTGTTGCTTGATTTCTTCATTAAATGTGGATGATAATTTTTTGATTGAAACTGTAAAATATATTACTTTCAATAATTCATACTACTCAACCTAACTTCATAAAAGAGCACGAAGCTTTAGATGATATCAGATTGATAACTGATGTATTAGAAATTCAAAAAGATAAATTGAATTACCAGTTGTGGCTTTGCTGGATGCAGAAAATGCCTTTGATATGGTACAGATTAAAATGTTGGAATATCACTTGGTAAGATAAGGATCCCCTCCTGTTTTTACCAGCAATGTTAAAATGTGGTACCATAATCCATAAACAAAAATTATTATAAAAGGAGTTATTTTTCTTCATTTAAGAGATTATGTGGAATTGTCAAGGTTGCCCTTTATTTTATTTTATTTTCATATTTAATCTTCCAACATGGATATACTCTAATATAAATTTATATTATATGTTGATGGTATTTTGAGTCATTGACTATTTTCAGAGCTCTTTAGAAAAAAGAACTCTAACAATTCAATGTTTAGTAAACTAGTTAATTCACATTATTCAATATATTGAAGTAAATATAATAACTTGCTTCAGCAAGTTATTACTCAACAGTTTGGTAAACTGGTTAATTGACATTGTTACTATATTGGTATAAGTATAACAATTTCAGCTGGATCTAAAATATCAAAAAATCATGTCCAATCACATGATTTGCTTTACAACTATTACAATTAACATTGTGGCAATTTGCAATTATGGTTATAGCTTGAGGACCCCCTATATAGTATAACAGGCAAAATGGTACAATTAGAATAATCTCATTTTCCTGCTTTAAATCGACTTCTTCTGTGGCACAGGACTCTCAAGATACAGGGATAGTCCTCTTTTGAAAACCATGTCTGGCTTTCTTACAAAAGTTACAAATGTTTAAAAGTGTTAAACCTGTGTTTCAAAAAAAACAAAAAACCCACAGATCTACATTCTTTCAGTGTGCTACAATATATGGAGCTTCTGTTAATGCCTGAGCATTAATAGGCAGATCCCTGTGCAGAAAATTGCAACCAGTTTCTTCTACAACCCAACCCAAATAGTCATACTGCAGTGACTCTGCGCCCACACTTTATTTATTTGTGTGTGTGTGTGTGTTGAGTGTACATTGAGCTTGTCCACTGGAAAACTGACAACCAGAGTTTGAGACCTAAGCAATGTGCGACAGAGTGAGCTCCTGTTACTTGTCCCACTTCCTGCCTCTCTAGCAGTTAGAAAGTATGCAAATGTAAGTAGATAAATAGGTATCACTTTGGTGGGAAGGTAGCAGCATTCTGTGGACCTTTGGCATATAGTCATGCTAGTCACATGAATAGAGAAATGTCTTTGGACTCAGTTAAGAAATACAGATGAGCACTGCCCCCTAAAATCTGACCCAACTGGATAGGGGAAACCTTTACACACACACACATACACACACACACATATACTGTATAAAATACACACACACACACACACACACACACACAGAGTATCTACATACCTTCATTACTTTTATAAATATTTCAAGGTGGCAAACATTTTATACACCTTCCTGCTATTTTCCTCACAACAACAGCCCTGTGAGGTGTCTTAGGTTGAGAGAAAGTGACTAGTTCATGGTCACCTAGTTGGCATTCATTACTAAGTCAGGAGTAGAACTCAGTCTCCTGCTTTCTTTCCTGTTGCCTTAATCCAATAGACTGGGGGTGTCAAACTCTCACCATCACAGGGTTGCCACATGGTGTATCGTGACTTTTTCCCCTTTGCTAAACTGGGCGTGGCTGGGGCCAACGTGTGACACATCCATGAGTTTGACAGCCCTGCACTAGACCAAAGTGGCTCACTTACTTATTTACTTAACACTTACTTAAAGTGGCCAGGCCTTGATTGCATCATCACCAGCATCATCATCAGTGCAATTATTGTCAATTATGCCATAGCAAAAATTGTGATGGGAGGTGAGAGAAAACATTACTTAACAGCTAGTTCATCTAAATATGCATATGAGTTGAGACCAAATTAGGATATGGATGAGAAAAAAAGAATGACATTTTTAACCCTTAAAAGTAGTTAATAAGGCAACCTCCTGCCATTGTCAGCTGGACATGGGGGATACACTCTGAAAAGCATTTCTCTGAAGGCATATTTCATTGCTTTCTCTCCTGGCCACAGAACTCCATTTCAAAGCCTTTGATTTCCATTGTGTTAGAAGAACCTAATATACAATTCTACATATTGGAATGCACTTGCTTAGATGAAAAGTGATAACCTCAAAGGACACCATGCAAAGTTGGAGCCTAGGAAAAGACAGATCGAATATTGCAAACTGACTCAAGTAGGCACAAAACAAATTGGGAGTGCTATTGAATGAAATTGTAGGAATCCATTGCCCTTGAAGGCATGCAAGTGGTAATAGCTCATCCTGCATTTCTCTGAAACAGAGCAAAGGTAATGGATGTGCCTATATTTTTTGATATCTGTGGATTCCCCAAAGAATTCATGTCATTTCTGGTTGGGAATGATTTTGACAGATAGAAGCAAAGACTGCAAGATTTTCTGGTATTTGAGTAACAATCAACATCTGTTCTGGGCTACTGAGCTGGCAAAGATACGTATATTCAGAAATGATTATAAAACACGTCTGATATCTATGAAGAATTGGATAGGAGCAAGGATGAATAAACAGTCATTTTAGCACGCACATACAAACACACACACTCCTAGATAGAACAGATCCTGTGAGTTATGTCTGCTGAACTTTGCTATTAAGTGAGCAGGGAACAGTGTATTCACCTTCCAACCAGAGAGAAAATGCAGTGAAACGAAATATTCTTATATTGTTTCTTATGCTTGGACTTTTGGGGAATGGAGTGGTACATAAAATAGATGAGTGACTGACTGACTGAACAAAAATGTGAGAGTTGGAAATGTATTTGTTTGTTTAAAACATCTATATATCTTCCTGTCTTTCAACTAGCTCAAGGCAGCTCCCAAATATATGGAGCGAAAGTCCTATATCCTGAAACTAAATGAGCAACTGTCTTCTCTTTCCTCTCCCCCTTCCAACAATTGGTTAGTTCTCTCAGGATATAATAGAATAATATAATTGGAAGGGACTCTGGAGATCTTCTAGTCAAACCCCCTCAAGCAGGAGACCCTATATCAGGATAACCAATGAACAGATTAAGATCTTAGTTTTTCCCCCATTATTATACACACTAAATTCTTCTCTGTACCCAAAGCAACCCAGCCTTTTGTATCATTATCTTATTTCTCTGAACCACCTACTGTGTGGTTATGAGGTCTGAACCAGTCAATAGGCTCTATAATACTGTTTTATTTTCCCTTGTGACTATAAGTGTATGTATATAGTTTTAGGAAAAAACTATCATGTAATCTGCAGCTCTTACACTGCAAAAACATATGGACTACACAACTCAATCAGGGCAAAGCAATAGATGCAATCTATATAGACTTCTGTAAAGACAAACTACTCCTAAAACTAAAATCTTATGGTATCTCTGGACACTTGCATTACTGGATAGAAGCATTCCTGTCAAACAGTCAACAAATGGTCAAAATTGGGAGCATCCTATCAAATTCTGTACCTGTCAACAGTGGTGTCCCCCAAAGGCACAAATGACCTCTGTGATCATATCAAGAGCAACTGTGTTCTCTTTGCTGATGATGTAAAGCTATTTAACACCACAGATAATACTGCTACCCTTCAAAAAGACCTTGACTATGTATCAGAATGGTCAAACAAATGGCAACTTCAAATCTCAACAAATAAATGCTCTGTCTTACATATTGGCAAAAATAAATAAATACAGGCTGAATAGTCAAGACCTTGTTGATGATCCAAACTCTGCCAAGGATCTTGGAGTATTCATCTCAAATGACCTTAGTGCTAGAGCCCACTGTAACTACATAGCCAAAAAGGCATTAAGAGTTGTTAACCTAATCTTACATAGCTTTTTCTCTGGTAATATTACACTAATAACTAGAGCATACAAAACATTTGCTAGACCAATACTCAAATACAGCTCATCAGTCTGGAACCCATATTACATATCTGATATTAAAACAGTTGAGAAAGTCCAGAAATATTTCACAAGAAAAGTTCTCCACTTCTCTTCTCGTTGCAGAATACCTTATGCCACCAGACTCGAAATTCTAGACCTAGAAAACCTAGAACTATGCTGCCTTCGGTTCAATCTAAGTATAATATATAAAATGATACATTGCAATGTCCTACCTGTCAATGAATACTTCAGCTTCAACCATAACAATACAAGAACACACAATAGATACAAACTCAAGGAAAATCGCACCAAACTCGATTGCAGGAAATACGACTTCAGCAACAGAGTGGTCAATGTCTGGAATACTCTACCTGACTCTGTGGTTTCTTCCCCAAACCCCCAAAACTTTAACCTTAGACTGTCTACTATTGACCTCACCCCTTTTCTAAGAGGTCTGTAGGGGGTGTGCATAAGCGCACCAACGTGCCTACCATCCCTGTCCTATTGTTTCTTTTATATATATATTTTATTTTTCTTATATGTATCTATGTATCTATGTGTTCATAACTATGTTTTTACTTATACCTATTATCTTGTAAGCAATTGACAAATAAAAATATATAAAATAAATAAATAAAGTATGACTGATAGTAAAACATCTGTTATTACTGTATTTTTCTTTACATATTTCAGAAAACTGAAATCAATATGGAAGGTTATCATACAAAGATATTAAACAAATCTCTTTACCAGAATGATAGAAAAGAGGCACAGCTGGGCTTTCCATTGTTTTCTGCACATGGGCTGTTATAATAATTTAACTTCAGATTGTTCCGTAATTTCTGAATTTGAGTTCCTTCATCCCAAAACAATGAACTGAAACACTGATGCAGTACTATGAATTGATACATTGGATTTGGCTAGCCATTTCACTCAGCTGGAAACTGAAAGTGATTCTTATCTGCCTAAAACTGAAAGTGATTCTTTTCTAAACACAATTCTCACAGCCCTTTTAATAAAGTTTATTGAAAAGAAAGGGATGGTTTAGAATCCCAGCAACTGAACCATTTCTGTTCTAAAACCAATTCCCCAAAGTATATCCAGATACAACAGTCCTTATTTTCTTTTTAACTCCCTTGATGGGTCTTTTTGATAAAAGAAGGCAATTGTTGACATAACTCTCTCCTAAACCAGGGGTCGCCAACTTTTGGACCTCAGGGACCACCAAACTCATAATTTTAGATCCCAGGGACCACTAACTGGTTCTGTGGACATAGCCTAATTTGTGGGTGTGACTTGGTGGTCATGTGACTGGCTGGGCATGGCTTGTATGTAAATATTATAAATATTTCTATAAATATTGAATTTTTTATAAAAAAAAGAGCAACATTTACCCAAAATCAGGCAAGGCAGGCAGATTGAGTTGCTCACAGAATCACAGATTCATTCAGAGATCTATCTATCTGCCATTGGCTAGCTCAGTCTGTCACATAAAATTTGCTTGCAAGCAAACTCACAAAATTAACTCACAACACACCATGTATGTAAATATTGAATTTTTTATTTTAAAAAAGGTAACTTTTATCCAAAATCAGGCAAAGCAGGCAGATTGAGTTGCTCACAATATCATTCAGTGATCTATCTATCTGCCATCGGCTAGCTCAATCTCTCAAATTTGCTTGCCGTGAGTCTGCACTGAATTTGCTTGCAAGCAAACCTTCAGTCCTAAGGGAGGTTCAGCTGTACTTAGTTAGAAAGCAAGAAATCCAACCATTTCCTGCTTCCTATTTCCAGCTAATCTAAATCTCCCAGCACAGCAGAACAGATGATGGTTGGAAAAAGGAAAAATAGCAACTTAGCAGACAAGTTTACCGGGTAAGGAGTGAGTGGGCAGGGAGGGTTCCCATGGGCCATGTGGGCTGAGAAGCCTTCTGTTTCTACACAGCCTGGATTAATTGTTTTTTTTGGGGGGCGGGGTGCTCTGGGGGTGAGATTTCTCTGCGGCCCACCAAAATTTTCTCACAGCCCACTGGTTGGCAACTGCTGTCTTAAACTAATGCTTTTCAACCTCAGCCCCTTTAAGATGTGTGCACTTCGACTTCTGACTGAGGTGATTTTAGGAGTTGAAGGATTTACATCTTAAAGGAACTGAGTTTGAGAAAAGTGTCCCAAATCATTATTAATCTAGGAATTATTACAGGTCCCAGATTAAACATCTGCTCTAAAGCCACAGATGTGAAGACATCCATGTTCGATACTGGTGGTGTGCTCAGGGCATGAACTCAGCCCCTGAGTTCATGCCCAGCCCCTGGACAATAAATCCTCAGAACCAGTCATGGCTAGGGGTGCCTTTGTGCAACTTCATGTTGTGCGCCAACTGCACCATTTCCTGGATCATGAGACCCTGTGCTCAATCATTCATGACCTGGTTATCACACATTTGGACTACTGCAGTTTTCTCTACGTGAGACTATCCTTGAAGGGTATGCACAAACTACAAGTGGCACAGAATGCATCTGCATGGATAGTCTTAGAAGGATGGGATGGCCATGTAACACTGCTGTTGTGCAAGCTGCACTGGTTGCTAGTTTGCTTCCAAGTCCAGTTCAAAGTATTGGTTGCCACTTTAAAAGCTCTTTATGTCATGGGATTGTCTACCTGTGAAACCATCTCCCCTAATGGGATCAGCCCACCCCACTTGTTCTGGTCAAGTTGGCATAATGTGGACAGTCAAGGAACTTTGGCTGGTGGGGTCCAGGAGAAGAGCCATTTCTGCCTTGACTACCATCTCCTGGAACATTGTGCCACTGGAGGTGAGATTTGCACCTACCTTCTTACTCTTCTAAAGGCCTTAAAACCTAATAAACAGTACAACTAATTGTATTGTGGTGCTGATGGAGGCATTCCAAGCTAGAGATGGTTAGTGGACTCAGAAGATAATTCCAGCTCCTTCCAACTCATGTACTGGTTCCTAGTTTACCCAATTTCTGTCTTTTTAATGTTTTAAATATTTTTACATGCTTGTTGTGTAAAGTAAGCCACCCAGAGTCATTCAATTGTGAGATATGCAACATATGAAATAAACAAACAAACAAATAAACAAATAAATAACTTTCAAAGAAATCCCTGCTTCAATCTAAATGTTAATTTTAAAGGTAGCTTCCATCAAAGTTTGCTGAACTGGAGCATCATTTCGGATGTGCTTCCAACTCTCAAATATATCATTTCACATACTTAAGAGTTGTGTTCCTGTAACTGAGAATAATAGGCTCAGCTAGCTCCTAAAAACACTGACACTTAATTGAAGCATTCAGTAGGATTCAAGATACAATGGAGAAATTGGATTTCTTAAAAATGATGTTTAACGGTTCCCAAGTTGGATAGCCTTTGCTTGTGAATCAAAAAGGAAGTATTTCCTACAAAGAGCTTTTGAGTTATTACCAGTCAAATAAACACAGCAGGCAATTAGAAATGCAGCCAAAACTGGAGTTAGGGAAAATCCTACCATCAATTTATATATATCTATATACAAAAAAGACCCAGGTGAAGAAAGAAAAAAAATATTCCATAATAGGAATTGATCTTGTTTGCCATTTAATTTAACAAAGAAAAGTTTGTTCTCCCATATAGACATTGGCAATACCCGAAGGTTTATTGCTTCAGACTTGTATTTAAATCTTCAGACTTGTATATAAATCTAAGAATACAGTCAGATAAATGTTTCTCAACCTTAACAACTTGAAGAGATGTGGATCCAGCTTTCTGGCTGCAGAATTCTGGGAGTTGAAATTCACACATCTTCGAGCTGCCAAAGTTGGGAAACACTGGTCCAATGTTTCAAAGCACAACAAATGCTTTAAGCCAGAGAAACTGACACACAGTCCTATTATACTGTTTGCAGATGTATCTTGTTTTCATCCTTTTACAAATGTCCAATCTCATTTCAATCCTTTGTAGTAACAGTGCCATTGGTATAAGTTATGGGTTCTTTATTCCAGGCAGGTTTAATACCGCTTATTCTACTAGGAAAACCTGCAGCTCTCAGATTGTATGGGATTCCTTTAATTTTTCCATCTCCAAAGTCCCTCAAAGTTGGGTGTTCAGGTTTGTCTTATTTGTTTTTCTTTTTGTCAAAATAGAATTGTTGCTAATGTGGTTGAACTCATGTGGTTGAATGTATGAACTAATGTGAATGCAGATCCAGTCAGAGGTATATAGTGAATGATGTTGATGGAAAGTAGATTTAGTCAGATATTGTTCTCTATTCTCTATCCTCCTGTTTCCTGTTTCTTTTTGCACTGTTTACTATTTCCCTGCAGTTTGTATAATGTTCCCCATCTCAAAAGGAAATGGTGTGATGGACATACACAAATGTATGTATGTGAAACCAACTTCTAAATAAAAAATGGATCTATTTTTTTAAAAAATTGAGAATAATCTATACATTAATACAAATAGTGTAATAATAATTTTAATACAAATTGAAGGGGTTCAAAAGAAATAGCAAGTTTTGACAATAGTAATACACAAGTTTGTTCTATAAAATTAATCTTTATGAAGATTCATTTCATGAATATTCCAGTCACTATTGGAGGTGGGAGTAAATCGTTAATCTTTGATCTATAAACAACAAAAGGAAAAGTTAACTTTTTTCTCCTTTTCAGCAATCTAATTGAATAAATCAGATATCTAATCAAGTACATCAGTACATGTAGTGTGGAAACCTTTATAACTTTCTATAACCTCCCCAGTATCCTGGATAACATACATTGGACTTTTCAAGTGTAACCACTTTAAATATCCAGTAAAAATCTAATATTGCTGAGACTAGTTCATAGAACCCCTTATGGTATAATCACCTATAAAATATATAGCTGAGTTCATTATTTTGAATATTTTGGGATATACAATATCACCATCCATGCATGAGCATAAATAGCATTGAGAATAATGATTGTGTCTTGAGTTTTGTTACATCAATTAGTTTTGTGATTCTACAATTGCTGAGGTTTTTTTATTATCTCATATCTTATAAGCTTTTCAATCCATTTGTTTCATTCTCAGAAATAAGTTGCCTTGATTTGTTTCAGATGGAGGAGTTATAATGGACTGCAGAGAGTAGCAATAATAAGAAAAAATACTGAGTAAACTGTCTGTAGGCCTGATGGAAAAAACCCGACCTCATAGATTATGTTCAAATGGCTAGTGGACCATCTGTTACCCATAATGACCAAATTGAGATCAGTAGCATTCTTCACATGATTATATATAACAAAACTGCTTTAGACAATATGCCCCAAACATGTTGACAAAAGAAGAGTTCAATAGTGAATACTGTAAATAAATGTAAAATGCATAGTTTGTATTAGGTTTTGTGTCTGTTTAATCTATTTAATATAATCTTTAATAACATTGTTGAAAAAGAAATATTTATGGACCAATGTTTTCCTACATGGTAACTCAAGCAAGATTTTTGGCAGCAAGATTTTTATACGGATAAAGATGAAAAGACTTGGAAATATCTACAATGGTAAAGACGACAGAATTAGCAGAGATGGCAGAACTAACTTGTTTAATTAGAGAAAGGACAGTAATTATGTACTTGTGATTTATGAGTCTGCCAATTAGAAAGTGTACCTTATGGGCAAAAGGAAATTAAGATATAATCTTAGAGAGAAGAGAAAGAAATTTAAATGCATTTATAACTGCAGTAAAGACAATCAGAAGCAATTTCATTATATTTTGTCTTTTTTTCTGGTTCTTTTTTTCCCACTCTATATTTCTTTATTCTTTTCTCGCCTCTTTTACTTTTATTTTCTTTTTTCTTTAAATGTTTTTATTCTATAAAATGGCTTTAATTTTTTTAAAAAATCATTAGAAAAAAATGCAAGTATTAACTGCTATGTACCTAGGACATAGCAGTTAATACTTGCACTTTTTCTATGATCTATAAGAGAACCAAAATCAGTTTTCTTCTGAATCCAGCAAGACACAAGGGTGAATTGGATTAATCCTGGAGTTTTAGATCAGGATCAGTAATCTCTTCATACTTTTATTTGTCAAGCACAAAAAGATCAGATTGCCACATGAAGGTCCAATTAAACTGATTAAATCACTGCTCTGACCTATGCCCAGAAATATTCTCAACTAATTGCTAGCATCTTACTTGGAGTTAAATAAGCTCAACAGAATTCAATGGAGGTTGGACTTTGTTTGTGACTCCATGGGGATTCTAGTCTGATCCCTCTTTTAATTCCACCCCCCAAGTTCTGCCAGTCCTTCTACAATTGCAGTGTTTTTCAACCTTGGCAACTTTAAGATGTGTGGACTTCAACTCCTATGGTTGTCTAATGAATTCTGGAAGTTGAATTCTGGAAGTTGACACCTTAAAGTTGTCAAGGTTGAGAAACATTGCTGTCTTGCTTACTTCTGAAGTCTGATCTATATTGTATTAACAAATGTAAACAATGAGGCACTAAGACTTTAGTGGTCTCCAGTCCAAGCCTGAAGTCTGTTTAGCTAAACTCTGGAAACAAAATTAGCCAGGTAGAAGGCATACAATGTGGTCATCTCATCACCTCACATTTGCATTTGGTCATAAAGCCATGTATTAGAATACACAATTCCAATAGCTTGCTTGTACTAGATGCTATCTATCCCTCCAGTAAAATAGAGACAACAATAATCCAATTTTACAGACTTTTTTAAAGGATCCTTAGAGATAACATACTAAATAGAAATCCATACAACTTTATTAAGAACATATATCTTCTGCCTACAGGGGGCAATCAAAATCTGGAACACCCACTTTAAGCCTGTTACATTTTCAGAAATTAAATTTCATTTATTGGGTTACTATTCAAGGTTTGATGTATTTATATAATATGCTTCATGTTCTCTGAGCTTGCAGGCTTTGGCAATTATCAAAATCCTTTCTTGTGCACATTTAAATCTTTATTTGGGGAAAGAAAAGTTCAGAAACATTCACTTCTCTTCAATTTCTTGTGGAAAATAATTCTCGAAGAATTTACAGTGGTGAATTCACTGCCATTTCACAGTGTTTGGCTTAGGACTATAGCTACTGAGGAAAGCATCATAGAAGTTTCTTCCCCAAATAAATGCCCTTTAAAGTTGATCTTACTGACTGGGATATATGAATCTGAAGTTCAGTTTATCTGAAGGATACTATGGTGGGAAACTCTGCTCTAGGGGAGCTTTTAGAAGAAGATTGAGAGATTCCTATACAACTTCTATGTGAAGCTAAAGAGAGGGAAGGCTGGGTTTAACATCGCATCTTTTAGCATCACTTGTTCCATCTAATCTACACCAGATGATCTTGTATAGTACAGCAATATAAAAATTCAACTGGGATCTGTTTTAAACCAGATCTAATGCCTAGCCCATGGAGATCTGATAATATAAACTCATGGTGCTCACAGCATAATGGAGCATCAAATTCATCTCTGTAAGAGATCTTCATATCCTTTGCATTTAGATAGTATATTATCAGCTAACAAAATGATAATAGTTTATTAATATTATCTTTTATGAAAAAATCGAAATGAAAATAAAAAATATTTTATTCATCTTTATTTTAAGCTGAGTGATTCTTTCAGTTGCCAAAAATATTTGAATCAAAATAATAATATGCTACTATGATTTTGAGAGTAAGAAAAATTGGTTTGACAGAGATATGCAGTTTTTTAAATAAAGTATTTTTTTAAAGTCCAGAATGTTCAGATGATGTTCAGAAGCATCTCAGGAAGACATATCCCTAATTCAAAGCACTATAAGGAGGAGAAGGTTCAGCACAATCAGACTAGCAATGTTATTATAGCTAATCCCAATTAAAGAATTTTTAGCCTTCTTGTATTCATTTGTATGTTTTGGTCTACTTAGTGGGCTGAGATGGGGCCCCCACTGTATAGAGCTCCAATTATTGTAGTATATCACGCCATATATTGCAGTAGCACTTAGACTTATATACCGCTTCACAGTGTTTTATAACCCTCTCTAAGTAGTTTATAGAGTCAGTGTATCTGGGTCCTCATTTTACTCACCTTGGAAGGATGGAAGGCTGAGTAGCCTTGAGCCAGTGAGAATTGAACTGCTGAACTGCAGTCAGCAGAAGTAGCTTGCATTGTAACCACTGTGCCACCACAGCTCCTATATATGTGAAATAAGAATTAGAATGACAGCCCAGATCTCTCTTATTTAAAGATCTTTTCTTCAGGGTGGGGGGAAGAATTATGACATGAGAAATGGGGAGGGGGAGGAAATTACATGGAATCAATAATAACACAAAGTCACAATTATCTGTGGGCCTTCATTGATTGGCAAGAAGATTGATTGTAGCATATGTTCTAATTTTCAATTAAAACTGTAGGAAAACTCACAAAACTATACTTAAAGATAAATGAATAACCTGATGAGCAATACTTCTTACTTTGTAAAATTGTTTTTAAATATTTGTTTTTGCTGGCACTTCTTCAACCAGTTGTGCAATTATTAAATATTGTTGATGATAGCTGCCTGTAGGGTAGTTTCCTGAATAGTCAAGTGGCATTGATGGTTAAGAATGTTTTTTGTTGTGGCAACTGGGCCATTTTCCAAAAAAGGTGGACTTGGCCAAAGTAGACCACATTCATTTAGGTTTTAGAATATTATACTATCCTCCATGAAACAAAAAATGAATATTCTTAAAGTGTGTGTATGTTTGTGTCTATAAATAGTTTGCAGGTAAGCTTTTTGGGATGACTCTTCTGTTAGTGTTTTGAGAAAGACTTTCTCTCCATTCTATCTATGATTTTCTGTGTTGATTACAGCCCTTTTATTTACCTTTTCCAAACAACAGAACCACAAACAGAAAAGCTTGCTATCTTCTGACCATTTTCCAACTCTAGTAAACAATCTTTTCAGGTATGGCATACAGCTATAGGCAAAATTCAAGAGGCATATATAAACCATAAACACACTAGGATGTTACCCATTTTATTTTCAGTCTATTTCCTAATGATCTCCAGCATGGCATTTGGCTTTTTCACAGGAGCTGCACACTAAGCTTACATCTTCATTGTCCACTATGACCCAAGCATCTCCCTCCCACCCCCAGTTAATTTCAAACCGCTCAGATCCCATTAGTGTACATGTGAAGTTAGTGCACTTTGCCCCAATGCACATCACTTTACACTTAAATCAAACTGAACTCACCATTTAGTTGGCCATTCACCTAGTTTACAGAGGTAGAGAAGCAAACGATTTTCCATGATATTCTCTTTTGCTAAAAACAAACAAACAAACACTTCCAAAAGCTGGCAGAAAAATAGTTCTGGGTGACAGGATAAATTCTAAAATTTAACTTCATGAGATCCAAACTTCAGTCAAAGATGATTAAGATAGGAATTCTTTTCAAAAATCATCTTATTTACTTCCCACAAACGGGAAAGCCTTCAAAGGTTTTTGGTAATTATATAAGAAGGAAGCAAATTAGTTTTATTTCTTGAGAACAGCTCTATAATCTGCTGCTTGGCTTTAGCAATAAAAGTGGGAAAGAAGCCCAGTGAATTTCCGGCTTGCTAACAGTTTATCTAAGTTAGTCAGGAAGGCCATTCTACTCAGCAAGCAGCAGGGCACTTTTGGTATGCAAAACACCTACTTTCTTTTCTACCCAAATAGTTTAAGCTACAATAAATTCATCTGACCCTGCTGGTAACAAATGAAGCAGCTCCCATTAGGAAGGCTTATCTTCTACAGCAGGTGTCTTATGAAATAGAATGAGACCACTAATTTCTATTCAGGTTTCTGCTGATAACTTTGACAGGTAGGGCAAATAAGAATCATAAGGACTTCACAGACAATGATACATAGCATGTCATAGTGGCCAAAGACAACTTTGGGATGTTGTCGTTCCACTTTAAGGATCTGCTTTCTCTGTTTTCCCATGAGGAAAGTAACTACATTTCAGTTTGATGGTTTTTAAATTTGAAAATTTATTTATGCAAATACAAAGACATGATTTTACACACAAAGAGGAAGAGCAAGAGGAGGAAGAAGAGGAGGAGGAGGAGGAGGAAGAAGAAGAAAATTGAATAGAACAATTGAGAAAAACAGAACTCAACCCTATACTTGAATATAGTCTAGGATGGGGTTGCCAACCTTTTGGACCCCAGGGACCACCAAACTCATAATTTTAAATCCAGTGGACCACTAATATGAATTTTGACTGACGGTGGCTTGCTGCCATTGGTGGGAAAGTCGGTCCCGTATTCCAGACCTGCAGTAGTCCCAGGACTGGTCTGTGCACTGGCCTGCCATGGATGAGCTGCTCTGGGTTGACCAAAGGGGCAGTCTTGTGATTATTGCAGCTCTGGAATATGGGCCAACTTTCCCACCAATGTCAGCAAGCCAATCTGGGGCTAATTTCCCTGTTGGTCTTACCTTGTACTGTGTTTCTTAGAAAGTAAGGCAGGGCCTTATTTTATTTTGACCCCCCCAAAAAACCCGGCTAGGCCAGCTTTTCGAGGGGTGTCCTACTTTTTTCCCCACATGCCTTAACCTGAGCCCCGGGCCACTTTTTTCATGGCCAAAAAGAGTGAGCGACACACCTCACCTGGTTCCCCACAGGCCAAGCACTGAAGTTCCACCACTGCTGCTGGCAGGGTGGGGTGTGTGTGTGTGGAGAGATGGAGAGAGAGAGATCTGATCTAACCTCAGAGGGTTGGCAATAATGTTCTCCCTCCCTCCCTCCCTCCCTCTCTCTCTCTCTCTCTCCCTCTCTCTCTCTCTCTCTCTCTCTCTCTCTCTCACACACACACACACACACACACACACAGCGGTCCCTTACACACACCCTCCAACGCAGCCACATTTCTTCACTAACCTGCTTTTCAGCTCTGTTTTCAGGGAGAGAGAGAGAGATGGTATCCTGCAATCCCAAATAGAGAATTATTGATTGGTAGGAAAATGAGGTGGGGGATTTTCCCGCAGACTTTTGGGGGGATTTTCCCAGGTTCTCTGATGCTTCTGTTTTCCCCAAAAAAGTCTGCAGGAAAATTCCCCACCCTGTTTTCCTACCAATCGATCATTCTTTATTTGGGATCGCAGGATACCATCTCCAGCTCTGTTCTCAGGAGGGGAGAGAGAGAGAGACTTTTGGCTTTATGCAAGGAAAGCAGCAGAAGCAGCAGAAATCTTTCTCTCCCCCAAACTCCATCAGAAATGAGTCTTTCAACAGGATGCCTTTCAGGGTCCCAAAGACTCATTTCTGGCAGAGTTTGGGGGAGAGAAAGAAAGACTTTTGTTGTTTTCTTTGCATGCAGCCAAATGCAGAAGAAGAAAGAATCAGAAATAAGCAGCCCAGTGGCCAGGTGAGGCATGTGGGGTAAATGGGGCAAGTTTCCCCCCTCTGCCTTTCCCCCCTCTCCTTACTACCTCATGTCATTCGTAATGCAAGCAACGCAAGCCTTGTGCTCCTGCAGGCCATGTGGGTGGCACAGCCTTGTGTTCCCACGCAGCCTGGATTAATTGCTTTGGGAGGTGCTTTGGGTGTGACATTTCTCTGTGGACCACCAAAATTTTCTCGTGGACCACCAGTGGTCCGTGGCCCATCAGTTGGCAACCACTAGTCTAGGAAACACAAAGACAAGCCTGTTAAGAATAAGCATTTCAGAAAGAAGAAATAAGAATAGAATGCATCCATTTATTCAATAGTAGATTCAGTTACAATGGTGTTGAGTGTTCTATTGGAGACAGATCTTTATGGAGAAAATCTATTTATGGGATCACTAAGAGTTGTCACTGACTTGAGAGCACATAATCAATCAACAATCAATGTGTTTACTACATGATTTCCTTCTTATCTACCAACTTTTTTCAGAACTTCAACAGCTGAAACCATATCATTAAGACAAAATTGTTGCAGGTGCAATAAATCATTGGCTGGCTTTTTATGGTATGGCAGAGGTATTATCTCACCAACAATGTTTAAGAAATAGCTGTCAGTCCAAACATTTGTACATAAAAGTAGATGAGGCTATAGTTTTCTCTTTGCCTTCCCTTTAGTAAGCACAGAATCTCAAGACAGCATTTCTTTAGACAAACTGGATTAATTTGGAGCTGTTTCTGTAATAGACACCTGTTCTTTGTTAATAAGAATGCTCTCTCCAATTTCATATTAATCTTTATCTGGAATTCTAAGTTCTTTTGCTTTTGTTTCTGAAAAGATATCAATATGTTTTGATTTCTCCATTGTTCTATCTTCACTCCCCTGAAGCAATTTTATTTAGAATACTGTGAATGTGAACTTTGTTCTAGTTTAAATACAATTGTTCCATTGTATCTTTTTCTTACCATGTAATATCTTGATATAAATGTAGATGAAGTTAGATATAGATTATATAGATAGATTATATAAATATGATAGAGATAAATGCAAAGACAGAGACACGGAGACAGGAAAATAGGGAGATACATACGTCTAGATATAGATAGATGATACAGATATAAATATGCAGTAGATATATAGACATACAGAAGATGTAGATATAAATACATAGATAGCTAGATAGCTAGATAGCTAGATAGCTAGATAGCTAGATAGATAGATAGATAGATAGATAGATAGATAGATAGATAGATAGATAAAAACCCACAAAAAGTCAGAGACAGACAAATATACAAATATGGTAAATAAATGAACAACTATTATCAAATTGTTATATATATGGTTACATCATTTTTTTTTACTTTTTAAACATTTTTATCACTTTATAACTCCAGACCAACTATATACTATACAAAAACAATTGAATACAATGATGTACTTTTATATTGGGTTTTATTTTTGTAAGCCACCTGGACTCACAATGTCTCCATTAATTATACATACATATATACACATATACACATACACATACACGTACATATACATGTACACGTACACATACACGTACACGTAAATGTATATGTATATATGTATATGTATTTTCTAATGTTTTCACAGGTATTTATATGTATGGTATTCAGCTTTGTTCAGGTATTTTCCCACATCTTTATAGTTGTGCTTTTAAAGTTGTAGCGATGTTTCGGCAGAATCTCATCTGCCATCATCAGGCTCGTGTATTGGGTTCATCTTTGTTGTGTGTGTGTCAGGCTTTCGCAGCCATTTCTGTTTTAAATTTGGTGCTAGCCTCATGCTTTGTTTGAATGTTTTTTTTCCTTCATCCTGATTGGTTGGGAATCTTGGACTGTGTTTATTGGCCTTGGAGTTGGCTGTGTTCTGCTTGATTGGTGTTTGTAATTTGTCTGTTTTGTAGCATCTTTTTGTCTTGATTAGCTGGCAACGTTGTGTTTCGTGTATTGGGGACTTTCAGCATGGCTATTATTAATAAACGATAGCCAGCCATTCACCTGAAGCCAAGCTGCCGCCCCCTCCTCCTCCTCCCCCCATCAGAATAACCATCTTTGCCTTGCCCAAAGGCTTTCATTGGAAACCATGGACTGAGTAACATCTGTCTTTTCTTGATCACATTCCCTGGTATCTCCTGACACTTACTGGCAAAATGGTGGTAATACTGAATGATATTGTGAAGTAATAATGGCATCTAACTTTTTCTGTTTAGCCTAAACCTACAAATCCTTACACTGAATAAATGAAGTGCTGGACTTCATGCAGGCTACATTTTATTCTCTCACTTTTGATCTATGGCTGAGGTTTATGCAGTTGTGGTAAAGCCAAGCTGAAATGGAACATGAAATTAAAATGTGCTGAAATACAAATCAATCAGTGAGCAGCAGTAAATAAATGCCCTCAGCCCTCCTAGAGGTGAAGCTTCACATCATTTCCTATGCCAAGGAGCAAAGAATAACATCTCAAAAACATAAGTAGGGCAGCCAAGTTATTGGAAAATCATTAGCTTATTATTTGTTTATTTAACCTGCTAGGTTTTCAGCATGACTGCTTCTGGGTGATGATGTATCAGCTGCAATCCACTGCATGTAAATATTAACTTAACACTTGGATATGCACATATTTATTCAAAAACCCCACACACCACTAGAAGAACTAATAGTGTAGAAAGGGAAAAGCAAAGCAAAACAAAACCAAAAACTGGAGCAGTATCAAAGGGCATATTTACAAAGATAATGATACAGAAGAGCTTAAGTCTCCAAAAATATTCTACTGCTACCAAACATGAGATGGCAAAATTGCTCCCTTGAGCCAAATACTCCAAAGCAATAAACCAATTCTCCACAATTCTGTTCTCCTGGGTTCATCTGTTCCTTTGAAAGAGTCATTAGTACAATCCTAGTTGAGCTATACCTTAATGACTGATGAATTTTAAGAGCTCATTCTCTTACATTGTGGAGCATCCCAATTCCCCAGACTTCTCCTTATTACAGTTTGCATTGCCTTATGAAAACCTTTTTCGAAGCTACAAATTGGAACCATGTTTTAAAAAGTTAGCATTCTACAAGATAAACCATGATAATAGTCATTCTCGGGTGGTGTGAAGGACTGAAGCTGATGGAGTAGCAGCCAGCAGTTCCAAAGCTTGAAAAGGTTTTTATGTAAAAACATCTCAGCCAACCTCCTAAAACCACCATTAATCTGAACGTGTTATGAGGAAAAAGCTCAAAGCTTAAACATTTGAAAGGAGAAAGGTCAAAAGAGGTACAATGTCGGTCAAAATCCTGATTCATTTTGATGTGTGCATGATATTGATCTTTAGAGCATAGATATAAAAATATTTTTTGGCAAACAGATCTTACATTGGAGCTTCATTTTTGACTGCAATAAAAGTTCTAGTCTAGCCATGTTATACTTGTGAATCATCTGCAAGTCTACAGGTGACTTAAGTGTTAAGGTTCTGGAAATCTATGCTTTATTGTTGAGCCTGGCGTGCCATCTTGATTGCTCATTCTTATTCACATTATTTTTCAAGTTTGAGAAATGAACATTTTTCATAGTCATCTGTACCAGAATAAGATCCTCTTTGATTCCTTAAGGTGTAACATGCATCACTCACTCTTACAACAAATGCCTGCCAAATTTATGGACTATGTTGAAGTATTTTGAAAAAAGGAAAAACCCAAACTTTTATCCCCATCAATTGTACAATCCCCAAATTACTGTCACATAATGTTAAATATAGATTACCTTGCCTGAAGAAAGGTATGAATGATAATTTATGGCATTTGCCACCCTTCTGTCTCTCATACCAATGTCCCCCCTTTTTTGTCAAGAAGGATAGCTCTATAGATGAAGTTTATGATTATTAGCTCCAGAACTCTAACTACATGTACCAAGGATCATCTTCCTTTTTCCAGTCTCTTGGAATGATTGCAGAAAGTGCATGTTTTTACCAAATTAGAACTCAGAGGGGTTCATCATTTGACATGAAAAGTGGTCATGAATATTTTAACTACCCTTGCTTCACACTATGAGAAGTTGAATATACAGTAATGTCACTTGGATTAGCACACTCTCTTTTCCCCCTTCAGAAAACTATGTTTTCTGGGATTTCCCCAGACGTGTTTTTGATTGTTTATGCTTATTATTTAATTATTGATTCTTTGAATTCTGCCACTTGAACAATCAAGTTCAAGGATATCTTTAAAAAAAAAAGTTTCCTGACTATAGCAGAGCCTTTGCTGAATTGTTTGGGATTTTAGATAGATACTACTAAGGTAGAATCATCCTTTCTTAAGAAACCCCTTCCCTGGCCCCTTGCAATTGTTTGGGGAAAGTTATAGTGGGATATAATTTTTTTTACTACCGGTTCTGTGGGTGTGGCTTGGTGGGTGCGGCAGAGGAAGGATACTGTAAAATATCCAGTCAGAGGTGGTGTTTGAACTACTCTGAACTACTCAAAATTTCCACTACTGGTTCTCCAGAACTGGTTCTCCAGAACTGGTCAGAACCTACTGAATACCACTTCTGCTTTCCCCTATTCTGAAGTGCTTTTTCATGAGGCAACTGAGCTTTCTGGTTTTCCTTTGAAGATGTTTTGCTTCTCATCCAAGAAGCTTCTTTAGAACTGAAGAAGAAAGCCTCTTGTGTAACATGCTCTTAAAAAAATGATTCTTAAACAAGACTTTCTTCAATGTCAATTTTAAAAAAATCATTCTTTTTCTCAGCTCATCTTCATTTATCTTCATTTCTTCATGCTTCAAGACTTTGAGAACAGCCTTCCCCTTTGCATTCTTTCCCAGATAACTCATCATGGTTTGCCTAATCATTTGATTCCTGACATTGATCTACAATATGGGTCTAAAAAGTTCTATCTCAGCCATTAAATTATAGGGTGCATTGTGTGGAGCTCAGGTATTGAACCCAGGTTTCCAGTTCTCCAGCTGACAGGCTCAGCATCTTTAACTCCTGAGTCATCACACACACACCCTTTAAGTGAAATGCATGGTCATTAAGTGAAGCATCTGGTCATTAAAGTAATTGTGCTGAATGCAACTCATGATCATGTAATTGCGGGACATTGCAGCCAGTTATAAATGTGAGCCAGTTGCCCCAAATGCAAATGCACGGCCATAGAAGAGGAATGCAAGTATAATTTTGAGAAAAGTAACTTTAATTGGTTATGTCAACTATTATTAAGCAAGGGCTACCTGTAGATCACAAGCAGTTTATTGTAACAAAAAGGTAGGAATAAGAAGCTTAGGAGTTTAACATACAGGCAGTACTAGCTGGCTAGAGCCAGTAGAAGCCGATCTTTATTGCAATTAGAACTAGCAGGTACTGGCAATGAAGTTACTTACCCATTCAAGTCTCATCCTGGAACTTTCTGTTAAGAACATGAATGGCTGTCCACATTGTTAGAGAAGAACTATCTCTGTGGTGATGTCAGTTTGCTAAATTGAAGAGGAGGAGGAGAAAGCAGGAACCGGATATGAGGTATCAGATAGAAACAAACATTTAATATAAGTATTCTGAAATTCTGGAGCAAGTTGCAGATACAGAGGAGAACAGCAAAGCAGACAGAGCTTATTGAAGTCTCCCAATCACTTTTAATTTAAGGGCTACCCCAATTACCTCAATTACTTGTATTAATTGAAAAAAAAACCTTGCTCATCAAATAAAAGGGATAGTTGCTATGGATGCTTTTCTTGTCATTTTCACTTCAATTAATTCTTTCCGTTAAAATAGGAGAGTCCCTGCTCAGACTCTGAATCAAAATTCCCACAAACAAATTATGTTTCCATCCATCCTCACTACCTTTTGTTAATCCCCAAAACAAACAGAGCCGTCCAAGCACAAATAATCAGAATGCTTGTTGACTCCTATCCCAACAGACAGCTTTTTACCAAAACAGGGTAGCAGGCATAATTAAAGGGAACTGCACCCTTTTACGTTCGCTTTCGGTTTATCACAGCTTTTATATACCTGCCAAATGTTTCATCTCATATGTATAAAATGTAGGAGAGGAACAATAGCTTTCAGGTCATTTGGGATATTGGATTCAAGAGAATAACATAGAATCATTCATGAATTACCTTTACTTCATTCAATTTTCTGGCTTTGCCCGCAAAGGTGAGCATTTCCTTCTGCAAGCTTGAATGGCCATTAGGTTTTCCATGGACTAATTTACAGCTGTGGCTTGTGCAATCAAGCACTATCCTTTCTTTAGCAGAAGATAAAAGATTTTCTATGATCACCCAAAGTCTGTAAGTGAAGTGTAAGGTTTCAGACTACAATTTTCACACCATTAATCCCTCGCTGGAACCTTTTAAACTCCTGTCCTCAGGGATTGCCAATCATCTCCAGCAGCAACTTGGAGTAAAAGCTGAACAACAATAAGTAGAAGTGAGATTTCTTACCATTTCTATTCTTTCCCGTTGAGTAAATCAGGATGAAGCTCAGAAGTGTAAGGTGTTTATTTTTTTGCCATTAGCACTGGGGACAAGCTTAAGTAAGAAAATAAATAAGCTAGTCCTATTTGTTTCTCACTGTCTCCTCTCCTCTGTTTAATTCTCATTCTGTGAACTACAATTGTATATCAGTGGTCTCTAGAAGAACTCTTTTTCCTGCTACTCAGTATAATAGGAGCATCACCTTCATTACCTTCTAATCTCTCCCTTTCTGTCTAAATTCAAAATGGGTGTGCATGTTTTTTTTAACCCAGGGAATCAACAAGGACACATCTATTTGTGCATCAATTTTTGGCCTTCATTCAATATTTATTGGAAAAGTTTGCTCACATTTTCCAGCTCTTCCAGGCAATGTGCCAAATAAGGGAACAGTTGTAATCAGTTCTGAGCTACTTTTAAAGTAAGACAAGGTCCAAGAATATATTCAGTCCACAACAGGCCTTTCAGTATCTCTGAAACCATTAAAATATATTAACTAATAAAAGTACAAGTGGTGACCATCCACATTGCTATTAAGAAAATAAAATGCCCAACAATAACTTCTTCCTTTCTTTGTGAACAGTTTCACAAGAAGTAGACTTGGTATACATTGGAAGATATTTGGGGGGATAAAATTCAGAGTCGATTTCATGTTTTGTTTTCATGTCTATAGTACTATGATTTCACAAGTCAAATTTGTTTAAAGTATTTACATATTACAAATGAAAGCAAATATAGATATCCCAGGATAATGTCGCAGGATCCAATCTGGATTGGTCACCGGGCCAAAGATTTGGTTTTCCGAGCTTTCAGGCTTATGCTGGAACTCATCCACAGGGAACTTCTCTCTACCAGAATGTGGAGGTTTACATATTTATAGCAGCCATAGAGTCAGGGCAACTTATAGATACAAAACAATAAAAGCAGTTAAAACATATCCAGGTGGACTGTACAACAGAACAAATCAAACCAAATTGGGACACCACAAACACATCATCTGTAACTCTTAGGAGAAAGTCAGATCTTAAGTGATTTTCAAAAATTCAGGAGAGAAAATGCTCTCAGTATCTCTGGGAGGTTGCTGTTTGTGGGGGGAGAGTAACAGAGAAGGCGCACTTTTTGGACCTATATGATGAAAATATTTAATGGTAGGGACCTGGCACATACCCACTTTCTTGGAATGTACCAGGCAGATAGAAACAGATGGTGGTCCACTAGGTAACCAGGTTGTATGCAATAAAAGACTTTATAGATCATGATCTTCTTGAATTTTACCGAGAAGCAATGCAGCTCACATAGTTACACATGGTCATGGCTAACACATGGGCATACCCAAAAGTGACCATTATGGCTTATGATGCTTCATTTTGTATCATGATGGTCAAATGATGACTGTGAAATGTTGCAACCATCATAAATGGAAGACAATTTCCAAGCACCAAGATTGCAATCACATAATCATGGGAGTGATATGGTGACTGGGACTTTGAGGGCCAGCCATAAGTGCCCTTTTTCAGTGTTGTAATAGCTTCCAATAGTCAACGAATGAATGTTCAGTAAGCAAGACTACCTTTGAAGTGTTTGAAGACTCTTCACAGGTCCAAGACACTTCCAAGATTTGGAGAAAAAATGTTGAAGAAGGGTAACATGAGTTCAAAATTTTGGCAACCCAAGCTCTGAAGATTTAAATAAAGAAGACCCAAGGTTTACCTACAATAGGACCACCAGCCAATCCCCTGGAATTACAGAGGTGCAGAGAATACAACATGCTTCACACGGATTCTGCTCATAGAGTAGATTCAAGACATGTTGCTGTATAAAATGGAACAGTAAATGATGCCCTTGTCCCAGCCAGGATACAAAACACCCATGCCATTTTGGTACCTAGCAAAGAAGTCTGAAAACTTACAGTATCCCTGCAGCAGAACAACTACAGTATATTATAAATATAAACAATTATATTGCATGCAATAATTTAGGGCATAACAAATTGTTCACCTTTCAATTTCTAAACAGTAGGGTGCTCAAAAGTTGTGACATGCCTTGGAGATTGTAAAGATATTTTGATTATTTTAATATAATTTAGATGTGCTTGGTAAGTAACAATATAAATATAACTTTTTAACATGTTGTTTGTTTCATTTATAGCATGCCTGTATCAGCAGCCTGTTAATTCCAAATCTTCTTTTTAAATGTCTTAACTATCCAGTCTCTAAGTTTGCAAATATAAACAAAATTGTAAAATGTGAAGTGAACATTTTTGTTACTGAAAACTAAACAAATAAAACCCTCCTGTTTTTTTTCCAAAGTAGCTTTTGAGAAAAAATGTTTTGCATGAAGGATTTTGCACTGTAATCCTCTCACTCATTTTCTTTCTGAACCCTTTCTAAAGTTGTCTAAGTTTTACAATAACAAAATTTGTCTTCAATTTAATATGCATCTTCAATTTAATGCATTTGTGGATTTGTCAGCATTATCTTTGTGGGGAACAGCTTATATTTACACACCATTCCTATAACGTTACACAAAATATGTAACGTATGATAAGAAGCCAAATCAATAGCTCATTGGTAAAGCAAAGGCAAGAAGAGATAGTACACTTTAATGTTGGCCTGGTTTATAATGATTCCCTCATGATGGAAATCATTGGATTCAGTAAATACATACACTTGTGTAAAATTAAAGAGGTGAATAGCTTAATTATTCAAGGGCCTATAGTGATCTGATGGCCTCTGGCAAAGATGTGTATTAATTAATCAGCACAAAGCACATCTGTGCTCAGCCTTCTACTCCTAACAAATACTGAAATCAGATGGTTGTCTTCATCTTACCCTTCCCTGCAAACTCTATTTCAAATTCTATTAGTAATAAGTTGAAACCTAACTTACAATTTCAAATACAATTCACCTCACTGTTTGAAACCTTCAGCGCTTCTGTCAAATATATGTGAGGAAGATACTGTTTTGATCCAAAGGCCAACGTTTATTCTAGAGTTATACAACAAATAAGAAAATCTGCACTTTTATAAGTTTTGCCTATATTTTGAAGGATCTATATGATGTTATTTTTAAAAACTACAGGTAGTCCTTGACTTACAACAGTTCATTTAGTGACCATTCAAAGTTACAAAGGCACTGAAAAATGTGACCTTTGACCATTTTTCAGAGTTACAACCTTAGCATCCTCCCCATGGTCATATAATCAAAATTTTCAAAATGCTTAGCAACTGGTTCATATTTATGTCCGTTGCTGTGTCCCAAGGTCATGTGATTCCCTTTTGTGACCTTCTGACAACCAAAGTCATTGAGGAAGCCAGATTCACTGACTAACTTTGTCAACTGCAGTGATTAACTTAACAACTGTGGCAAGAAAAGTTGTAAAATGGGTAAAATTCACTTAACAAATGTCTCACTTCACAACAGAAATTTGGGCTCAATTGTGGTTGTAAGTCTAGGACTATCTGTACTTCACGTGTAATTTTCAAGTGTAATTGTCCAGAACCACCTCCCCCTATGCCTGAAGAGAAAAGTATTCAATCAGTGTGTGCCACCTGCTTTAACATATACCAGTGAAACATGGACACTAACCTCACAATCGACACAAAAGCTATGAGTGATGCAATGGAAAGATTGAAGTGATGCAATGGAAAGAGCTCAGCATTACAAGACAAGATAGAAAGACCCACACATGGATTAGAGAACAAATGAATGTATATGATATTGTCAAGAGAGTAAAAGAATTGAAATGGAAATGGGCTGGACACATAGCAAGAAGGACTGACAGCAGATGATCCAAGGCAGTCATAGAATAGATCCCACTTGCTAAAAAAGTGTCCATAAAAGAGACCAAAAACAAGATGGATCAATGACATCAACAAGTATTGTGAGCCCAATTGGCAGAAGAAAGCTCTGGACCACATTGGTTGGAAACATGAGGAATTGACCTTCATCCTGCAGTGAATAGATAATGGCTAAGATGAGGAGTGGGGGAGGAGGTGGAATGATTACTGCATTCTCTCTGCCAACTGAATAGGCAAGTGATTCTTATATTCCTTCCCACTAAAAACTAATACAGCAAAAGAGAACTTGATAATTGGCCTTCTAATGCACATAGGTGAAACTCAAAAAATTAGAATATCATGCAAAAGTTCATTTATTTCAGTAATGCAACTTAAAAGGTGAAATTAATATATGAGATAGACTCATTACATGCAAAGCAAGATAGTTCAAGCCGTGATGGGTCATAATTGTGGTGATTATGGCTTACAGCTCATGAAAACCCCAAATCCACAGTCTCAGAAAATTAGAATATTACATGCAATAAATAAAACAAGGATTGTACATAGAACAATATCGGACTTCTGAAAAGTATAAGCATGCATGTGGACTCAGGACTTGGTTTGGGCCCCTTTTGCAGCAATTACTGTCTCAATGCGGCATGGCATGGAAGCTATCACCCTGTGGCACTGCTGAGGTGTTATGGAAGACCAGGATGCTTCAATAGTGGCCTTCAGCTCTTCTGCATTGTTCGGTCTCATGTCTCTCTTCTTTCTCTTGGCAATGCCCCATAGATTCTCTATGGGGTTCAGATCAGGTGAGTTTGCTGGCCAATCAAGCACAGTAATCCAATGGTCATTGAACCAGGTTTTGGTGCTTTTGGCAGTGTGGGCATGTGCCAGGATCTGCTGAAAAATGAAGTCAGCATCCCCATAAAGCTCGTCTGCGGAAGGAAGCATGAAGTGTTCCAAAATCTCCTGGTAGACAGCTGCATTGACCCTGGACTTAATGAAGCACAGTGGACCAACACCAGCAGATGACATGGCTCCCCAAATCAACACAGACTGTGGAAACTTCACACTGGACTTCAAGCATCTTGCAGTGTGTGCCTCTCCATTCTTCCTCCAGACTCTGGGTCCTTGGTTTCCAAATGAGATGCAAAAGTTGCTCTCATCAGAAAAGAGGACTTTGGACCACTGAGCAACGGACCAGGTCTGTTTTTCTTTAGCCCAGGTAAGACACTTCTGATGTTGTTTGTTCTTCAGAAGCGGCTTGACAAGAGGAATACGCCATTTGAACCCCATGTCCAGGATCCATCTGTGTGTGGTGGCCTTGATGCACTGACTCCAGCCTCAGTCCACACCTTGTGAAAGTCCCCAACACTTTTGAATGGCCTTTTCCTGATAATCCTCTCCAGGCTGTGGTCATACCTGCTGCTTGGGCACCTTTTTCTTCCACGCTTTTCCCTTCCACATAACTTTCTATTAATGTGCTTTGATACAGCACTTTGGGAACATCCAACTTCATTTGCAATTACCTTTTGAGGCTTTCCCACCTTATGGAGGGTGTCAATGATAGTTTTCTGCACAACTGTCAGGTCAGCAGTCTTTCCCATGATTGTGATTCCTACTGAACCAGACTGAGAGACCATTTAAAGGCTCAGGAACCCTTTGCAGGTGTTATGGCTTAATTAGCTGATTAGAGTGGGACACTTTGAGCCTAGAATATTGAACCTTTTCACAACATTCTAATTTTCTGAGATTGTGGATTTTGGGTTTTCATGAGCTGTAAGCCATAATCATCTGAATTATGACACATTACGGCTTGAACTATCTTGCTTTGCATGTGATGAGTCTATTAGGTTCACCTTTTAAGTTGCATTACTGAAATAAATGAACTTTTGCATGATATTCTAATTTTTTGAGTTTCACCTGTACATTTATTGAGCTGAAGAAAATATTTCCCATTGGACACACTTGAAAGGGATTTCTTTTGACAATGGGTGCAAAACCTTTCAGAGTGGTAATTGTATATGGATTTTAAAGATGTTATTTAGGCCACATGTCCCAATAGAGGTGGAGGCAAGAGAAAATTTGATGATAAGACAAGGCAAAAAGTTAATTTGATTTCATAAAAACAACCATAATTAAATTCTCACACACACGGTATTTGGTATCTTCCTCTTCTATTAAATGTATATTTGGATGGAAAATTTTAGACAGGCATTTGAAGCAGTGGTGGGATTCAAAATATTTTACTACCAGTTCTGTAGGCATGGTGTGGCTTGGTGGATGTGGCTTGGTGGGTGTGGCTTGGTGGGTGTGGCTGGGTGGGCGCAGCAGGGAAAGGATACTGTAAAATCTCCATTCCATTCCCTCCCCACTCCTGGAGGAAGGTTATTGCAAAATCCCATTCCCTCCCCACCCCACTAACCTACTTTCCAGCTCCATTCTACTGTGCAGAGCAACAAAAGAAGACCCAGCCAATCAGCTGGGACTTGGGAGGCAGAGAATAGTTGGGGCTGGGGGCCAGTCAGAGGTGGTATTTGCTGGTTCTCCAAACTACTCAAAATTTCCATTACCGGTTCTCCTGAACTGGTCAGAACCTGCTGAATAGCACCTCTGATTTGAAGGTTTACTCATTGTAGCCCCATACAGCTCTGACTTCAATACAAAATTTGGGTCATGGAAGGCAAATGGGAGAGGTAGTAGAAGCCTTCTACTTGTGTCCACATCTGCCCTTAGTGGCTGTTAAGGCAGAAAGGGAGGAATCCAAGTTCTCCATTTCAACTGGAAAAATTCAAAGAAACTAATGACATTCAGAATAGCAGCTTTAGTTTTTTAATAAATACACATTTACTAGCCTATACATGTCTTTCAAAAGTCAAAGACAAACTATTTTTAAAGTGCAAAATAAAATAGGCTATATTAGTTATAATAATTAATTTACCAGATTTACATAAAGAATTAGCTTAGATCAACTTAAATTATTTGTCATCTGATTTCTGATGATCAACGCCTGTTTTCTGGCCTTGCTACCTAAAACAGTATAAAAGGAGGGGGTAAATAGTATTTGACAACAACCCCCAAATTTACATAATTCCTCTAGTAAAGATTTATTTAATTTTCCTCTCCAAAGATGCTCAGATGCAGATCTAAAAAGTTCTAAAAACTCATGGCATAGACCAGTGGATTCATATATGAATTGTGGGATCCTTGGTATTTTTTGGACTTGGTTGTTTTTTGGCAGACAGTTCATTACCAAATTTGGTAATATCATCAGTGTTAACAGGAAGCACTGTCAGTGGTGGAAGGGAGTGATGATCTTTGGAAGGTCAAAGAAAACAACCAAGCTCAAAGAGCACCAAGGACCCCACAGTTCAATGCTGAGCTGCAAATATTTTCTTCTATTAATTCATAGAGCTTATTCTTTCTTTCAACTGCAACTTTATACTGTAGAAAGTGAAAGAATACTTTAGAGTAATCTTCTACATACTTCAGAGAAAGCTAAAAGTGGGGCTCAAGGTTGAACCCAGGGACCATTGCCCATGAAATTCAAAAGTTTTAAATTTTAACATCTTGAGTTTAAAATGTCTGAGAATACATTTATTTGATTTCTGTCTGAAAAGTTGGATATGCTGCCAAAGTATGAGTAATTCTATTGTTTGGATATGCACCCAGTTTTTGCATACCAGGTTTTCTCCTTTATTTAAACCTTGTATAATAAGAAATGCCCAAAGGAATTTGAAACTTTTAGAAATATGTACATATCAAGATGAATACAAGGCTTGGGACTTATTTGGTTCAGCAATACCAAAGAAGAAATGTAAATTGAGGCAAAAGGCAAGAAGAGAATAGCAATCAGTTGGAGAAGCATTTATAAGAAAGTCTTTTTTCAATTCTGAAGAGATCCATTAGCATTACAGTGTAGTCTTACAAACCTTATATTATAGAAATGGAATCTTAGAGAGTAATGGAAGGTTACAGTCAAAGTTGTATTCCTAGGATAGCTATGCTTTCCCACTAACAGGACTATTTCTATTTCAGTGCAAGACCTAACAATACCTATTTGATAAATCGTGACTGCCATCCACTTGAATTATAAGTTAATACCAGATTGAAATATTGGTTACAGAAAGACTTGTGGGTGTTGTGGCCCCGATTCCCGAGCCTATGCTGTCAGAGGAAGAAGACCTGGAAGATGAGGAGGAAGAACTGGGAATGCCTTCCTCCCCAGGACCTTCCTCTCTGGCAATGCCTTCCTCCCTGATAATGCCTCAGGTTTCATCAGACAACCGAGAGGAACAGCCTGAGATTAATCAGGAGGAAGGCATATTGGAGCAGCCCCTGACAGGGAGTAAAGAGGAAGAGTGTTGGCTTGATCCTAAGCAGTGCCGTAGGGAGAAACATGAGCAGCAACGTAGGAGGTGTGGGAGGGTCAGAGAGTGATCTGAGTCATTGAGCCATACCCCACAGGGGATAAAAGTGGGTGTGTTTTCAGCTGGAACTTTGTACGGGACAAAGTTTAATCTTACTTCAGATTTTCTTCATGAATGATTTTTGTGGACTGCCTTGTAATTTTCTGTGAGTAGATTTTTATTTGTTATCAGTTCGGACTTGGCAGCCAGAGGATGTTGGAATGCCAAGGATATTATCAGGTCCAAAGAATTAACTCTGTGAAGTCCGAGCCAGCTTGCCTGCCTGTGTTTGTGTGAGTTTGTATTCTTTCATCTTTTGGGAAAGAAGAAGAGTGAGACAGAACAGAGGGTATAAAAAGATCAACCTTATCCTATTCATTCCCAGCCCCACCCACCCCAAAGAATATGGAACAATCTTTTTCATTTTAATGGTAATAATGTTCAGTTTACATTGAAATCAAATTGTACTTCAGAAACCTATGGGAAAAGGATTTAATGTAGGAATGATGAAATATCCTTATAAAATTGATTCTTGATAGAGATAACTTTCTGTTTATTCAGGTCTAGCTATTTCAGTAGAATGTCATGGTCCCAGAGAATTCAACATCCATCATGTGGTAATAGCATTTAATCTTTGGAAAACCCTTTCAAGTTTTGCATACTAATTTTCTAATTGAAGCGAGGATGTCTGAGACTACTCAGTGAGTTTATGACAATATCAATGTTTGAACTGGGTATTTTCATATTCATTATTCAATCTGATTGCAATCACCCAATAGTATGCTTGGTAACAATCTGTAGGCTGAGTTACTGTGTACCACGGATGTTACAGCAAATGTATAAATGGTGGCTGTTTGAGAAGCTTTAACTACAGTAGGATTAAAGAGGCAATTTGCTCTGTGTGCCTAGCTGAAGGATTTAGACCAACCCAGGCATTATTTCCACAGGTGATTGACAATAGCATCCTCTGCCATTTGAGTCCAAGCAGAAGAAGAGACCCTTCTCTATCTGTATGAGGATCCCATGTAGTTGATAATTGGTCAGAGAAGGTTCACAACGCCCTTCATGTGGATAAAGGATGGAGATTCAAGGAATGGAGTAGGAGTTCCATTTTCTACTTCCTACGAATATTGCCAAAAAGTGGACATCATCTTTGATTTCAAGTTCCCACATTTATTTTTGTCAGGTATCAGTTTATCAAATATATAATATTATATCATGGTGCCTAAAATCCATAGTCTAACCCTCTCTGATCTCCAAATGTTAATATTTTATGCCTACCAATTTTTCTGATGTCTACAGAAGAAGATGATGCACTCAGGTAACTTTTAAGCCTATACTTGAATGAGACATAGATTAAATTAAAGAAATATTAACTTTCTGCTGCAATGAGATTAACCTTAAAAAGTATACTGGCCTGAATCTTTGGCTTTTAATTTTTTAGCATCTTTAGGTGATGGAATGAGGAATTATTACAAAATGGAACTGGGTGAAAGCAGCAGGCCTCAGTGGCTATATAGACTGCACATTTTCATCTACGCTACGCTAGTTGAATTATGCTGTGTCATGCTTTAAGGTCATGGCTACTTTAAGGCCATGAGAAAACCAAGAGCGGAAATGACATTTGCATTTCTTCCGAACAGATCTTATTAAAATGTAACTACTTTCCCTTGAGCATATTGAAATCAATGCCTTGTGTGCATGAGAGAAAAAATAACTTTGGGGATTAAAATTTAACTGATGAGTTTTGTTAACTTGAATGACTATTGCTATTCAACCAATATATTTTGAATTGGCACCACAGCCTCATTTCTTTTCAGATATTACTGCCCCTACCACTTCAAGAAGTTGAGAAAGATGTCTTTCCTCTCACACATTTTTGACTGGGCTGCAAAAGTGGCATTGCATACCTTATTGGCATTAGATCTTCCCATGCTATGTAGCATATCTGACAGCAAGGGATCTCCAGTATTTTCAGTTTGGGGGTGAGTATGTTAGCCTCTTCCCCTGTGATGTTTGCCTACTTCAACTATGACCAAATAATGTCATTATAAATCAATCTAAATCATTGTGAAATGTGCTAAGTCAGATCAATGGGATGTACAGGTGAAACTCGAAAAATTAGAATATCATGCAAAAGTTCATTTATTTCAGTAATGCAACTTAAAAGGTGAACCTAATATATGAGATAGAACTCATTACATGCAAAGCAAGATAGTTCAAGCAGTAATGTGTCATAATTCAGATGATTATGGCTTACAGCTCATGAAAACCCCAAATCCACAATCTCAGAAAATTAGAATATTGTGAAAAGGTTTAATATTCTAGGCTCAAAGTGTCCTACTCTAATCAGCTAATTAAGCCATAACACCTGCAAAGGGATCCTGAGCCTTTAAATGGTCTCTCAGTCTGGTTCAGTAGGAATCACAATCATGGGAAAGACTGCTGACCTGACAGTTGTGCAGAAAACCATCATTGACACCCTCCATAAGGTTTCTCCACTGTGCTTCATTAAGTCCAGGGTCAATGCAGCCATCTACCAGGAGATTTTGGAGCACTTCATGCTTCCTTCCGCAGATGAGCTTTATGGGGATGCTGACTTCATTTTCCAGAAGGACTTGGCACCTGCCACACTGCCAAAAGCACTAAAACCTGGTTCAATGACCATGGGATTACTGTGCTTGATGGCCAGCAAACTCACCTGACCTGAACCCCATAGAGAATGTATTGGGCATTGCCAAGAGAAAGATGAGAGACATGAGACCGAACAACGCAGAAGAGCTGAAGGCCGCTATTGAAGCATCCTGGTCTTCCATAACACCTCAGCAGTGCCACAGGGTGATAGCTTCCATGCCACACCGCATTGAGGCAGTAATTGCTGCAAAAGGGGCCCAAACCAAGTACTGAGTACATATGCATGCTTATACTTTTCAGAGGTCCGATATTGTTCTATGTACAATCCTTGTTTTATTTATTGCAATATTTATTTATTCATGAGCTGTAAGCCATAATCACCACAATTATGACACATCATGGCTTGAACTATCTTGCTTTGCATGTAATGAGTCTATCTCATATATTAGTTTCACCTTTTAATTTGCATTACTGAAATACATGAACTTTTGCACGATATTCTAATTTTTCGAGTTTCACCTGTATGTAGCAACAACAGGAGGTATAAACCACACTTCTTTCTTAGCTTTTACTTTAAGAAAAAAGAGTGTTCTTTTATGGCTTATATTTCTTTTTTTTAGAAAAATCAAGTATATGGAAGTATATGAAAAAAAATTAGAGGAAAGCTACAAAGTTATCATTAGAAAAGCACTTGAATAACTTGCACGTGAACTGCAACCAGATGAACAACAATATTTAAAATTATAAAAGGAAAAGTAACCCAGAAAGTAATATTCTTCACTGAAATTGCCTCCTTCTGAGAATTAAGTTATGCTTAAAAAAAAGTAGCTTTTTGAAAGACAAAGACAATTCTTCATGTACCTCACTGCCTATTTAATATGTAACTTGGAAGCAATTAGCATAGCACTGATGATTTGCAGAAGAATAAAGGGTTCAGCAATAATAAGTCATGCAAAAAAAAAAACCTATGTATAGCTACCATTGTTCTTCCCAAAGACATGCTAATTCTGTGAGTTGTCCATTATCATGTAAGAAAAGACATTTTACTCTTTTCTCCTTTTTCCCTCAAATATAAACCCCAAGAGTATTCTGATTATTAAAAGCTTAGACAGACAGGGTTTTGAAGAATCTTTTGACCATGTATGCTTCCTTTCATTCTGGTTTTCATGTTTAGAATTAAATAAAGATACCTGAATACCCATTCAATGCAAAAAACCACTGATGTGAGGCGATATGAGGAAAGTACAGATCTGTAATACAATTTTTTTTTAAATCTTATCCTGAGGTTGCATTTTCTAAAAAAAAAATGCTGGAAGAAAGAGATTGGTAAGAATAAGGGATGTTCAGAGGCCTAAATAAAGGCTGAAGCATAGGACGAGTGTCTGAATATTGAGAAAACTGCTATGAATTCTTAAAGACAGAAAAGGCGTATCACAATTATCTAAGTAGAACAGGGCATGGGCAGTGGTGGGATTAAAAAGAAATATTACTACCGGTTCTGTTGGCATGGCTTGGTGGGTGTGGCAGGGGAAGGATACTGTAAAATCTCCATTCCATTCCCTCCCCACTCCTGGAGGAAGGTTACCACAAAATCCCATTCCCTTCCCACCCCTTAACCTGCTTTCCAGCTCCGTTCTCCTGTGCAGGGCAACAAAAGAAGACCCAGCCAATCAGCTGGGACTTGGGAGGCAGAGAATAGATGGTGGTGGTATTTTCCAGTTCTCCAAACTACTCAAAATTTCAGCTACTGGAAATTTTGATCAGAACCTGCTGAATACCACCTCTGGGCATGAGGGTATATTCATCACCTCCAATCCTTTTTGTGAACTCTTATTTCTTTCCTTCGGCTTCCACTTGTTTTTAAAATTAAACTTAGTGGTTCCAAGACTAGATAAAGTGCAAAAGGGTAGAAGATTGGAAAGAAAAAAAAATGTGGCTGTTTGGGGGCCAAAAGCTATAACTCATTTTCATAGGGCTGCTATATGAATTAGAGCATGTACTATATATCTTGATCTCATAGGCTGGGATATATGTACTGTCCTCTAAGTAGTCTTATTTGAGTTCATAACTAAAAGCAGAAGATCAGAGCACAGCTTGTACCATATTTTTTATTTTTCTGCTTATTTATGATCAATACAGAAGTGGTAAACTAGAAAAAAAATAGGATAGATAGCATTATCACCAGATGGATTAATAATTGGCTGACAAACCATATTCAACGAGTCGTCCTTAATGGTATTACATCTATTGGAGGGAAATAAGCAGTGGTGTATCACAAGGTTCCTTCTTAGGCCCAGTACTCTTCAATATCTTCATAAATGACTTAGATGAGGGAATAAAAGGGGAACTCATCAAATTTGCAGATGACACTAAACTGGCAGGAATAGCCAACATCCTACATGATAAGTTCAAGATCCATATGGATCTTGACAGACTTGAACATTGGGCCTTATGTAACAAAATGAAATTCAATGTAGAGAAAAGTGAAAAAAAATTCAGGCAAGAAAAACTAAAACTATATGTACAGATTAGGTGAAAACTGACTTAATAACAATAACTATGAGAGGGCTCTTGGAGTCCTAATGGACAATTAATTGAATATAAGCTGGCCAATGCAATCCTAAATTGTATTAACAGAGGGATGTGAGGTAATATATCATTCTATAAAGCCTTAGTGAGGCCACACCTAGAATATAGTCTATTTTGGTATTAAGACAACTTAATGTCAGATTATTTTTCCCTCCCCCAAATATATTGGCCGCCTTCCCCCATCTTTATCATTTTTTTTATCAACTTAAATTTTCGTGCCCTATGATAACTTCTTGCGATTTCCATCAAAATCCCTTCCTTAATTTAGCAAACCTACAGTATGTTTGCTTTCTCCAACCTCTGCATTCAGATTTTTCAATGAAGTCCCCGAGCCACGTGCTAGAGATAGACTATATGTGCGTAAAATAAAACTTTGCAGACTTGCATGGCTAGTTGTACTCTTATGTTTTGGTCTTTGAAATATTTATTTCCCTCTCCCCCTTGACTGAAATGCTGTGCATCAGCCTGTCTTCTGCATGCTACCTATTGGGAAGTAGTTCCTTGTTCCAAAATTTGCCTGCACTGAGTACCTATGCAATTTTGCTCAGGCACGTGAATGCAAAATGCATAGTACCAGATGCTATGTTAAGCATGAGCCTTTGATCTGCTCTTTGGCTTAGATGTTAATGAGGGTGCCTGTCCTTATCTTCATCAGGAAAGATTGAGTAGAATGCCTAAGCAGCAGCCTGTTGTGTAAACACAGACAAGCAGATGGCACAGAACACTATATTCAATGATTGTGCAGAAGAGACTGCTTGATAAGAATGGCTTCACTGAGCCCTGATAGTTTCATTGCGCCATTTGTAAGCAGTTCACCAATACTTTATTGAGTTTTAATTGTCTCCTTTATTTATTTGCTTCCTTGATAATATGGCTCTGCCCCTTTTATTCCATTCATTCTGAATGAATTACGCTTTTTCCTGCTGGTTAGGGATTTTCATTCATAGCTAATATACCCATCTATAAATATACCCAAGGAGGAAATTTATCCATTTACCTAAGCATTAATGACATCTGCTTGGAACAGACAGGTTCATAAGCTTCTGTCTCAGGAAAGGTCTTAATAGTTGCTTGTTAAAAAGAAGAATTATTGTTACTACTAAAGTCAGACAAAATTGTTTATAAATTGCTGGTTCTATGGAACGTGATTGCATTAAACTGTACAAAGCTGTTCATATTCTGATACAATTGCTTATCTATATACTATAAGGTTGAATCATAATAAAATGTGTACAGTGAGGATGAGAAACCTTAATGGGTCAGTACATTTTCATTTAGATTTCCTCCTCTTATTCGGGAGGCTTGCAAGGCAGAAAAGGCATGTAGAGCTATTTAAGATGCTGGCAGTCAGAAGGCTATGACAATGAAATTTGTTTCACTTTAGCCTATCTAATTAAAAGAAGAGCAAGACATGGAATCATTAGTCAAAGTCACTATCACATAAAAATAACAATAAGTGTAACATATTGCTTCATGTTATGATGGTGTTGTGAAAGGTAAAAGATTACTGGGGTATTTTTTAAAGTGATCTTAAATTTGATTTTATTTTAACTAGAAATAAATTAGAGGGAGTTTTCATTGTCTATTAAATAACTCTGTGATAGGATGCTTTCTATGAAAATCATATGTAAATACATATATATGTTTGGTTGGCTTTAAGCTTTGGGTGACTTAAAGCAAGGAGTGGGGGACCCCAGTCAAACAAATATTATTTTGCTGGAAGTTCTATTTAGTTCATCATGTGGAAAGACACTTGGTGATACCTTTGATGTCTGAACTAAATGAATGAATTCATAATGCCTAGAAATACATGTATGAGAAATTATTCAAAATGTTTTGCTGTAAATCTCTTTTTTGAAGTTCTGCTTTCTTCAGAATCCCTGTTATTCATTGATTTGTAAATTTGGAAGAAGAAATATTTGCAAGACTCAGCTTCTCTTTACATTCCACTTCTTTCTTTCTCATCTTCTTTATCTTTCAGCTAGATCATACTAAATACATCTCTGTTCATTGAAGCCCCTTCAGTAGAAGGGATATGTCACTTTTAATGGGGCTTTTCTTTCTTAACCCAAACATACAGTACAGATAGCAATAGCAATAGCACTTAGACTTATATGCCACTTCACAGTGCTTTACATCCCTCTCTAAGTGGTTTGCAGAGTCAGCATATTGCCCCCAACAATCTGAGTCCTCATTCTACCCATCTCGGAAGGATGGAAGGCTGAGTCAACCTTGAGCCTGGTGGGATTCGATCTGCCAAATTGCAGGCAGCTGGCTGTCAGCAGAAGTAGTTTGCAGTACTTCACTCTAACTACTATGCCACCTATTAAGATGGATAATATCTTAATTTACAGATTGATAGTCCACCTTGTAGTTCCAGAGATAGCTGGTATACTGTTTATTTATTATCGTCTATAAAGCCCTACATGGCGCAGGGCCAGGTTAGTTGTAGGACTGCCTGCCTACAGTGTCTCTTCATGCTCCATCAGCAAGGTGAGCATGATGAGCAGGTGCCACCTATTAGGGAATATCATCTAGTAGTCTTGATTCTCTGTCATAGTCTGTGGTCTATAGATAAGCATCCACTTGAGGACCCAAGGACCCCAACACTGTTTGTCTTTTTATAAGACATCAAAGACTTGATTGTTCCCCCAGGGCCAACTGGTCAAGCAAGCTGATCTAGTTGATTGGTTTGATTTATTTAGTTCAAGGCTTTGAACTATAAGTAGAATGTGTGTGCATGTATATGTATGGGTATGTGTTCACCATGTTTGCCTGGTTGTTATTTTCTATTTTTGCTTGATTGAACTCTCTGATTACTGCCTAGAGTCTCTGTTATGAGATGGGCAGCTATACAAATTATTTAAATACATGCAAATAAATTAAATTAAAATAATATATAAACACATCATAAAAGATAAAATCTGATTTGTGGTTTGCTACCTTTTACTTTGATTCAAATCATCTTGACTAAATGTTCATCTTTATGAAAAATAATATGTTGTTAATTGCCCAGAAAACAGCAACATCCTAAAGATATAGCAGACAATTCAGTAAAAGAAACAAAATGGATTGTAATCCATTAAAATATGTGTAGTAATAAGTATTTTAATCTTTATCATCTCAAAGATTTATGGGTTGTTTTGCTGAAAAAGGCTAGCAACATTACCCTCAGTAATATATTTTAATAAGATGAAGATAATTATATTATCAAATCAAGTACAGGTTTGACAGTTGTCTTAGCAGAGTTTAAAAATTGAAAAAAGAAGCAACTTAACTGAAGAAGTTTCCCTTCAATCATATTGCAATAAATGGCTTAATTTGGTTGTTCAAGTCTCATTTATAACTTCATCACTTTATTCGCTTACTTTATTGAAATGTTCATGAACAGTAATCTGACATTAGGTTTTAGTCATTTTTTTTTTTTAAAAAAAAGATGATTATGTCCCATATAGTCAGCAATGACTTTTATAAACCACAGAAGCTAGGAAATATTGGACTAAAATAAAGAAATGGCTTGAGAAAATTATGAAAAAAAATTGAGTTCAAACCAGAATTATTTTTATTAGGCATAATAAAAGGCAAAGTAAGTAAGAAAACCCAATGTATCATATTTCACATAATAAGGGCAGCAAGGATCGTCTTTGCACACAATTGGAAACAGGACAACATTTCCACAGAAGAGATGGTGATAAAAAAAGGTGCTTGAATGCACAGAGGTGGACAGATTAATGATGGAGTTAAAAGATAAGGAAGAAACAGAATATTACATGATTTGGGATACATGATATAAGTGGTTAGAGAATAGATGTAAAGATGTAAAGAGAATAGATGTAAAGGTGACTTACGAGTGACAGGAATGATATATATATATATGTAGATATTTGTGAAAAGGCAAATATATATATGTAAGAATATTATTATAAGAATAGTATATAAAAGGAAAGGAAGAAAAATGAAAATACTAATATGTAACTATGAGTGATACCAATACTGAAACTCTGTAAAGATTGGAAATGTGGTATAAATGTTGGGAAATGTGCAATTAAAAAAAAAAAAGAAACCACATAGATTGTGCCTCAAGTGAAAGATTGAATCATGGGAACTGGACCAAACTTTGTTAATCTGAGACATTTCAACTTTCACTTCCATAAAGTACCATAGATTGTATATTCTAATCTTTGTAAGTGGAGACACACATGACATCTAAATGTCTTTTTATGGCTCCTCAATCAAGTGCTGGTCTGTGGCTTATTTCTTCACTACTTTTTCCTTCATTATTGATAAAAGACAGAAGCTATCCACCACTTTGATATCTTCGTTGTCAATTCTAAGGCTGGTTTCTGTACTTGTTACCATTATTTTGGTCTTTTTTATATTTAATCTCGATCCCACTTTTTCACTGTGCTCCTTGACTTTCATTACTAGAGTTGACAGACCATTTACATTTTCAGCTATCAGAGCATAACACAGGTTATAGATGTTTCTTCCTTCAATTTTGGAACCATGCTCATCATCTTGCAGTCTGACTTTTCGCAGTATATATTCTGCATATTATCTGAATATATGAGGGGAAAGAGTGTGGCTTTTTCTCACTTCCCTGCCAACCTGACGCTGGTCTGTTTTACTATATTCCATCAAGACCTTTTAGTCATTGGCCCTAAGGCTGATTTGATTCTACCGAAATTCAGAGAAAATAAAGAAAACATTCTGACTTGAGAGGGACAATCTGACTTTGAAAAAAAAAATCTGCCTTTTTACTGTGCCAACATGATTTTATTTTCGATAGCTTGCTTTTTTAAAAGATCTAACAAAATAGTAGTGTTAGCACAAATATGATTTTAATGTTATAACACCATTGAGCAATCTTTAATACACAACCTTTAGTTCCTTTTTCCATTCTTTTACAAGACACCCTCCAACTACCTTGCAAATTGACATTGAATAACAAAACAATAAAATAATTATATAGAGTTGATACTCTTACTTTGGTTAGCGGCATGGTAGCCTAGAGGTAAAACTCTCACCTCACAATCAAGAGGCTATAAATTCGATCCTAGGAAGCAGATATTTCTCTTTCTGATGTGAATTTTATCTTTTTATGTCAGTCTGATTAAATTTAAGATTTGCAATTCACTGAAATACTTTTATAATTCTAATAGCTCAGTAAACTCTGAAGCTAGTGGGATGGATTTTTTAAAAAAAATCATAATTATTTTAAAAAGACATGCTTGGTTAGAAATGGATAAAATTACTTATATTTGTTTAAATTGTTAGTTCCACTTTCTGCATTGAAACATAGCTACAAGTTAATTTTCAACAATTAAATAATAATGAAGTAATCACCGTACTTAAAATAGCAATAAAAATGAAATATGAATATAAATATGAGCAAATTTAAATAGAGATTAGAATATCCTGGTCTTTAATTTCTATTTAAAAATAGTCAAGGAGAGAACCACATTGTTGTTTGCTACACAATGATTACTGGATTTTATAAAGGTGGGGAGCTCTAACCCAGTAGATCTACTAGCCAATGTTTGAACAGGACTTTCTTGAACAATGTTAAGATCCGGCACATTCCAACAAATGTAGAGTGATCTGGTTCTAAGATATAGAATAGAATAGAATAGAATAGAATAGAATAGAATAGAATAGAATAGAATAGCTTTATTGGCCAAGTGTGATTAGACACATAAGGAATTAGTTTCTGGTGCATAAACTCCCAGTGTACATAATTAGATTTTCAAGTTGATCATCAGTGCTTTAAATAACAGATGATAATGAAACTATTGTTACAAAAACTTATTTATTTTAGCTATCTTCTAGATACAGAGTCGTGTGTTAAGAGTCAAAAAGATAAGCATTTTTAATAATGTTTCTCATTCCCCCCAAAAAGGAGGAGGAGGAGGAGGAGGGGGAGGAGGAGGAGGAAACAATCAAATAAAAATCCAAGCTCATATAACATCAGCTGTCAAATTTGCCTGCAGGTATATGTATTTTTGGCAATTGTAACCTTGAACAACATGCAGTATAGATTTCCAGCTCCACTAGCATTTACATTTTAAATGTTGCTTGCCAGTGTCTGCTTAAAAAGAATAAATTAGTTTCAAATTGTGGAGAGTCCATAATTAGGTACCAACTTTATATCGGTGCCTCTTTTCCTTATCTTTGAATAACACCTACTACACTCCTTCACTCAGTTGTTACAAGAGATCTGGAGAGTCACTTCAACTTCAGGGGAAAAGGTTGGTTTTCTTTTGTTTTTAGATGTCAGAATTATTATTTTTTGCTCCTCTTTTCCAAAGAGATTAACTAGTTGAGCTGGACATAAATATTGTCAGTCCAAGTGGTGATGTGCTGCTTTTTCTTTTTGCAGTGTAAGAGTTCTAGTTTCGTCTGACTGGAAGCAGCGATGAGCAATGGAGACACGGCTTTGTTGTGGGCCCACCCACCCACCTGGGTTCGCTTACTCACCTTTATCCTCTGTTTTTGAAGTGTAGCTGCTTTGCACGGCATAGCAGAGTGCTGCGCAGCAGCAGCTGCTGAAGCAACTGGGTGAGTGCAGGCTTGCAGGAGGCGAGTTGGAATGTCTCTGTACCTGAGCAAACACCTTTGCACCTGCACAAAGTACACATTTGGCACGCGCACGAATGCAAAGTGTGTGCACACACACAAAGCATGCCCACCAAACCACGCCCACCGAACTGGGGGGAAAACATTTTGAATCCCACCACTGGTCATAACCCCCAGAAGATAACATGTAACCCTCAAAAATCCCACTGTAATGAATTTCCAGGATCTTTGCAAATAAAATGGCTCATCTCCATAGTGATCTAAAGCATCAGTGTGGATACAAATTGGCATAGTCAATGTTCTGTTTTATTCATTTTGGGGTCAGATTCTGCTTGCGCAGCCTGGTAATGTTAACAATACTGCTGAAGATATGTGGCCAATTACAAGTGCCCCTGACCCTCACCCATCATAACTTATTAGATTTAGCCTAGGTGGGACTGGCTAGATAGATCCAGGAATTGATTAATTCTCACTCTGTGACAAAGTGACCCTAGCTGCCTTTAAATAAGATGTACAATCACTCCTGAAAACAACAAATCTTCCAAAAGGATCTTGGCAACTTGGGGACAAAGTGAATTAATGGCAGCACAAAAAGGAGTGCCACCTTCATCCATTTCAATCTCATGCCTGATTTGGGGGGTAGATTTTTTGCTTAATCAGGGATTTTTAATCCAGAAAAGGTAAGCACTGCTAGAACATAGAATCATTCTTCAGAAGCAGCCCTGATAGGGATTCACTTGTGAAATCACTCCTTTCCAAATACAGAGATTCACAGGCAAGGCCAACATACACATCAAGCATTTCCAAAGTCTTGCTGTATAGTTCAGGGGTGTCAAACTGGTGGCCCGCGGTCCGGATGCATCATGCACAGGACACGCCCACCCAAGCTCTGCGAAGGGGAAAAACATCGTGAAACATCACATGACAGCAACATGATGCCACAAGTTTGACACCCATGCTTTACACAAACACTAATGTGCGTATGTATATGAACTTTTCTCATAGTGAGGTGGTACAAGCATTCAATTTTATTTGATGTATCTAAACACTCATTAAAATATGCTGATTCTTGTCTTATGAAATCTCCTAAGGCCTGTTCCTTAGTAAGTATATGACATCAGAGGATGCTTCTCCTGACAGTGATGCCCCCCTTAATGCTTCTTATACTTTCCCACTTTCCAAGAAATGCTTTGGAAAGGGGAAAAAGATGGATTGCAAAAAGGCAAGAGAAAGATGGAAACTGCATTATGGAATTGATTACTAACCTGAGTTATGGGAAGTGCTGTTTTAGATAAGTCCTGCATAAAATATACATAGCCATTTTTTTTAAAAAAAAAGTATGATTGGTACAAATATACTTGTTCAAAAACATTGTTTCTACCAATAGTGCAATAATCTTATATGTATGGATGAGGAACTCGCTTGCCTTCTGTCTTTCTATGCCTTGCTTTTTTTCTTCTACTTCTTGGTTGGTTCTGAAGAGCCTCAGTCCTTTGTTCAGAGATCCAGAGATAGAAACCCCAGAAAAAATAGGAGTAAAGAATTATTTCTGTGATTAAATGAATGCTGTATATTAGGTCTCTGAACATCTGAGTTTTGTAAGTTTTTTTGGTTTATTTATTCATATTTATTTATTTATTTTTCAGTGTCTTGTCCACCCAGAATATTTCAACATGTCGATAAGATAGATAGAGATAAGACATAATGGCCATTGGGATAGTCAGTTTTCAAATGAGGTTGCATAAATTCATGAAATAGGAGGTTCTTAATGGTTACTAGTCTAGATGGCTGGGTACTCGGTAGTAAATACTAACTGCTAAGGACACTGATTTAAAACTCTGAAAGTAAGAGAGCCATGTTTTTAGAGGTGGTATTCAGCAGGTTCTGACCAGTTCTGGAGAACTGGCAGTGGAAATTTTGAATAGTTCGGAATATCACTTCTGACTGGCCCTGCTCCAATTTATTCTCTGCCTCCCAAGTCCCAGATGATCAGCTAGGTCTTCTTTTGTTGCCCTGCACAGGAGAACAGAGCTGGAAAGTAGGTTAGTGGGGTGGGGAGAGAATGGGGATTTTACAGTATCTTTCCCCTGGGGTGGGGTGGGAATGGAGATTTTACAGTATCCTTCCCCTGCCACGCCCACTAAGCCACGCCCACCAAGCCACACCATGCTCACCAAGCCACACCCACAGAGCCGGTAGTGAAAATTTTTGAATCCCACCACTGCATGGTTTGCAAAATTAGTTCATTGACTAAAGTAATATAGGTACAGGGAATGAGCACAACATCATGTATAGAATAGAAGCTTTGTTCAACTCTAAGCAGAGTAGATTTAAATAGAAATGCATCATTATGTTTAAGCAACTGAGAGATTTTATTTTCAAGACGACCATTTCCAGATCCCTCTCCTGAGTCTCTGGAAAGGATAACTATCACCTTCATTTGATTTTACTTGGAAACAGGGCTTTGTGTTCTGAAGGAGAAGTGAATGAGATTTGCCTCAAGAGATGACTTTGAAACCACTTTTGGCACCCACCATTAGATGACTCTATGCTTTGGAAGATGTTTCTGCTTGCTTCTCCAGTCTCCTCAAGTGCCATTTATACACTGATATCCAGTGCAGCACAAACACAAATGGCTCAAAGTTACATACAGATAATGCATGCTTTTTGTCTTCATGTACACCATATACACAAAGGTCGCAAAAGAGAAGAACAGAAGGCTCCTTGTCATTAATCAGTCATGCTTTTTGGATGGGTAGGGGATCAGAGAGAGGCTCAGATTTATGGTTGCTGAAGTCACAACTCACCATGTTTGGGCTCGCTTATTGGACAGTCTTCTCTTCTATACACCATCAGCTGCTTTATGTTTTATTCCACTTTGATTAACTCATTTATCTCACTCTCCATTTCCCCTTTTCCACATCTTTCTTTTTCCTACTTTGCTTTCACAATATATTGCAGGCCAACCATTTATTTAGGTTGAAAACAAATGATTAACTTTTACTGAGTCCTCCTTTTTGGTTTGTTTACCCCCCTCAAAAGCAATCAATACTACTACTACTACTACTACTACTACTACTACTACTAATAATAATAATAATAATAATAATAATAATAATAATAATAATAATATGTAATAATAATAATAATAATAATAATAATAATAATATGCAGATGTGTGTGTGAACCAGCCTAGTTTTGCCTTATAAGTGGCACCCCCACCCATATACTGTATATGCTATCTCATGTCAAATTTTTCAACTTTCAATTTCCAAGATATTTTGGTTATTTTAATATAATTTAGTTGTGCTTGGTAAGCAAATACATAAATATCATGACTTTTTAATATTTTGTTTGTTTCATTTGATAGGGCTTGTGTGTGCCTGGTGAAGTTTGTTGACATATTAAGCAAACTTGCTGTATATTTGAAGAGGAGAGCAGCGCTTAAACCACAACACCGCGAAAGGCATACTGAAACATTTAGAAAAGTTGCCAAGGTTATGTGACCACATGGATGGTAAAAAATAATTGACATGTTTCATTCTCCAGACTCAAAAAAGACAGATCTGAATTTCTTCAGAGCTGAGGTTTGGCTGAAAACAGGTTGGTCAGTCTTTGCGCATCCTTAATGAAAAAGTAAATATTATAAGAACAAAACAAACAAACAAAAAACAAATAAATAAATAATAGAAATATCTTTATCTGGGAACAAAGTGAAGGGGATAAAAAACCCAACCCAAGTCTACATCTATAAACAATTTTTCTGTATTCTATTGTAATTTAATCAGATTACATTATCTATTGTATAGCATGTATTTTACTCACCGAGAACCTTTGAATATTCTGAGAAAGTATGACATAAACATTTCCAGTCAAACAGGATTTTCTTCCCATCTCTCACTGATGGAACTGGTGGATTAATCAGCCTACTTCTGGTTTATGTCAATTCGTATTTAGAGATGAAAATGAAATCTGCCATGGAATTTTTTTAGAGTGAAATGATGTTATCTGCCAATATAGCATCTTTATATCACAAAGTGCATTTACTTATAAACTTTACTTTCATCTGTCATTTGTGGTTCAACATTTTTCCACAAAACAGTATAATTGTGAAAAAAGTATATTTTAAAAAAGAATATATTTGGGGAAACTCAAACTCATGTGTGCAGAGTGGCAAAAACACATTTTATGGAAATTTATGTACAAAAAGTGCATAGTACTAGCAGTTTTTCACAGTATATAACATGAAAAGTTATATCTGATACAGTATTTATGAAGAAAAATTGCATACAACAAATGCTTGCAGATTTGTTAAGGGTTTCTTTAAATATAAACATGAAAATGGATGAAGTAGAAGAATAAATGAATATATCTGACATATCTTGTCACCTGTATTGAAGCTTATACCCATCCCGACCAATTTCTACGACAGTTTGGAACAATGTCAATATACTATTTTTTCATATAGTGTTTGTCTCAATACACATGCTTGCATATAATCGCTGAATCAAAACCATATCACATATTTTGGAAATGTGTGCAATCTAAACAAAGACTGCATTGTTCCAGTCTACGTTTTTGTCAATTAGGTCAGTTGGCTTAAAAATGTAGAAAAAGCCTGGGGAATAGCCTATAGCCTAGACACAAATATATTGCAGCCTGGAAAGACAGGAGGGGAATAAGGAAGAAATTCAAGATTGCCTTGCCTTGAATGTCTTTGGCATAATATGGATGGAGAAACAAACTCTGTCAGGCTTTCAAGGCTTTCAATATTCTGTGATTATAGCCTGTAACAATAGAGTTCCAGTAATTTTGATGATATTTTTCAAAAGCTAATACTCCATCCTTAAAGAAACTTCCTATATAATGCTGAAAGATTGGTTCCATCCAATAGCAACATTTCCCCTGTGTCTGAAAGCAGCACTTTCTCATTCTTGATATAGTATTTTGGTTTACCTTCTCCTATTTGAAGCTTCTAGATGTCCACAAAAACTGGGAGGCTACAGGTTCTCCATCACACGTCAACTTGGGAGAATGTCTTCATAACCCTAATGCTAGTAGGCTTTGTCTAGATTGTAAGCATCAACTTATAAAAAAGGCTGAGATATGGAAGAGCCTTCCTTGCAATAGATACTGATCTTAAAACACTCCTGACCATATCTCTCTATATTCATGTCTGAGTTAAAGAGGCAATAAAAATACATTGGTTAACTTGTCCTATAGGTAAGTTCTAAAGTAGGGCAAAAAAGAAGCCTTGAGAATATTTATGGGGATATATTATTTCATTCAGTCTGGAAAGCATGAGAGAAAGCTTGAGGTCTAGCATTAGAGGCATTTATCTGAAGAAAGTGGAGTTTAATATACAATTAGTCTAAAAATGCCTATCAGATAAAAGCACCAAAAAACTAATGAGGACCACAGAGTGCTCCCACTGGATTTTTTCCTCATATATGAGGTGTGTAGCTCTGAGCAGGTGTTTTGTTAATTGAAAGCCATTGAGGAAAATACACAGTACAGTATTATAAATGACTTTAAAACCCCTGTTCCAACTACAAAATAGGTTTGTTGTTAAATTATCCTGGGCAGTTGAATTAAGCAGCTGTTACCTCCCCATCTCTCCATGTGTTGGGCCTCTTTTAAGTGTTCTGTTATAGATCATTAAGGTTCAATTCTGCTTATGACTTCTGATTCATGGTTCTTCATACATCTCTTCTAGCAGCCTCCCTAACCTGATATCACCCAAATATTTGACCAAAGCGATTAGGAATTTGAAGTCCAATGCATTTGGAGAGGATCAGGTTAGGGAAGCATATTTTTAGTAGCATTTCCTCAGTTCTGTCCAGCTTCTCTCAATATAAATTCTACATATTGTTTGAGTAAATAAGACGAGAATATATGGCCTTTTCTTCCTTGTTTGCTAATGCAGACTCAAGAATGTTTTGCTATGTTCTGTACATACTGTGGCTTCCTGACTAATAAATAGGTTTTGCATGAGGGAAATGAGATTTTCTGGGATTCCCAATTTTGTAAGATCAATTTATAACCAATGAAAAATGTTTGGTTTTCTTAATTATCCAGCATTCATCAGCAATAATAACTTGTGTTCCTTGGACTTCCCAAAAGATAGTTCAAATATCTGTGTAATCTGTGTTAGATGAGTCTAAGCATTATTTTGTTTGTGTATGAAATTGAGGACTATATGATAATATAAAAGTAAGCAAATTATAGTCCTTCCATCTTTGTTTGATTTTCTTGGAATCAGTTACTACCAGTCTATTGACATTTTCTTGCATACCAGTTCAAGGCTGGAAGCTCTTTCTGAGTTAAGAGGTCTTTTAAAAGATTTCCTTTGATACCTTTACAAATATTGCTGTAATACTATTTCTAACAGGCCTCTGAAATTCTTTGTTGTTTCCTTAGATTTTTTTTTCTTGGCTTTGGCTTCTTTCTTCTTCTTCTTGGTTTGTGTTACTATCCAGGTTGCTTTCTTCCATTTCTTGATTTTTGCCAGTCTTCTTTCAGATCAATCTTTAAACAATGTTTTTAAGTTCATTCCTATGATTCTCTACAAGTGAAATTCAGACTTCCAAGCAATTCCTAATGTTCTCATTGGAAATGGGATGTATAGCTCAAGATCACATCATGAAAACTTGTTGGTAATATCAATTTGATGACTGTGTAATATTAATGTGCTCTATCTTGTGTGTGTGTGTGTGTGTGTGAGAGAGAGAGAGAGAGAGAGAGAGAGAAAGAGAGAGAGAGAGATTATGAAAAGGTTGTCCACAAAGTTTAATTGATACACAGTAATTCACTCATTGATTGGGTAAGCATGGTATATTAACCCAGTATAGTTATAATTTTCTTGTGGAGACAGTTTCCTGATCTAGATAACCTCAGAGATTCAAAGGGTCAGATTAAAGTTACTTTTATAAGCCATGGGAAGGGAACAAGTGGAAGATTCTGATTTAGACCTAATGTCAGATTAATGCTGTAAAATATAGCTCTGTAACTTGGTTCTGCTCCCTAGCAAATAAGTGTAGAAAGATTACTTTTTAAAACTGAATTAATGCCAAAACTCATTGGGTCTCTTTATAGATGTGCTCTTCACTTTTTGAGACAAAGACAACTTCATATCTGCATATTTCAGTATTAAATCATTTGCAAAATATTGAACATTTCAATTTAGATATTAACACTAAATATTTGACATTTCAATATTAGTTTGTTTATGAATAGCATTTAATGTTTTGATCTATATATTATATTCAGTATTTGATGCTCACTGTTTGATATTTGATAATCTATTTTAATATGCAATTTTTGTAACCAAGTTAGGATTTAATGGTTTAGATTAAATAGTGAACATGATATATATAAAATTTATCTTTGTGTTATTGCCAGGAATATTCCTGATTAAACATGTGGAACATAAATCTAAATCATACTTTTATTTCAGATAAAAGCAATTCACTGTATACAAGGCTAGAATGCAGATAAAATATCTGAAAAGAAAAACCCAAATATTCAGAGATACTTGTTTCTCCTCATTTAAGAAAGAAATTGAGAGTTTTGTTACTTTTCTGCATATGTGTATGTGTTTGTGCATGTTTAAGCTACCATATACCACACACAAGAATGATGATACAAACAAATGGAAAAGGTGCACAGTACATTGAAGCTCCAGAGAATATTTGCAGTATCTTGTTTCAGTTCAACCATGCCCAATGTGATTTGATACATTGGATCAATTTGATAATTAAATTTGAAGATTCAATTTAAAGAGGTGATTCAGTTGAACTGTGTTCCAATCAAATCACTGAATTAAAGCTTTTGCAATTCTATTATTATTATTATTATTATTATTAATAGTGTAATAAATAATACATTGTCATGGACTGCACAGTTCCATGATGCCAATTGAAGAATAAATTATTTTCATCCAGATTCTTTCATATGATATTGAATAATAGATAGCCTGCAGTTCACAAGGAAGTAACGAAGATAACCTTGATACAGGTAGACCAGATCGATGACCAAAGCAACAAAAGAGAAAAACATGGCTTAAGACCAAAACAATGTTAGGATATAATAGACTCTAGACTACAAAAAAGGAGCCAAGCTTCTACCATGAAAGCAAAAGAATCACATAGTAATTTTATAATTCGGCATATGATTATTATTTTTAATTGATGACTTGGATTTCGTTAAGAAGTCAAATTGTGTGTCCAGTGTTAAAAATGCAAGTAAGGAAAGATAAAATCCCCACCTTCTTATGAAAATTGTATTTTAATTTTAGAAAACCCCAAGGGTTTGTTTTTCCCATTAAAACTAAATGACCTACTGATCTGCTTAAAATATCTTAAAGGTGTTAACATATGAATTCCTCTAAAACTATGTACTGTATATGCTTTTGTAGATGTAGATGTACGTGTGTGTGCATATAAATATATATTATTTTTTTACATTTATCTTTTCCCATGAACTCACTAGGTTTTTTTGCATCTATAAATTTTCTGCACCTATAAAATATAAGTATTTGCATTTACAAACAAACATTTACATCTACAAACAAATCATTTTTTTTCTTTGAATACTTATTCAGGCATACTTAAAAGAATTTGAGGACCAAAATAGTACAATTTTGACACATTTCCATAGATACGTTACGATCTATATATTAAAGGCATTCCAATGAATGGACTATTTTTTTTCCAAATTTTGTTCTATTGTACTTTACTAATTTATTTGATTCTTTTTGTTAGTTTTTATTGTTTTTTTATTTTTATTTTTTATTTTAAATGTGGTTTTACATTGTGTAAGCTGCCTTGAGTCACCATGGGCAAATAGGTGGCAATATAAATTAATGCAATAATTTTCCTCATTTTTACTTATACAAATAATCTTTGATATAGGATGTACTTAATTATCAATAATACATAAGATTATCAGTTTATAAGTATTTGTGTCACATTCTTGCTATTTTTATGCTAGAATATTTTTATGTTGCTAATAAAAGAATATTTCAAATAGTTTCAATATCATACTAAACTTAAGAGATATAGGGCACCTTGATGAGATCCTTGAGGTGTACTGATATTTGAACTGAATTAATTTAATCTGTATGAAATGAGTCTAAAATTTGGAATTTTAGAACTGGAATGGTTGGATCCTCTTGAAGAAAAGCCAAGTCACTATGATAAACCTCTCCAATATGATTTATCTCACTTTGATTTTCTGATTTCATCAGAATAGGAATTACTTTAGTTTATTTACTGGAAGTAATTAATGAGATTCCTAGAACAGATTGAATTAAGTGGCTTGGATATCTACAAATCATAGGAAGGTTCGACACCTTAGTTAATCTCATCACACATTTCCATGCCGTATGAGGTGGAAACCTATGGCTTAATAAAGCAGATATGTCCCACCCATGCCCCCATTTTGCCATTGATTGTGTGTGTGTGTGTGTGTGTGTGTGTGTGTGTGTGTGTGTGTTTAGGAGGTCTTTAAAGATAACTGCTTTCATTTCACTCCTTCACACATGAATACCCTGAAAAATTATCCCGCCTCTTCCTGAAACATCAACATTCTACCAGTATGGTCAGCTACTTTCCTCTATGATTATGGGAAATGACTTATAGCAACTGCCCCCTCCCCCAATATAAGTTTTTAAAAGCATACCATAAAAACAGGCCCTTGCAGGCCCTGTCTTAATCTACCATTTTATTTCTCAAAGAGATCAATAAACTGGCTCTTAGATGATTAAAAACAAGAGATGGTCATCCTATTCTGATGTTTTCCTGATATTGGTACTTGGTGGCATGAGCCCTGCCACCAATATGGAAGTATATTGATTCTTTAAAGTTATCCTCAACAAATTTATTCAATTCCTTTTTAAAGCTATTCAAGTTAAAGGATATTATTTTGCCTTGTGCAAATAAGTTTCGCTGCTTAATTCTACATAGTCCCAGCTTCATTGGATGATCCTTGGTTCTAGTGTGCTAAGAGAAGAAGAAAAACATCTCTCTCTCTCTCTCTCTCTACATTATTCATTCCATGTATAATTTTATGTATCTCATTCATGTTTCCCATCAATCACCTTTTTTCCTAAACTAAAGAAGTGTTGTAGTCTTTTCCCAAAAAGGAAGATGTTTGGATCCTCTCATCATTTGAGCTGGCTTCTTTTTCACTTTTCCCAGCTCAAACATTTTCCTTTTTTCTCCAATTGTGACATCCAAAACTCCATATGGTAAATCAGATGTAGTCACACTGTAGATTTAATGAAGGTGTAATGATGTTGACAGTGTTTATTTTCAGCTCCATACCTAGTCATCTGTAGTTGCTACATAGTATTGTTCCTAAGCCATCCAGCAAAATCCAAAGACTATTTATTTGATAATAAAGAAATAAATGTTATAATTTCATACCTTTTGCAGCTATCTACATTTTAACTGCCCCCTTCCTTTTACAGCCACAATTTTCTTAATTATTTATCATTTTGTTTTAAAATAGTAGAATCCTCTAGCTCTTGTCACTGATGATGTTATTACAGAAATAAAATACCATTTTGCTGATAGGAGAACATTTATATCTGCTGCATGGTTATGAAGGCAAGTCAAATGAAAACTGATTAAACCATGCAGGATATACAGGCAACAAAGCATCTCACAGTCCAACAATTCTTTACCAAATGAGGAAAAAATAATAATAAATCATATTATTCTTTTCTATCTTTCAAATGATTAGATGTATCTCTCAATTCAGTGAGATTGACTTATTTTCAAAATCAGGTACAGGTGGTCCTCAGCTTACAACAATTCATTTAATGACCAGTCAAAGTTAGAGCAGCACTGAAAAAAGTGATGTGAACATTTTTCACACTTACAACCATTGCAGCATGATCATGTGATCAAAATTCAGAAACTTGGCAACTGACTCATATTTATGAAAGTTACAGTGTCCTGGAGTCACATGATCACCTTTTCCAACCTCCTGGGGAAGCCAGATTCATATAAAAACCATGTTACCAATGTTAGAACTGTAGTGGTTCATTTAACTAACATGGCAAGAAGGGTCATAACATGGGGCAAAACTCACTTAACAAATATCTTACTTAGCAACAGAAATATTGGACTCAATTGTGGTCTTAAATTGAGGATTATCTGTATTCTGAGGCTGAGGAAAAAGAAGACATAATTTCAGAAAGTTTTCCACAAAGCAGTATTCTATAATCTCATGAAACAGAAGCTTCAGTAGCATCTTGGGACATCAAAGATGAATTATACTTCTGATTTAGCTGTCTGGAAGAAATGAAAAAAGTACACAACTTACCAAGTCTTGCAATATTATCTCAAAATTGCATATAAAGATGCACAAATGCTGTACAATATGTATAAAAAGTTTACAGAGAATTGGGAGGAATAATTGAATTTTCTCAGGATTACAGAATAACGTGATTCAAATGAGATTTTATAGACCAAATGTTGACTATCTATACTTCCTTTTCTGTTATAATGATAACGCCATAAGAAAACAAGAATTTTTCATTGATTAAATAATGAAATAATATCTAGGGAAGAAAAAGCTATTCTTAGGGGGGGGGGGAAACTATGCCTTTTAACTTCTCATAACCTCATAGCTTCATGGCATTGTAGTTTTGCACTTCTCTTGGCAGTTAAAGTTATTAGTTTTGCCATCTGGAAAACTGCATAACTGAAATGGAATGGGTAGGAAGATGGACAAATGATAACCACATGTTGTGGTTCCTTTCCTTTCTTGACATGTATAAATGGCCTGAAACTTTTCCATTAAGTTATCTTTACCTTGTGGTGTTTTCATCCAGGAAGAACAGGAAGAACTTATTAGAGCATCAGAAACAGGAATGACAATAAAGCCATCAGCTAGTAAATCTCCTCTCTATCCTTGACTTTTATTAAATTTAGTGGAATGACAGTTTCCACTCTGCAAACTATTACACTTTCTTGAGAAGATATAATATATACCAAACTCAAGCATGTGTATTGTGGATAGTACATCAGCTGTCAGACTAAAATGTAAGTGAGGATTGATGGGGATTGTTGGTAATCATCTGTCTTCTAAAACCCTGAGCAACTCTCCCCTTGATACTTGGATGCTGCTGCTTGTTAGAAAGTATCTGTCACAATCATCACACTAGTGATTATTAAGCTCGATACATGAGCTCTGTTTTCTCACATATCTTCTCTGAGTATGAGCCTTTTTGGCCAATTTTCACTGCTAGTTTCCTGTCAGTGTGAAATGTTTGCACAGCCAGTATATATGGATGACCTCAAGATTAATTCATTATTAGATCTGATCGCCTTACAAAACAAGTGTTTTTGACAATTCAGAAACTTCTATAAATTCTATTTATGTTAAAGATTTAATTATTATTACCTCTCACTATACTGAGAGTGATACAGTGTGTTAAGATGCTGGCCTTATCAGTTGGGAAGCTGGCAGTGCAAGTTCAAGACTTGAGCATCATGGAACGGGGTGAGCTCCCATTCTCTCTGCAGAACCTGCCAACCTAGCAGTTCAAAAGCATGCAAATAGATAAATAGGTACCACTTCAGTGTGAATGAAACAGTGCTCCATGACATCATGCTGGCCACATGACCGCAGAAATGTCTTTGGACAATACTGGCTCAATGGCCTTGAAACAGAGATGAGCACCGCCCCCTATAGTTGGCAATGAGTAGCAGAACAGAATTTTCAGGGATTCCTTATCCTTACCTTATGTCATTATACTGACAAAATTTTGAGCACCATTTAATATAAAAAAGCATATTCAATTGTTTCCCTTCTGGTGAAGGAAGTTTCTTCAATCCAATTAATGTAAAGTTGAGAAGCTCTTACATGCTTACTCCCAATCATCAGCATCTCTTCAGGAGGTGTCAAAAACTACAAGAGGATGGGCCTGGTATCGCAGTCTAAAACACCTCTTTTAGACTCACATATATAAAGGGCAGGGCTAGAGCTCCAAAATTGTGTTGATTTTTATTTTCATTCACAGAGACTGCTGCTAGTTCTGTCTTTGCGGAATACTAGGTCTTGCTTTAATTCTCACGCAAAGTGACCAGTGGCACATCACTCTATGCTAGTAGCTTGATTAGTAGCTTGATTAGGTGGGACCTTTTGTGTAGATATTTATTATTAAACTAACCTGCCATTAAGTCTTCATGAGTTACTTGCACAGTGTATCTCTTTGTTCCTTTGAGAAATCAAACACTAAAGTAAGCCGTAAAAGCTACATAATAGTTGTTTTGTCTGTTCATTTGTTTAAAAAAACAGTAAGAGAAAGTTCTCAACCCCCACCTCCCCAAACATAGCAAATACACACACACACATTTTTTGTGTTCTATTTGTGTGAAGCACTCCTATTGTTCATCCTCCATCTGGGCACCTCATCTACCCAACAAATGTTAATTGACGTCTCGGCCCACCAAAATATTATACAGCTGGACAATAAGATCTGTTTATGAGGAAAATCAGCAAGAACAAATATGCTAGCTCTATGCTCACTCTTATTTTCCTTCACATTAAAAAGTGACATTCCATAACATAAAGTCTCCTCTGTCCACAATTACTTTCCACACAACTAACAAAGCAGGGTTCTAAACCATACCAAGAAACTTCACTAAGATAGTCAGCCTCTGTATGGGCATAGCTACCAAAATAAAATTTGTATTCCAGCTACTCTTTTTCTTGATGGGTAGATACCCATTGAAATACTAACTGAAAAGTACCTCAGGGTCAGGTTCACCTTTGAAAAACAATCTGAAATTTAAAAGTAAACATCAAATACATGTATTTAAAATAGAAATTAGTATACTTCTAATGACATTAGCAGTGATCTGAAAGAGTCTTTTATACTGGTCAAAATTGGCTTACTGTTTTGTAGCTTATTCTTCATTAAAATTTCAAAGCAGTATTTTAAAAAAACATCAGTTACCAAAGCCTTGTTGAGATGAAAACATAGAATAAATAAAAGGAGACAAATCTGCAGATTAGCATTGTGCAGTCTTAATTGTCAAGGTGATGCCGAATATAGACATGCTTAATTGCACCTTTGCGCCATGCTGAATCAATGTCTCTTTTTGTTGTCTGCAATTTGCCTTCTGCTACAATTTATGAATACTTGCATCACTACCATTAGGGTGAATCCCTCTGAAACTGCATCTGCCTTGTGATTCCCTCTCTTCAAATTAGATTGATGTAGTATTATGTATTCATTTGAATCTAATGACTTCTCCAGCACCCACAGTAAACAAAATGGGTTTCATTAATTTCCTTAATAGCACCACTAAAAGACATGAAGTGTACAAAGCTAAAAAGTTCTTCTATTTTTAATCTCTTAATGTCCTTTCTTTTTTTCTTCCTACTTCCTTTAGCTTTGCAAAGTACCATGCAATCTCAATGTTTTAGTGGATGTGTTGCAAAGCAAGATTTCAGCCATTCTGGTGGAAATTTGTCACAATAGCTTTATGCTCCTAAGGCATTTCTACTGCTATTTTAGCCACTTACAGCTGGTGTGTGTGTGTGTGTGTGTGTGTGTGTGTGTGTGTGTGTGTGTGTGAAATAAAGAAAGCCACATGCATTTTCTTATTACTATTCTTTCCCTTGCCAATCAAAATAGGAACCAAACTGATAAATTGTACATTTGTTTCTGTTTGAATATAGAAGTGATATCAATAATGTTACAGTAAAAAGATACTGAGTCTCCAGCATGCCATGAAAAACTATGGGAAAAAAGTTGTTAGAATCTTGAGCCGAAATGGAGAGAGTTGCTTTCCAGGTTAACAATTAGAGGTACTTTTAAAAAGTCAGTTGTTGAATCAATTCCTAAATCTAATTATAAGTTGTGCACTGAATCTTTCAAAGAGTAATAAAGCTTGACATTCCAGGCCTACAGATGCTTAATTCTGTAGAGGGTAATGATGACTTTTCATTCCACTCTTTTCTTTGGCTCACCCTCCCTGATTTTCTTATGGCCTTCAGGCAGCATGCAGTTCAGCTGAATTCTTTGCTCTGTGGAAAAAGACTTGGGCAGAAATCCTGTTTAGCATTCTACCTGGAGCAATGCAGACAATCTGATTGTGAAATAAATGCTGATGGGGATCTCTTTTCATGCAACTTGGCTGAACTTCGGCGGCCTCTAGTAGCTCTGCAGAGCTATAGTAACCATTGGCCATGCAGCAGGTCCATGATTCTGATATCTTCATAAATAATGCTTAATTAAGCTGAGATAGAGGCAAAATTAGACTGTAGAACATCTGTGCTTTAGAAAACAAGCACTTATGTATGCAGCTGAAAGTATGAATGTATGAATCAGTAGAAATCCAATGTTTGTATCCTTCTTGATATGCTCACAATTTAGACAGTTTCCACCTTTGATTTGTTTGGATGGAGGAGAATTAAATATAGTTAGCATGCTGGCTTTGAACTGTTTCATTTTTCAGCAATATTGATTCCTCCAAGTGGTTGTGTTAACACAAAAGGATACAGATAATTATTTAGGAACTCAGTTTCTTAAACATAGTGTTTTAATCTCTACCTGGAATTATTAGGCTCAAGAGGAGATTACTTCAATGAATAAAAACTGAAAGGATTAAAAAAGAGAGACAGTATAAATGGTTGCAATGTATTAGAGAATAATGTTTCTATTTTTTTTTCACTAACCTTTCAGGAAAGAAAAACCCATGGCTGCCTCCAAATAATGAATGTATTGTGCTGACAGAAGAGATTTCAGTAAGTCTAGTCATTTACGGAAGTATTTAGACATTTATGACTAGAAGAAATGTTCCCTGTCAGAATAAGCAACAATATGTTTACTTGGATATATCTGGAAAGGCTGCTATAAAATGGTCAGTAAATGCTAGTGGAGAACTATCTTATTACCAGCAAGAGAAAAGTGGAATGTGCTCAAATTAACTTTGAACTTGAAACCTTTTCAGTCTGTGATACAAAAAAAGAGAATAGTTTTGCTTTTGGTTTGAATTTTCTAGGTGTCAACTCCTTTTCATCTATCTGCTGTTCCAATCACTGGCAATCACTACTATAAGTCCTAACTACTTAAAGTCTTATAAACTGTTAGAACCTATGGCAGTGGTTATCAGAGATACACTTGTTTAAACAAGATGAAAATAGGAATAATTGTTCAAAGGCAAATCCACTGAAAGAAGGCTTACATGTATTTGTCTTTTGAATATACTGGTTTTCATGTCTATTATTATTATTATTATTAGTAGTAGTAGTAGTAGTAGTAGTAGTAGTAATAGTAGTAGTAGTAGAAGTAATAGCAGCAGCAGTAGTAGCAATAGCACTTAGACCAGTGGTGGAATTCAATTTTTTTTACTACCGGTTCTGTGGGTGTGGTTTATTTGGTGGGTGTGTCTTGTGGTCACGTGACTGGGTGGGTGTGGCTTAGTGGTCATGTGACTGGGTGGGCGGGCTTGGTGGTCATGTGACTGGGTGGGTGTAGCCAACTCAATGTCACTCACATCAAGGGATGCCTCACCTGGCTCCTCCCCTCCCAGCCATTCCTTGTCACCCAGCCTCAACTTATCTATAGTTCTGTAAAAATGTTGTTCACCTTTTTTGACTTTATTATCTGCATACTATAGAAGTACCTTCATGGACCACTGAAAGGAGGAAATGGCTCACATGCTTTACTTAGGAGTGTGATGGACTTTTAAGGGGCTGCCACAAAGAAAGGGAGACAATGTATTTTCCAAAGAAGCAGAATGCAAACAAGAAGCAATGAATGGAAACTGAACAGAAGAAGCAACCTAAAACTAAGGAGAAACTTCCTGACAGTGAGTACAATTAACCAGTGGAACTGCCTGTCTCCAGAAGTTCTGGGTGCTCATCACTGGAAGGTTTTAAGAAAAGACTGGACAACCATTTCTCTGAAATGCTATAGGGTTCATTTCAAGGTCCCTTCTAAGTATTATTCTGACACCTTTCCCAGGATTTCTACTCAGTTTGGCATCCTCAGTTTTCTTGCCTCAGCTGGGGATTGGACTTGAAGACCTCCAAGGTCCCTTTCAACTCTTGTTAAACTCAGGTGTATTTTATGCTCTGGACTATTGACATTGAATGCATGTAAACCCTGAAAAATATGTGGTAGCCTGGGGCAAAAGAAAGGCAGAAAAATCACTCTAGGTGTGGGGACAGTGTAAAATATTAACACATGATAAATAATGGGACAATTAAAAATAATAGCACAGAGTTTTATCTCTCTCTCTCTCTTCCTATTTTTTCTTTCTTTTTCTACCTTCCTCTTTCTTTCTTTCTTTCTTTCTTTCTTTCTTTCTTTCTTTCTTTCTTTCTTTCTTTCTTTCTTTCTTTC
>NW_020769345.1:4866950-4896304 GCF_900518735.1 Pseudonaja textilis | reverse complement strand
TGCCTTGAACTTGCCCGCTACAAATAATGTGCATTAAATGTTAGTTTCAAATCTGATTAAAATCTGCATTTTGGAAGACAGGATGAGCTTTCTTTTTTCATTCCATCTTGCTTTAGATAACCTAGTGGGAGGAGGAGGAGGCAGGAATACGGAATTAAATCTTTTTTTTTTCACTATGCTCAAAGCAAGTTACATGCATTTATAGGGAGGAGAGAAAACCAATCTGGTGACAGAATGATAAAATTCCAATAGTCCCTGAGTTCCTTCTCAGATTCATGGTAAGGTGAAATAATTCCTGTCAAGAGGGAGCCCAGTCTATCCAGCTCAATTTTCTGTTTTACAGGTACAGAACAGCAATAGCACTTAGACTTATATACTGCTTCACAGTGCTTTGCAGCCCTCTCTAAGTGGCTTACAGAGTCAAAGCTGCCCCCAACAATCTGGGTCCTCATTTTACTGACTTCAGAAAGATGGAAGGCTGAGTCAACCTTGAACCAGTGAGAAAAGAACTGCCAAACTGCTAGCAGCTGGCATTTGTAGTCAAGAAGACTAGGATTAAAACCCTTAACCAACCAAAGTCTACATCATAAATTTGACTTTTTTTTAAAAACTGGCAGTGAGTGTGGAAAACATGACAGAAGGGGACTTGGATTCTAAAGTAAAGTACTGTAGGCTGAAACAGTGGAAAACCTGTACCTATTATAATATGTCATGAAGTAGTGGCATGCTATAATATGTGCAGTTTCAGGAGTCCAGCAACCTGAGTCTCCCAAATGCTAATTACAGTTTTTAATAGCTTCTTCCAGTCTATTAAAAAAATCTAGCCATGTGGTTTTTCCTACAGCAACCCTTTGCTTATGAGATGTAAAACACATGTAAATTATCTTAATAGCAGCATTTTTAAAATGTACTCTAATTCAGTGGCCCCCAACCTTTTGGGCACCAGAGACTGGTTCCATGAGAAAGGTTTTTCCATGGACCAGAAGGGGCATGGTTATGTGTACCCCTTTCGTCCTGAAGATGGGGGCTTCATTTGTTTGCACAGACCTGTTGCTGGCATGCCACAGACCAGTGCCAGTCCATGCAGACTAGGGATTGGGGAACCCTCCTCTAATTGTTTTAGATGTTCTTGATTTATTTTTTCCATTTTTCCTGCCTACTTTGCTTTAGAGCCCAAATCCTCTGCTGTCATGATTTCAACACCCATTTGATAGTTTTGAAAAAAAATCAAATTTATATTGTAGACTTTGTTAAGGGCTAAGGGTTTTCTTATCCTAGTCTTCTTGACTACAAACGCAATACTAAAACATCAAACATTCTGTACTTGTAACACAGACATTTTAGTTGGATAGGAGATTGGATTCTCTCTTGACAGGTGTAATAAATTTAGTTTTTCCCAGAACAAAGATATTGAGCCCTGTGCTTTACCTACCTACATCTATCTATCTATCTATCTATCTATCTATCTATCTATCTATCTATCTATACACACACATACCTACATAACGACAGGATCCCCAATTATAACTTCAAAAAAGGCAACTATGATCTTATATACAATGATCTCTCATCCCTGGATTGGCAATTTCTATTCACTGGATGCAATACTGTTGAAGACCATTACAACATATTTTTAATTGAAGTCAAAAGTGTCATCAAGCTATATGTACCAATAACAACTCCCAAAACCAGAAAAAAACAGATTACCCAAAACAATAAGAAAGCTTCAATCCAAAAATAAATCACTTTGGTGGAAAAACAAATCTGGTCATGTTGCCAACTTCAAAAGCTGATACAAAAATTTATGTCACCAGATAAAGACTGAATGCACCAATTATCACATTAAACAAAAGGAAAAACCCCAAAACTTTAACCTTAGACTGTGTGCTATTGACCTCACCCCTTTCCTAAGAGGTCTGTCAGGGGCATGCATAAGCACACCAACATGCCTACTGTCCCTGTCCTATTGTTTCTTTCTTTTTTCTTATATGTATCCATTTCATGTATTCATAACCATGCTCATACTTATACCTGTTATCTTATAATCACTTGACAAAATCAATCAATCAATCAATCAGTCATCTCAGCTGATTAGCATGGTACAGTGGATTGCCATTTCTCTGCTCTGTTACTCAAGTGCTGCACATGCGTGCAGCACATGATCATAGAAGCAGTTGTTAAACCTGGAGAATCCCACCCCTGTCCTCAAGATTGTGAGAAGGAAACAAAGGAAGTATGCAGTTTAGGTTAGAACAAGTAATGCAGCCTAGAGGTGGGAGCCATGCAAAATAAGTTTGGAAAAGATTCTGCCTAAACTGATTCACTTTAACTCTGACATATTACTTTCAACATCATGTTTTTATTCCACACTTGAATTAAATGTGACTTTCCAAATTTTGTTTTTCACACAGCTGGGCTATGTGAGACAAAATATTATTCTGATGAATTCAACATGATTCAGTTTCGAGTTGTTTTCCACATGAATATAGGGAATGAAATTGCTGTTAATAGAATTATCTACACAGAACTATCTATCAGTGAGATTCAGGAATACATAAAAGATGCGATACAAGTATCTGTTAGTAAGCTGCTCATCAGGCTTAACTAGTCCTTACTCAATAGAAAGCAATAAAACAATTTGAACCTCTAAACAGGTATACCTAATGCTCAAGGGTCCAGCTGTTTTTTTATTCATGTTTTTAAGTATCACGGTCAATTCTGAACAGAATATAGGTTTACAACAGAAGTAATATTGGAGCTTTTCTGCAACTTAAGAGTATACCGTTTCAACAAAGTTTCAGATGAAGCAGCCCACAAAATTCAGTGATACCACCACTTCTAAGACCAAAGTTAACAATAATGTTCAGAATTTTTCCATCTTTCTCCTTCAGAGACTTCCTTCCTGAGAGCAGCAAAGATATATGCCAAAGGTAATCTAGATTTATCTGTTTAGTTGAGAGGATTGTCTTCATCAAGTGTCCATTCTCTCCTCTGAAGAAAAGATCTTCATGCTTCATGGTCCTGCCACAAAACTGAGGACATTCCCAGGACAATCCTGGAAATAGTTTGACAGGACTGGAAGAAGAGTTTGGGCCCAAGTAGTTTGAACCCTAATACCAAAGGAGTATTATGGGGGAGCATGTGCTGCTAGTACCACTGGTAAGGAGATCTGATTTGGTTAGTAGAATTGTATTGTACTGTACTGAAGTACAGTGGGAATTACTACTAAGGTAACACTAAATTTACATTATTATTACTATTATTATTATTATTATTATTATTAATATTTTATTCATTAAACATGAAAGTCAGTCAATTGAACATTTAAAAATGTATCACAAATACCAGTGACTGGTGCTAATGGTTGATATGGGTTGCTGCCAGCATCCTAGGTATCAAGTATCTTCTTAAAATAGATGATGATGATGATGATGATGATGATGATGATTTGCTTGTCCTCTGGCTTTTCCAAAATATAGTATATGGAAAGGAACAAGGATATTCCAGTTCTGCCTTTTTTGCCTGGAGTCTTCCATATAGATGGCAGGATACATGCACTCTCTCAATATTGAGGTTATAGGCAGATTCTCTTCTAAGTATTGTTTGCAATGAAAGGAAGGTATAATTTCCACAAGGTCACAAAAAACACTGTAACTTCTTTCAGCTACATTTTTCAGTTTCATTCAGCAACTTGGCTTCTCAAGAGTAGAAAAAGATTAGGGCCAGAAAGGTTAGGACTGCAATACATGGTTGCTTTCTTAGCCTCCAGAGATGAAAAATGTAAATGATTTAAGATTTTAATCTCTGTGATATTCAACTCCTCCAAGATTTCTATGGAGAGAAATGTGTTGACTTCTGTTTCTAAAAACTATTTGCTATGGGAGGATATGTTTACCCATCCTTCACTAGCTGATCTTGAGTTCTGTTTGCTTGTTCAAAAATGTAAATGCCATTTATGGAAAAAGCACTTTCTTTTTTAAAATGTATTTTCAAATTCAAGGCCTGTGGTAATGTTTCCAATTATCTGCAGCATATGTACATTTTCTGTTCCCTTTTTTCCATTCCATAAAATTTTGCTGTTGATATAATGTTAGTTGACACAAAAGAAATGAGAGTCATTTGTAGTCAGACCTTTTGTCCTAAAACCATGATTATGATGGAGGCTAAAATCCCACTGCTCCTGCTTTCATATATTGTTTCCATTTGGGACCTAAGCTAATAAAATATTATTAACCAATATTTTCAAAATGGGACTTCACATCCTAGTCATTCTGACTATATATGACTCTCATAAACAACACCATACAGTCCTCTTGGGGTGTTCTGAGAGATCCTCAGATAAAATAGCAACTACAACAAGAGAGAGCAGAGTAAATTAAAGTCTAGCATGTTGGGAGGAAGAGATCCGGACTCTTCTGGATGTCAGTTAATCCAAATAGTATGGAAAATAGGCTGTTGGGAAGTCACACACAGAAACACACTGAAGTGATGCCCGCAGTGAATGTAAATATAAAGTCTTTTCATACATTGTTTATGTGCACTAAAATCCCCTCGTTGGAAAAAGTAAATCTAAGGAGAATGCAAGAGCAGCCATTGTGGGATGGGATGCAGAAATCCCTACATTGCGATATTATTGTTACATCTTAAATTGGAATCTTTCTGGGTTATCCATTAGTCTTGCAACTGATGTACTTGAATTATCAGTTCTGTGTACAGAATCGCTCCACAGAACTCTACAGAGCCAGTACAAAGAAAAAAAGAACTGGGAAGGTTGAGTAACCATGGAACTCATTCCACATCTATCCTTTCCCATATCTTATTTGACACTGTATGAAAAACAGAAAATTACCGCAATATGAGAGGTATATTTTCTTCCACCTGCAATATAAAGACATATTTCTTCTAATATCACAGAAAGAGACTTTGATGTACCAATTTCTTCCATATACTTGATTTAATTACTTTTGTCCTAGAGATTTAAATTTATTTATGGTAGCTAGATCCTTTTCTTATGACCCAACTGGTGCACCAATTGCACCATTTCCTGCTTTGAGAGATGCTATTCATACTTATTCATGCCTTGGTCACCTCATGTATGGATTATTGCAATAAGATCTACATAGTGATGGATCACCAAACCTCATCCTAGAAAGGAATAAAAATTTAGAAGAATATAACTATGCAACAGATCAGTTAGAGATGAAGGAAATGTAACAGCATGCATTCAAAATTAGATAGGAAGTTAAAAGAGTGGCAAGAAACCTTGTAAAAAGAAAATAAGCAGCCAAAACTACAAGGAAGGGGAAAAGGACACATAGAAAAGACGTGTAGAGGCATAGCTCTATAGGGAAAAACGATATGTATGTTCAAACAAGGCTCAACTCCATAGACAAACAGGCATGTAGACTAAAAGCAAAGTAGAACTCCAAAAAACATAACAGCTTTTTGAAATGTTACTTCGCTATTTCTGTAAATTGATTGCATAATCATCCTTCTTCATCCTGAAGATCTGGCTCTTTCACAGGAAATAGGGCAGGGCAACGTATGAGCCTATTACTGAATCTGAGTGGTTATTGTGGTGCTTTTTCCCCTGGCATGCCTGGAGCTGTCTTGATCTAAAGCATTTATACTGTCACTGTAATCTTTGTAAGCTGTTAAGAATTAAAGATCTACAGGCAGTCACAAAAATGGAATATATACACATGAATAAAGAAATAATCATCTCTATTTACTTGGGGTTCCTGCTCTCTGTTAATTGTATAGATCTGTATAGATCCATTTCTTTCTTTTGGAAGAAAACTAATGCAAACTTAGAAGATAGGAACTAAGTTGCTCATCATATTACTCTCTTACCATCTTCTAAAAAAAGGCCAATTCTTTCTTTTCTCTTTCTTTTGCTACAGCCATTGCAAAAAAACAACAACAAACAAACCCTTTTGTTGCTTTTAGCTTCACCTACAAACTAAATACCTTTTGAATATTGATCTCTTTTTTTCCATTTTTCTGCAGATACTAGCCAATTGCTAGTACATTTTCTTAATGATTAAACCTATCATCCATATTCTATATACCAACAGTATTTAGTCTTGTATACATAGCCCTTTCTGACCCACTCTGGATAGTTTGCAATGTAGAAGCATTACTTGCCTATTGCCCTCAACAGTCATTTTACTGACCTCAGAAGGATGGAAGGCAGAGGTGTATTCAGCAGGTTCTGGCCAGTTCTGGAGAACTGGTAGTGGCAATTTTGAGTAGTTTGGAGAACCAGCAAATACCACCTCTGACTGGCCCACCCCTATCTATTCTCTGCCTGCCGAGTCGCAGCTGATCGGCTGGGTCTTCTTTTCTTGCCCTGCATAGGAGAACAGAACTGGAAAGCAGGTTAGAGAGAATGGGGATTTTGCAGTATCCTTCCCCTGCCACGCCCACCAAGCCACACCCACAGATCCTGCAGTAATTTTTTTTTAATCACACCACTGATGGAAGGCTGAGTCAACCTTGACCTACATCAGGATTGAACTCCTGGTGGCGGGCAAAGTTAACCTGCAATACCGTACTTTAAACCACTATGTCACCAGGGCTCTTCATATAGGTTCCTTTTAACTCTTAATCCAGGAAAAATCCTCTATGAATCCACCACACTTTCCTAAGTTTTCCATTCTCTTCTTTTGTTGGAATGGTGTGCAGTTGTAGTGATATAAAAGCTGCTTTCATTCAGAGAACAAGCCACTTTGTAGACCCACTACAAAAATATTGTAATAAATAGTCATCCTTCTAGATGTCCAGTTCAAAGTTACTTGCATGGGAAAAAAGGAACTGAGCACAGAACATTCATGATTTAATGTCTCATTCCTATTGCTAAGGATAATATAATGCTATGACACATGCGGTGTAAGATATTGAAAATACTATGCAACTCCTGTGGCTAGTTGAAATGAATCAGGTTGAGGTTCCAAGTCATCTTTTATATTTATATATATAGGTCTAATGAAGTGATGACATTTTCAGTGGGATAAGAAATAGAAAAGTTTTACTGGAGTTGATCCAAGTTTTACAAATTCTATCTTGGCACCTTCATTAAAAAAGTGTGAAAATTTTTTTAGATATAATAAGCTACAAATGCAAGCCAATTTCTTTAATGAAGAAACAGATGCAGATTTCAGCAATGGGATATTTTTTAAAATATGGTAACCATTCAGGCTATTAAAATCCACTTTAGGGTAATAAAGAAGTAAAGATGCTCCCTAACCTGTTTGCTATATGGCGGAGAAATGCATCTGATTTGGGTTTGGGTTTGGATAAGATAAGAACAGCAGAAAACTAAACATCTATGCATGTCAAGTACAAATAGCAATGTGAGTCTAATGATCCTCACCATCCATAAAAAACTTCAATGCATACAATCAATGCTAGCATGATTCACCTTTTGCCTCAACAATATTGATACAGATTCTATGTGTACCACAATTTTTTCAGGGCCCAAAGATAAAAGAGGATGAAAGGAAACCATACAAATTGCTTTTCAGGAGAAACAATAATTTGTAAATATACTTCATTGAATGGAAATGGAAAAAGAGCCAAAACAGGTTAATTTATTAAAACTTTCACATACACAAAATCAGGATCTGTTTCCAATTATTCAGGAACAAAGGGGAAAGCTGGTTTGTCAGATAATTTATTCACACCATGTAATTCATCCTGATCCAGTTGTGAAGATTAATTAGAAAAGAGCTTTGAGGATGAAAAGCTTGGTAAAAGTGCTAAGTGATATTAATCATTGTGATTAGAATGTAATTGTTTTGTTTTTAACTTTTCCATTGATATGACATAGCACTCTAATCTGAGGAGGGAAAGTCACTATTTAAATAACTTATTCAAAAAGATATTTACCTACACTATGTGTATAATGCTAAGAAGTGTATCAGCTAAGCTCACTTAGAGACTAAGAGTAGAATAAATCAACTTGGTGTCCTTATAGTCATTCATATGGCTCCATGGGAAACGAACCTCTAGATTTTGCTTCTAAATACTGGAGTCTTACTTATTTTACCAGAATTACATTTTCAAAATCCATCTTTCTTTCTTTCTTTCTTTCTTTCTTTCTTTCTTTCTTTCTTTCTTTCTTTCTTTCTTTCTTTCTTTCTTTCTTTCTTTCTTCCTTTCTTTCTTTCTTTCTCAGTATACAACAACACATAGACATTATTGACAAATAGAGATTTCATCACCCTCAATATTCAATCCCAGCTCTGTTCTGGAGACTTGAAGTACAGATGTAAAATAAATCTCTCATCCTTTTTTTCAACATTGAAAGGATGTGAATAAGCAAAATAAAATATCAAAATAAAACATCATCAATGCTGCACCTTGTTGGACCCCTGTATTAACATTATTTATAGCATAAGTGGGTTTAATGGGTGGTAACATCTGGTTGAAGTGAAAATACTGAAGAATACTAGAACTGTATGTTAGACTGGAAAGCTACAAAAACATACTGAAAGAAAACAATTGCATTCCTCATAAATAGTGTTGGAGTGCTGGATTTGGCTCTATTTCCTTTCTCTTTTCTTTGTGAATCCTTTAAATCCTTTGCTTATTATTTCTTATTCCTATTCTCTGTGCATAATGTGATTTAACACAAAATGGAATAGCAAGCTTTATATGTATGCATGTATTCATAGAACCATCATTTCTAAATCAAGGGAAGTATTAATTTCACTCTATTTTCCACATATTTCAGATTCTACCTCAGACACTGCATCCACTCAGGGTGTCACGCTATAAGAATAATTTATACCAGCTCCAGTAGTTGCAAAGATGGGGAGAAGGGATGAGGATGATACAGGAGTAGAAATTAATAGACACTGTGCAATTAATAGACACTGTGCTTGAAGTGAAACTATCCTTTAAAATTGCTATAAGAAATAGTGCAACACCCCACTTTTAACAGTGAAGCGGTCATATGACTTGTCCTAGCCTGTTCAGTCTGCTTTCTCCAATACTTCCACTAACTAGAAGTAGCTTCTGCACATCTACCAGATATGCACAGAAGTTTCTTCCAGTAAATAGGATAACCCAAGGAGTCTCTGAGATGAAACACCTCAACCAGAACTACATCACCTCCAGCGCACAAAGCTCCTTATCAAAGTGAACCTTAACTTACCTTTGATGTACATTTATACCTTAAGTCTTATAAGGAGAGTTTGAAGAAATCTCTGAGGCCAGATATGTCCTCCCCTTTATGTCCTTTATATAGAAAAACAATCTTCTTTTAAAGAGTATTCCTACAAAAAAATCCTACATAATGGTAGCAATAGTTTTTTTAAAAAATTATATTAACAGGATTTAAAATGTATATTTATTCATTGTTTTATTCATTGAGATGTTATGGATTTTGTAAAAGTTTAAAACATTGTAGGTCGCCTAGAGTTGTATGAGTAAGCAACATACAAATCTGTGCAAATCAATAAATGAAACATGTTTAAAGCAATTTTTTTACTCAACTATCAACATTTTTTCCAGAATTTTAATTTGCCTTAAATGCAATTAGTATGCATTGAAATTAGACCATCTTTCCTCTCTTCAGTAGTGCTATGTGGAAAAAATTTCTAGTCTGCTTTCCTCCACAGTTTCCTGTGGATTTTTCAAAACCTAAGGGAAGAAAACATGAGAAAAAAAGTCATGAAGAAAAAAGGAATGGCCTTCCACTTTGATGAAGGCAGGAATATGAATGGATAAATGTTGCACTATTTTATTTTTCTGCATCTTCCTAGCACGAGTGAGGGCGTTTTTCTCCCTGTCTCGTGTTGCTTCTGAATTATAAAAACCCACTCCGTAGTTCTGACCTTTCGCGTAGACTTGGTTTTAGAAAGACAGGCCTTCCTCTCCATTTTATCAGCCTCACTTAACCACCAGAGAAAGGTAGGAATTGTGGAATATGCATTACAAAAATTTTTTAAAGCATAGGATATTATTTCCCAGAATGTATTCAGCATTAACATCCAGGCAACTCACTCTCCATAGCTGAGATAACAGAAAAATTATGCTACCACAAAATCAGACTTCTATTAAAAATTGAAACAGCAAAGGAGAGAAGTTTTGCACTCAGGTTAGTTCATCTTGTTATTATCAGTCTGAAAAACATTAGATTTCTCTGGGATGAAATGCATGACATAATAACCCTCACAATATAGTCCTCTTATCAGGTAAAAGATTGGCCATTCACTGCACAAACCATCAAGTATTCTATTGTATTTTAGCCAGGAAGCATAAAGTTTTTTATTTTATCTTTTACTGTAGCATTGTCCAAAGCATGAAATAGGAAAGGGCTGCATACAAACTGGTTCCAATTTGATTCTTCATAAGTGTGTGCACTCCTGCACAGATATGGAGAAGCAAAGTGAAATCAGTTTATATACAGCACTTTCCTTCCCCTATCTGTGCAGGAGTAGTGAGGAAGACAATTTGAGTGTCATGTAGAACAAGCAAAATACTATAAGTCCTGCTCTGCTTCTATTGTATCACAAAAATGTGAAACCCCCCCACAAAAATGAGTTATTATATGTTCACCCTTTTAACATATTTCATTGGACCACACACACACACATATATTAGAATAAACGGTCTAGGTATAATAACCACTTACCAATATCACTGCCCATTGATTGATTAGGTACCATCAAGTAATTGTCAACTCTTAGTGACAACACAGATTTCTACCCATATTTCTATCAAATCCTTGTCTTCAGCTGCAATTATTAATATTCAGCTCTGAGTAGATTACTCTGGACAGCATCATCCATATTGGAGAATTAGATTAAAATCATGGTGGTGTAGTGGTTAGAATGCAGTATTGCAGGCTGACTCTGCCCACTGCCAGCAGTTCAATCCTGACCAGCTCTAGGTTGACTCAGCCTACCATCCTTCTGAGGTTGGTAAAATGAGAACCAAGATTGTTGGGAGAAAATGCTGATTTTGTAAACTGCTTAGAGAGGGCTGTAAAGCAGTATATAAGTCTAAGTTCTATTGCTGTTGTTAGATTGCTTGGGGAATATAACATGCCACGTTACATTCTCTCCTGTGACATGCCACTGCCTAATATGCGAGTGAGAGCTGCTGGTTCTCCCTGCCTTCAATTAATATTTGTTGCCTTCACACTCTGAATTATCAGATACAGTTACTTGTCTTCTATAAAATTGTTGAAATTACTTTTCACTCATAGGAGAACAGGCAGAACACGTCTGGTCTGTCAGACATAAAAGGAAAATTTAATTTATCAAATCAAAACACAGAATGCTTACGGAGCAATTATTCATTTGTCATTTTCACCACACTGAACCTGAAATTTTAAAAGGGGAAGGTAACTTTTGAGTTCTGCTCTAATGCAGGAGCAAATGCCATTGCATTTCTAGAATAGATACCATAATGGGAAGGGGAATCACTTAGCTCAATATGCAGGCTGTTTTGAGAGCAATTTTATGGGGGAGCTTCAACTTCAGCTCAAATTCCTGGGAAGGAATCCACAGCAGCTTCTATAGCCTTTTCAGTTTTAATAAGCAAAATGTCTCTTACAAACAAAGGAGTGACATTTTCCTCATTAAGCCTTAGATTGAGCTGCTAAATATCATTTTCCAAATCTAAAAGCCAAAAGAAAGTCTTTTATATGTGGAAAAATTTGCTGCACACATTCTCTTAATTCCTTGTAAATTGAACGCAAACAGCTTAATCCCTAATGGTTTTTGTTTGCCAGAAAGAACTAGAGGCTCATAATTAACTCCCAGTTCCATATGGACAAACAGGAAAAAAAACACCTTGAAGTATCTTACATGTAAAAATAGGATAATTCTAAATAAATAAATGGGCAGGCTTGAGCCAACTGTACCATGAGGGTCTTTTGTTTATTTTTGTATTTTTTGCATGCATACACAAACACATACCCCTCAAAGAAATATTATAGCATGGCAAGTCTTGCATATAACTCAGTTAAACATGACGAAGAACTATAAGCCCATGTGACTGACAAAGGTGAAAACAACCCGTTCAACTTTTCTTTATAATACAAGGCAGTCTACAGAAAAAACAGGATATTTATGGAGCCTGTAACAAACCATTTTCCATGGCTGTTGGCCTGCATCCAGCAGCCTGGCTTAGAAGAAAGCAACTTCCTCAACCAAGCTATCTGAATTCAAGTTCTGATTGAATACATGCCAGCATACTCCATTAAAATCTAATAACATGCTACTATGTGGAGACAAGAAATGAGATAAATGCATATTCTGGATGGTATATCTAAACTGTAGATCTCAGTGGTGGGTTTCCAAATTGTTTCCTACTGGTTCTATGTGTGCACGCTTTGCATGCAGAGGGCTCAAAGACCAACCTCTGTCAACTCTGGTAAGCTAAGCTGTTTTTTAACTCTGCCGCGTGAATCAGCTGAGCTAAAAAAAAACCAAGGGAATATAGGAGAGTTAATGATGGGGATGGGTGGGCAGGGCCAGCCAGAGGTGATATTTGCTGGTTCTCCAAACTACTCAAAATTTCTGCTACCAGTATACCAGAACCGGTCCAAACTGGCTGAAAACCACCTCTGGTAGATCTCCCTGGTTCAGAAATATAGTCTAGTCTTCTCCTAAACAGCATCTCACCCGTTACTAGTGATGGTATTTTTCCTTACAAGGGATGTAAATTTTATGAAATATTTTGTGTTTCTTCCTATATCTGCCTCTAACTTCTACTTTCTTTGGTGCTTCTGGTTTGTCTCTTTTTTTAAACTGTTTGGATCTAAATAATGGTTTAATATTATAAATAAGGTTCTCCTGCTAGTCTGATTAAAAGGTAAACCTTGGTATGACTTTATTAATGTATACTAACAATCCGAGTGTGTTATATTTTGGTTGAGATATGTCGCTGATGCTTTTTATGCCTACGGAAAGTTGAGCAGACATCAGTCCACTGAAGGGTGCAATCAGTTGTAGACTCCAGAGACATCTCATTTCCACTTCTGCATCAACAATGCCACTTTTCTGCTATCGAGAAGGGGTGTCTCTTGTTCCTTGGAGAGTGACTGATGAACTCTCAGCAGTGCAGCCATTTAGTTAAGTTTAGTTTCTCCTACTGCCTTCCTCCTCATCTGAGTTTCTGTGGGAAAGATTTCCCTGTCCATGTTCACCAGTGCTTCAGTGAAGCATTAAGAACTTCAACCACTTTTAAGGAGCTTTGGAAAAAGAGACAAAACAAAAAAGGAAGCAGCTACTTTAGGTAAAATTGCTTTCAGATTTAATTGTGAAACCTGATTCACTAATCATTGCTGGGATTAGATTCCTGCTTTCAGAAACATTCAAACTCATGCACAAATATTTTTCCTTCAGCAACACTCTGTCTAATTCGTACAAGTTCTTGAAAAAGGAACAAAATATAATCATTTGTTCAAAGTGAAAAAGCAAATGACACATCTGTTCCTAAGGAGATTCTAGTTCAGCAAGAAAAGTTTTGTCTTTTTTCCCCCAACTGTTTCTGTACTTCTGGAGAACTTGGAACAAGTGGGGGCTATTCTTGCATTGAGATTTAGATTGCATTAGAAAATGAATCCCAGGCAATCATTATGCTGTTTGATACCTTATCTACATCTCTATAGCAGTAATTAAGATTCCTCCAAGACTTCTATACCTGCTTATTGAAGCTTTTAGAAAAGAGGCTTTTCATTCCCCAATTGTTCGGGAGTGGGGGGGAGTGAAAGGCTCTTCTGCCTTTTTTTTATGTTTTCTTAATGTCTCTACTCAGGGCTCCAAATAAAAATCTTCTATAAATATAGTACTTGTGTGCAGGGAAGATTTGGAGGGTGGTGTCAAGGAGCCCTGGTGGCACAGTGGTAAGAATACAGTATAACAGGCTGACTTTGCCCATAGCCAGGAGTTCGATCCTGACAGTGTTTGAGGTTGATTCAGCCCTCCATCTTTCCGAGGTTAGTAAAATGAGGACCCAGATTGTTGAGGGCAATATGCTGACGTTGTAAACTGCCCAGAGAGTGCTGTAAAGCACTGTGAAACGGTCTATTGCTATGTTAGGAACAGAGTACAAGTTCTCATCAAGCTTTCTGTAATAAGATTTATCAAAATGGAAAGGGGATTAGTTTGCAGGAATCTTGAAGACAAAGTAATTGCATTTATCTATTTGGCTTCCAATGCATCTCAATATTTACAAGACACTCCTTACCTTTCTTAATAATGTTTTGATAGATTGGGATAGATTGATAGATTGGGAGGTAGCCAATCATTTTCCTGATATTTGAAAAATGTGCAGATATTCCAAGCTTTTACAGTGTGTTACAATCTGATAGATACAGTGGCAATAAGACTGACTTTCTCTGGTTTCATGCATGTTCCTCTATGATTAGTAGGAAGCAGTGGTAGGTTTCCAAATTTTCCCTACCAGTCCTATGTGCATGCACGCACATGTGCAGGGCTCAAATGCTGATCTCTGTAAAGGTTGTATAGCTGCTTGGAGTGTTTTTTTTTATTATTTATTTTTTAATAAATTTTTATTGGTTTTTAAAAAAACATAAACAAACAAAGCATAAAAACTTCAAATCATCTTCCATATATGTACATACAGTGTGCCGGTTGGTTTACAAATTGTTTTGTGCTTCCATTTCATAGTCTTCAATTATAATTACATTGTATATAATCTCATATTTTCAATCAATATATTAAATACATTAATATCGTTATTAATCAATCATTTGACTATACTTTTATTCTTTCATGTTTTCCAAAAGGATCATATTTTACTTAATTTGTTTTATGACAATTCATATTATCATCCCAGATCTATCCTAGAATCATTTTGTAGATATAATAAGAAAAGAATACATCTTTATATATTTATTATTTTCTAAAAGTCTATATATTTCATTACTATATTTTATTGTCTTACCATTGATAGAATAGATCCCAAATTTTATAAAATTGTTTATCATCTTGTTCTCTAATTTCAAATGTCAATCTACTCATTTCAGTACATTCCAATATTTTCTTAATGATTTCATCCTGTGATGGTATTTTCTCATTTTTCCAGTTTTTAGCAAATACAATCCTAGCCTCTGTTAATACATTTACAATCAGGTATTTCAAGTCTTTACTATATATTTCAGGTAAAATTCCCAATAAAAATATTTCTGGTTTCAAATCTATATGCTTTATTGTCATTTTTTCCAACCACATGTGGATTTTAGTCCAGTATTTTTTAGCATCCACACAAGTCCACCACATATGGTAATATGAGCCAGGTATCTGATGAAATTTCCAACATTTTTTGGATTTATTCTTGAACATTCTTGCTATTCTTGTTGAGGGAAAATGCCACCTGTAAAACATCTTATACAAATTTTCTTTATATGCTGTTGACATTGTCATTTTATAATTTTGTGACCACAATTTTTGCCATTTCTCTAGATCAATCCCATATCCAAAATTCATACCCAAGCAATCACTGTTTCTTTAACTTGCTCTTCTTCTAATTTGACCTCTAATAAATATCCATACAATTTTTTAATCACCTTTTCAACAGTACCTGTCAAAATCTTATCTAAGTCAGTCAATTTATCATAGAAACCTTCTGTTTTAGAATCTTTATCATACCTTGAATGTATTTGCACATATGAAAACCAATTCATCTTTATACCTTGTTCCTCTAGTTTTTGTATAGATTTAAGTTCACCCTTTTCATTCAATATTTCACCATAACTAACTGTTTGTTCCTTTTTGTATATTATAGGATAAGAAAATGCTTCAATAATCGATAGCCAGACTGGAATTTTCAAATAACATTGTCTTTTAATCTTCTCCCAGTTTAACCACAGAGAATCCCGTATATAATGTCTTCTAAAGTGCCCCTGTGTTTTAGTTCCTTTATACCATAAAAAAAGCATGCCACCCCAACAACAGATCATGTCCTTCTAATGTCAACAATCTAGCATTTCTTAATATTATCCATTCCTTAACCCACATCAAATTTGTAGCTTGGTAATACAACTCCCAATTAGGCAAACCAAATCCTCCTCTTATTCTAGCATTGTGCAAAAGTTTTAACTTTATTCTCGCTTTCTTACCTTGCCATATATATTTCAACACAATTTTATTTAAATCTTCAAAGTAGTCTTTTCCGAGCCAAATTGGAATTGTTTGAAACAAATATAAAATTCTGGTTAATATATTCATCTTGATTGTTGAGATTCTCCCTATTAATGACATTTGTAATTTTTTCCATTTCGCCAAATCTAGCACTATCTGCTGTTTAAGTTTGATATAATTATTCTCTTTTAGTGTACTGCATCTTGCTGTCAAGTATATCCCCAAGTACTTGATCTTATTCGTGACCTGAATTTTCAATAGGTCTGCCAATTCTTCCTTTTGTATTGATAGCATATTCTTTGTCAAGATCTTTGTCTTATCTTTATTTATTTTCAAACCAGCCACCTTTCCATATGTCTCTATCTTTTCTATCAATTTTGATGCTGTTTCTAGTGGGTCTTCTAAAATAGAAACCAGATGATCTGCAAATGCTTGCAACTTAAATTCTTCCTTTTTAATTTTCATCCCTTTTATATTCTTTTCATCTCTAATATTTCTGTTTAGCACTTTCAAAGTTAACACAAACAACAGAGGTAATAGTGGGCACCCTTGTCTTGTTCCTTTTCTTATATTGATAGATTCTGTCAGTTCTCCCTCTATCATTATCTTTGCCGTCTGCTTATGATATATAGCTTCTATTGCTTGAATAAATTTTCTAGCAAAGCCCATCTGTTCCAGCAGTAATAACTTGAATTGCCAATTCACATTATCAAATGCCTTCTGTGCATCTAGAAATATCAAAGCCATTTGTTTTTCAGGATGTGCCTCATAGTATTCCAAAGTGCCCAAGATTACTCTCATATTTTCTTTAATTTGTCTCTTTGGCAGAAATCCATTTTGTCAGGATGGATAAAATTATTTAAATATTTTTTAAGTCTTTCTGCCAATATTGAAGAAAAGATTTTATAATCTGCGTTTAGTAGGGAGATATGTCTATAGTTCTTGATTTGTAATGGATTGGTCTCCTTTTTTGGAACAAATGTGATATAAGCTTCTGACCATGATTTAGGTATCCTCTTCTTTAACATAACTTCGTTCATAACTTCTAGCAATGGAAAATTCAATGATTCTTGTAATGTTTTGTAAAATTCTGCCGGAAGTCCATCTGGGCCTGGTGCCTTTCCATTATTTTGTTTCTTAAGTGCTTCAGTTAACTCCATCATCGTTATATTGCTTTCCAGCATTGTTTCAATCTCTTTAGATATCTGGGGTAAATTAGCATTCTGTAAATACTGTTTAACTCTCTCCTCATCAAGGGGGAGCTGGCGTCATGATGATACGGCATGCGATCTTGGAGATCTGAGATCGCAGCCGATATCTTTGCTCCTGGACGGTCCAAGTGGATCTAAACCGTCCTGAAGAGATGGTGAATGTAAAGAGCGCATCCTGTCGATCCCAGGGATATCGCAAAGTCCCTGGTAGATCTAGGAGAAGCTCTTTTTGCCAGCGGCAAAGAGGCAGCCATTAAAGCTGCTGAAGTTGGGACAGCCCCGAAATGAAAGAGAACGGAAAGAGAGAGTGTGCCAGTTTGGTGAGAACTTTTTCTTTATTTTAAGACTTGAAAGGACACCCTAAGGGAAAGAAAGAATCTGTAAAAGTTTTGACAGAAGTGATTAAGCGGCGATTTTAAACAGGAATGTCAAAGTAATTTTTTTTTCTCATTGCTGGATTTTCTACACATGATCTTTTGAATGATCTTTTGAAACTGGACTGGTTTTTTTTCTTCTTCTTTTTATATATTCTTCTCTCCTTTTTGATTTTATAATATTTTAAGGCAGAGACTCCCTTTTAGTTACTTTTTAAATATCTTTTTTTAAAAAAAAAAATTAATTCTTATTATATTTTGCTTGGAAAAGGAGGGGGAAAGTGAAAGCTAAAGAAACTTTGTTACACTGCCAACTAGAGGCTTGGAAATATTCTATTTTTCTTTTGACCAGACAAAGCTGAGAAAGAACTGAGACTTTGTTTCAAGGACATTGCCTGCTTGATAAGATAGAGGGAAGAGCATGGGAGAGTATTATTACAGGTGTTCTTCTGGGTTTCTATCAACAGTTGGAGTCTGGTGTTGAAGCTTAGGGAAGAAAAGGTGATAAGTCTTTGGAGAAAAGAGTTATAACAAGAGCCTTGGATAATCAAACAAAGTGCAATGTGCTCTTTTTATTCTTTTTAAGCTGTGCTACCCCTCCTCATCAGTTTACCTTTTTTTGCAATAGCTATTTAGATTTTTGGCTCTCTGGAACTTGTCTGTTCTTTTTTTTTCTTGTCTTTGGAAGTTAAATTTCTACAACTGCTTTTTATTTTAAAGGAAAAGTTTAGTATTAATGCTTCCCTTCCTTTTCTTTTTAAGGGAGTAGCCTTTTTCTTCTCTTTCCCTTCCTGTTATTTTTGTCTTTCCATCTACCTTCCAAATTGTTTTTTTTTTCTTTTTGGTTTATTTTTTATGCATACTTTTATATTTGAGACCTCTTAATTGGATTAAGGTGTTGAAGAACCTGAAGAATTTTTCCTTTCTTTTTTAGCCTTTTTCTTCACTTTTTCGCCTTTTTTAGGATTTTACAACTTTTTCTTTTGTGTGTGTGTTCATGGTGTGTTTATGCTCTTTTCCTTCATTTTTGAATTTTTACTGTCATCTAACCAACCGATTGGATTAAGGTATACAAGAACCTGAAGAATTTTTTTCTTCTTTTTCTATTATTATTACTATTTGGCTTCTCTTTTCTTATTATTCTCCTACTTTTTTCCTACTATTTTTATTTGGAACTGCAATTGGTTATTTTACAACTGGATTAAGGTCTAGAAGAACCTGAAGATTTTGAACTCCTCAAAATGTGTAGGAAATTAACAGCTCCTGGTTCTTCCACTTCCACTTCTTCCTCTCCACCATCTGGAGGACAACGTTCAATACAAACAATATTAAGGCAAGAAAAAGAACAAGAAAAAGTGACCCTGCAGATGATAATGCAAGGAATTCAAAATATTCAAACAAGATCAGAGAATATTGAAAAGAGAATAGAGAACATTAAACAAAGAACAGAGAACATTGAACAAAGAACAGGGAAAACCGATGAAAATGTGGAGAACATCCAACAAATGATGATGAAGTACGATGAGAGACTCCAAAAAATTGAAGAAGAAGATAAACAAAGAGACAAGAAGATTGGAGACATTGATAACAGATTAACTGTGGTTGAACAAGATAAAAGTGGTATGCTGAGATGGGAGATGGACAGATCAGAATTTTATCTTAGATTCCAAAACATAGAGGAAGAGAAAGGACAAAATCTAGCTGAGATAATGATAGAAATATTGGCTGAAGCTTTGGAAATAACTGAAGAGAAGATGATGGATGGAATAGATGAGGTTTATCGAGTCTTCACAAGATATGCGATGAGAAATAGCTTACCAAGAGAAGTTCACATCAGATTTAGAAAGAAAGCCATTAAAACGCAAATATTGCATTAAATCTAAAATAATAAGGAAGTTACAAATCAAAATGCCAGTTTCTCTCTTGATATTTGGAAGAATGCCTTTGAGCACCATAAGTATCCTCAAGAAATAAAAATAGCATTTAGCTGCAGATTTGTTTGTAACATTAACTTTTTTGCAGAAAAATGTGCACAAAGAAAATTAATATCACAGGATGCATTGTGGAGGGATTGTGGAAGATGAAAATTATGCAATCAGAATAGTATCTATGGAGATTCTCAATCATCCAGGTCCTGGGTGTCTTAAAGAGGCAATGACTTTCTTGTTTTTTCTTTGAAGATGTTTTGCTTCTAATTAAAAAAAAACAAGAAACCCTACTTGCCTCTTTTTAAAAAAGCACCTTTGGAACGACCATGACCTGGACGACTGAAAACTTCCATAGACATTTAGCTATGCAGAGCTTCAGAAGCTTCTTGGGTAAAAAGTGAAACATCTTCAAAGAAAAGCAAGAAAGTCATTGCCTCTTTAAAAAAAGCATTATTGGGACAAACAGAATGGTATTTTCTGTGATACTTTATGGAAGCAAGAGTTGGACTTGAAGAAGCAAGATAGGAAGAGCACTGACCCTCTAGAACTTTGGTGTTGTAGAAAACTCCAGAGAATATCATGGACAGCCAACCAATATAGCACATTAATGGATCACTGAACAAATAAACTCAGTGTTCTCACATAATTAAACTTATATTATTTACTTCAGATATATTATGCAAAGACCTAGCTCTCTGGAGAAGGTTCTAATGCTGAGAAAAGTGTAAAGAAATAGAACAATTGGATGATCAGCAGAAAGGTGGATGGACTCAGTTACAGTGGTGATTAGTGCATCATTAGAAGACTTGAAAGGCCAGGTAAGGGATCAATTAGCATGAAGAAAAATCATCTAACAGTCTGCACTAACTTGATAATCAGTCACCCATTGTGGAGGGCAGAAGCATTTTACTACAGGTAGCCATTTTGTATATGAGCAATTTTCTTCCTAGCAAAATCTCAGTGTAACAAATATCTCCAATGTCTATCTCCCCACAACCCAAATACATAGGAATTATATCCTGGTTTAATGCTTGATTGATTATTGTATTAACAGTACAAATAAACATATTTGAAATGATTACATAGTGCAGTGCTTTTACTTCAAATCAGGAAAGCTACTCAGTTGAAGGATAACTCTAATAGGGACTTCTGTATTTTAACTTTTCTTCATTCTTTCTTTTTCCAGGGACTCCATGAATAAAAAATAATGCAGGATTAATATTACCCTGGATGCTGTGGAAAGAAAGGATATGATTTAAATGAATTTCCTTCTCTCTTCAGGTGTTACCAGCCTGCAGTCAATGCTGAAATCATAATATATGACTAAACAATGTGATTTTTTTTTCTGATTTAGTTATTTGTTTGGAAAATAGAGACTACCTGCCAATATTAACTAAAATATAAATGATTAAGTACTCCAGCTCTTTCAGACTAAGATTAGTTGGTCAATCATGCTAATAAGATATAAGCTTCTGCTTTGACTTTGGATCAATTAAGTCAAAGGACTCCTTCCAGTGATCAATGTTAATTATACCCCATGGCAACTTTTTTGTACTTAATGAGAGGATGTTCTATATTATTATGATGTTATGGTTATATATTATTATGATATTATAAACAACTCTTTTTTTCTTTGCCATCTTAATTGTTTAGCCAGGTTTTAATGCTCCTTTGGAATAATTCATATGAGTTGATTTCACTCACTTTGTTACATCATGATGAATTAGTAGCAAATATTGGGGAAGGTACATTTATATTGGAAAATAGCTGAGTTTATCATTCAACAAGGTCAAGTGGTGATGTCCTTCTGGGATCCTGTCAATTGGAGAGTGTCAAGGAGGATGGAATTGCAATTTTAAATGTTCTTCCTAAAATAAGGGAGAAAGGAAAAGCATCTCCACTAGGCAGAAATAACATTTCTGACTATTCTTCTGTAGAATGGAATAATGTCATAAATGCAAGAATTTATCTCGCAGAGATCATTCATATAAGCAAGCTGCCCACTGAAGTGTTTCATCTTGACAATTTGATGCTGCCTAACATTGCTGATGGGATAAATTTTACATTATAAATATCTGAAACATTATTTCAGTCTTAGAGATTCACTGGTAATTACTATGCATATCTTTTTCCAAGTCAAATCATGTTTAAAACATAGCTTTTGTTCATAATATTGTCTACGCAACCTATAAATATGGGTGAGGCCAACAGCCTACAATTTTATTTGATGTTATTTGTATTTGAAAGCATTGGGCAATTAAAAACAGCATCAGAGAAGTTTTATAATTCTAGTGATTGAAGTGAGAAGAACAATTTATTGCTAATTAAAGAGATGTTAGAAATCAAAATGCCATTTTCCCAATGACTCTTCAGTAGAAATGATCATTTCTTCTCTGGATAAATTCCATTGCCAACAGAAATTCTAACCCTATAAAAGGTTTCTGAATCACAGATGGAATATCTTCAGAATCAAGGGCAGGAAAGGAAAAATGGATGATCAAGTAGAGGAAAGAATCAAATGGAATTAAGAGTGTAGATCAGTGGTAGTATTTTACTGGTTCGGCCTGGTTTGGCTGAACCACTAGCTCTGAGGATCATCTGTGAGAGAACCGGTTCTCTCCGATGATCAGCTGCTGGGTCCACCCACCTGCCCTGGCTGTATTCTGACCTTTATTTCCTGGTTTTGAAGCTCAGTTGCTTTGCGCAACACAGCCAGTTGCCATGTATCAGCTGTTGAAGCACAGGAAGAGTGCAGGATTGAAGGAGAAAGTCAGTAGCAAACCCTCTGCACATGCATAAAGTGCACAAAGCACATCCACCAAGCCACACCCACAGAACTGGTGGTAAAAATATTGAATCCCACCACTGACACGTATCTCCTTCCAAAGCTGAAAGAATGGATATAGGATACTTCACTAAGAACACCAAGGAAGCTATGAAGAGCAGAGCAAAGAAATCAGCACAAGGCAGCAATGTTCTTAATCATCTATGCCAGCATCTGACACTATATAACTAGAGTCTCCAGATTCTTGCATTTGTTGGACATACCTTTCCAATTTGGTATTTGTATTCCTGTTGTGTTTGCTCCTTGCCCTGTCTTTAGACCATTGGCTTAACCTTTAGATCAGCTTGAGGAATTTTCTGGCATGGGAAACTTAGACTATTGTGTGCAACTCTTATGGCTCTGAATCTCTTCTCCCACCCTCTCCCACTCACAGTGGCTACCTGCTGAAGTGGCTAATCATTCACTGGAGTCCCAATTGTTCTCAGGAAGTTATGATAAAGCAATAGAGTCTTGCAAAGTTATAACTGTCCAGCTTACTGTTTGCTGTGACTGTTATTAGATGCAATTACACTCACCTCACAGCCCAACTTCAGTGTGACTGATTAATAAGTCTGGGGAGGGGTAGTTCTCTCCCTACAGATTAACTCAATATATTTGATCTATTGTAGGGGATCAAAAACAGCAGGATGACAGAATGAATGCTATGATGCAAGACCCATCTCATTTGAACATGAGTGCAATATTGATATTTACAGAAAGGGAAGGGCTTATAATATTGTAAATATAATCTTGACAGCTGTCTCCATGGATATTCCTGGGGGGCAATTTTAAAAGTGGTAATTGATATATTCCTTCATTCTGTTCTCTCCTACCCAAGGTTATTTACAGGCATGGAAAAATAACACCAATCATTTTTCCCAATGTGTGCTCCCATACAATGCATTTAGGAGATTTTATCACACTAGCACCTCTGATTCTAAGGCTGAAGAAGAGAAGCTAGCACAGATACACAGCCTGTAGTTCAAGTGGTAGTAATTAGGTTGCCATCTCTGAGTGATGGGTCTGACTGGGCACAGATGGTCAATGATTCCCATAATAAAGTACTTTAACCTGTCATTGACAGAATACCAAGTGTTAAATCATGCTATTACTAATTAGGGTTGAGCATGGAGATGCTGAGAATTGTTGACTCCTCTAACTAAGCAAAGACAAACGCTCTGACTATATAAGATCATGCTCCAGATCTCTTCCCTTTATTGTAAATTGCTCCCCTACTTCCTGACCTGTCTTCCTGCAAACTCTTTTTGCTTCTTTTTTTTTAATTTGTCAATTGCTTACAAGATAATAGCTATAAGTAAAAACATTGTTATGAATACATGGATACATGTAAGAAAAATAAAAATATATAAAAGAAACAATAGGACAGGGACGGTAGGCACTTGGTGCGTTTATACACACCCCCTACAGACCTCTTAGGAAAGGAGTAAGGTCAATAGTAGACAGTCTAAGGTTAAAGGTTTTGGGGTTTGAGGAAAAAAACACAGAGTCAGGTAGAGCATTCCAGACATTGACGACTCTGCTGCTGAAGTCATGTTTCCTGCAATCAAGTTTGGTGCGATTAACCTTGAGTTTGTTTGTTTGCTCTAGTGTTGTTATGGTTGAAGCTGAAGTATTCATTGACAGGTAGGACATTGCAATGTATGATTTAGTATATAATACTACATTTACATCAGACTGAAGGCGGTGTAGTTCTACATTTTCTAGTAGAATTTCGAGTCTGGTAGCATAAGGTATTCTGCAACGAGTAGAGGAGTGGAAAACTCTTCTTGTGGAATATTTCTGGACTTTCTCAACTGTGTTAATGTGGGTTCCAGACTGATGAGCTGTATTCGAGTATTGGTCTAGCAAATGTTTTGTATGCTCTAGTTATTAGTGTAATATTACCAGAGAAAAAGCTACGTAAGATTAGGTTAACAGCTCTTAACGACTTTTTGGCTATGTAGTTACAGTGGGCTCTAGCACTAAGGTCATTTGAGTTGAGTACTCCAAGATCCTTGACAGAGTTTGGATCATCAACAAGATCTTGACTATTCAACCTGTATTTTATTTTCTGTTTGTTTGTTTTTTTGCCAATATGTAGGACAGAGCATTTATTTGATGAGATTTGAAGCTGCCATTTGTTTAACCATTCTGAAACATAGTCAAGGTCTTTTTGAAGGGTAGCAGTATTGTCTGTGGTGTTGAATAGCTTTACATCATCAGCGAAGAGAACGCAGTTGCTCTTGATATGATCACAGAGGTCATTTATGTAGAGTATGAAAATGAAAATTCTTGTCCTGTGATTATAACTTCAGTTTGAGTTTTGAAGTAAGTTTCATGGAATTGTTTGCTCTTTACCTATGGGTAAACCTGGATTTACCTTAATATTTCTGTCTCCAATTTTTTCAGACTAGCTGGTATTGGTATAATTATGTTGGTGCTGCTATAATTATGAAGCAAACAACCTCTTTGAACCCTCCAAGTCTTTGTTACTCCTTGTCTAAATTACCAGCTTTTACCTCTGCCTTAATAATTGGTAAATGGTTTAGACCAGGGCTGTCAAACTCCCAGCCCACGGGCTGAATGCATCACACACTGGCCATGCACATGCTCAGTTTAGTGAAGATGGGGAAAGTTCTGATACATCATGTGATGCTGCCGTGACAATGTGAGTTTGACATCTCTGATTTAGACCCTGTAAATAAAAGCTGTCAGCCTTCTAATTCCTGTGCTTTTCATTTCCTTTGGTCTATGGTTTTCATAAGATAATGTCCCTTTTAAGCACTATCATCCACAATATGTTTTCCCTTTCCTTTACCTATGCCTGTTTTGCTCCAAGACTATCATTCTTCTTGAATAATGCTGTGCCCAATCATTCCCCTCCATCTAGATTTCTCCAAAAACCAATGAGAACTAGGTAGATTCCTATGTTGTTGACCATATCAACAAGGAAGTGTCATAGATTATTTGAAATATAGGACTTGAATAAGAAGAAAATGGAAAGCACCACTTAACAAAGGAACATGAAAACCACTTTAGGCTGTTTCCAGGGATGTAATTATGAGACATATAGAAACATTTTGAAGATACGTCTCTTAAAGACAGTTATCATGTAGAACTATGTAAAGTGGGCTTATTATGAGGTTATCCTCATATCTCCCTTGCTATTACCCCCATAATACACTCTCTTTACTTTTTTCCACTCTACCTAAGAAACATTCCAAACCAAAAGGACCAGCAGTACTACTAATTAAAACTAATTTGTAACCAAATAGTATACGGAAACTGAGTTGCCGCAGTGCAGCTAGTAATCTTATCAGCAGTTGTATTTGGTCTTAAGGAAATTGAGACCTAGAGAAAGTAAGAGGTAATTTAAGAAAACGTGGCACCAAGATTATCTATTCTGAGTGGACATGAATTAGTTGGTTCTGACACCCTTAATTTCTCTTCCTAATAACTTTTGAAAATACAGAACTGTCATTCATATTTTCTATTTACTATTTCTATTATTTCTAGCTTAATCTTCAACTAAAGTGAACTAGTTTCAATTTGCAATTGCTACTGAGAGAGCATTGTGTTTTCAGGTTTTTGAATCTCACCATTAATTCAGAACATGAACCTTTATTATCTCGATCCGTCTCAACAATCCAAAGTTGCAGAGCTACCCGAATTCATATTTTAAAATTTGTCTTCTTGCATCAATTGGTAAAAGATACCATGAGTCAGATAAGGCATTATTATGTATAACTTTGTTTCAATGTTAAATCTCTGACAAGGGAACGAAGTGAATCAGATATTCCAAGAGGCCTCCCCCCCCCCCTCCGGGTTATCACAGCAATTTAGCTATTAGGCCATATCCTTCCTTTTTCCTCCAATCTATAAATGTTTTGCCAACAAATATCATTTACATAGTACATGGCATTTAAACATCACAGAAAAGCTGTATTTATTCATTTGTGAAGGTAAACACTAAAAAAAAAAAAATGCTAGCTGACTTTCATGGTCAAAGTCCTCAGTTGCCAGACAGCCTTAATTTAGAATAGAGGCGTTTACCAACATCTTAATTGCAATCATTACATTTGTAGTTACATTTTTAAATGACTACATTACCCAAGAGGCAGAAAGATTTTTATTATAAGTTACCTTAATACCACCTACAAATTGATCAAATGAACTGTGCTTGAGCTGTGGATGTGTTCTCATTACTCAAAGAACATTTTTATAGGATGTCTACTGTTGATGGTTTTTCACCAGAAATGTATTGTTATTCTGTGTGACAATGCTCGGGGAATTAAAGGAAGAAAAATGATTAATTAAATGGGTAAAATTAATTAATGACACTTTTTCATCTCCTGCCAACCCCAAACCTAGAAATAAAAACTAAGTCATTAACTATAGATAATCATCATTTGTAAATGTTGCACTCAAAGAGCATTGTTAGAAGTCATAAATAGCTGTTGAAATAAATTGTTCAACTGCTTGAATCTCTGAATGTAAATTGCAAATAAATGAATTGCCTATATAAAAACAGCAATAGAAACTAAAGCTCTTATGAAAGAAATTTAAAGCAGGATAAGAGAAAAGAAAATATGAAGGTCCAAAGATATCATTTTATCTTTGGTAAGGAGCCAGCACTATATCTCTGAAGTTAATAAATATGAATCAGGTTTTGATATATGCACAAAGTTTTCATCTATCGGAGGTTTGGGCCTTATTTTTTGTTACTTTACTTATATGGAAAAGGGAAGACATTTCTATAGATGTAAGTACATTTTTTCAGGAGTTGAATTAATTTATTTGCATAATATATTTGCCCTTCCTTTTCCTCATTTGATCACAGCAAGTCTTAGAGGTCAGCTAAGTAATATGTGACTGCTTTGCAACAGGAGCTGACAGATGTGAGAAGATCAAGATTTAGTTGAGTTTAGATGTAATAGTGCTAGAAAGAAAGGGAGGGGGGTTGCATCCAAATTATTATTACCTAATTTAGACAATCCTCCTGCCTAATATTGTTCCATGAAGTTCAGGCAGCAGTTTGAAAATGTCCTAGAAATAGACAGGGGGAAAACTTAAGAACTTGAAAGCAATAGAAAGATACCATCAAGATTGGCCCTACCAGATTTTGAGTTATACTACCAGGCTGCAGTTAGCACTTGGATAAAAGATTGGGTTAATCTGGTGGATAAAAGAATACTGATCTGGAAGGTTTCGACCTACAGATTGGCTGGCAGGCATTTCTCTGGGATGGAAAAAACAGATGTCATAACTATTTTCAAAGACACTAGATTAGAAATGCTTTGTTACATGTATGGGAAAAAATCAAAAGATACCACTATGTGAAAGTATCTCTCTGGCTATCCCCAATGGAGGCATTAATAGATCCCAATGCTATGGGCTTGAACAAAATAATAAAATATAAAGAACTGATAACAGATGAAGGTGAGCTAAAAACACAGATTCAATTAAAACAAGGAATTGAAATAGGATGGTGGCCAAATCCATGGTGGATGGTGGTAAATCCAAATCCAAACAATATATAAAAAAGATAAGGAACAATTTGGATTCTATAATATAATACACAGATCAGGAATTAGACAAAATATTACAAGGAGGTTAAAAAAAAGATGATTAGTAAAATGTACAATTACTTATTGGATTTTAAAATGGAAGAAGACATGATAACATAGCCTAAAATCTTTGCCCATAGTATTGATTTAGAACAATGGGAATAAATATAGCAAATTAATTATAAACTAATGTTATCGGTCTCCTATAAGGAAAACATATATAAAATGTTTTATCAGTGGCACCTTCCACCAGTGAGATTAGCTAGAATGTTCCCAAATCTGTGAGCCAAGTGCTGGAAGTGGAATCACAGTCAGGGAACCTATTTTCACATGTGGTGGACATATCCCCAAATGTGAAAGTATTGGCTTAAAATTCAAGCAGGACTAGAAGAACTGACAAAACAAAAGATTGACTTTAAACCAGAGATTTTTCTATTGGGAATGTTAGAACCAATATGGGACAAGAAGTATCAACATCTAATATTATACATTGTAACAGCCGCAAGAATTGTTTTTGCACAAAATTGGAAATTGACCATGATACCCACAGACCTGGAAGTAATTAACAAAATTCATCAATGCACCGAAATGATCAGATTAACTATGGTATTAAAAAATAAGGAAGAAGGTGATTTTTTAAAAATATGGAATATATGGTATAATTGGCTAAAAAAAAGGAACTAAAGTTGTTTAGTGAAAACAACCAAGGAAACCCTAAAGAAGAATTGGATACATGACATATGTATATGTAAATGTGTATATATGTAAAATACTGTAAATACTGTATATAAATATGGTATTTAATAATAACATAAGTAAGGACTTAGTAAACAAGCTATATATTTATTGGTAGTAAATGAATAGAATTGTCACTGAAGAATATGCATACTGTTATAACAATGCTGTAAAATGTGAGAACTTGTTTCTCTTTTTTAAATTTTCTTGAAATCTTGAATAAACTTTATTATGAAAAAAAGAAAAAAAAGATATCCTCATATTGTTAATCTCAATTATGTGAACTGCCTATTCAATTTGGTTAGTGGTTGAAGGCATCGGATCAAAACCTAGAAGACTGTCCTGCTTTAATCATGAAGCTAGCTGGGCGATTCAGGGCCAGACCTTCTCTCTCAGCTCTAGGAAGAACCCAAAGGCAAATCACTTCCAAAAATGAACTCATTACGCAATTGTAAGAGTGAAGACATGAAGGTGATGCAAGATAGATAGATGATAAATGATAGGTGATAGATGATAGATTAGACTATATAGGTAGGTAGATAGATAGATAGATAGATAGATAGATAGATAGATAGATAGATAGATAGATAG
>NW_020769345.1:4836612-4858587 GCF_900518735.1 Pseudonaja textilis | reverse complement strand
GATAGATAGATAGATAGATAGATAGATAGATAGATAGATAGATAGATAGATAGATAGATAAGATAGGATAGGATAGATAAGATAGATAGATATAGAAATAGAGAGGTAGATAGGTAGGTAGATGTGTGTGTGAGAGAGAGAGAAAGGGAGGGAGGGAGGGAGGGAGGGAGAGAAGGAGAGAGAGATATGAAGAAGGCAGGGGAGAGAAAAGATTATTCATTAGTTACATGCCATGAACAGCAGAGTTTGGAAATGTTTATTGAATCCTTCAAAAAGAAACAAAGTGGTAAATTGTTTCACCATTGAAATAATTGGTTGCCTCCAATTAAACAGACTGAATACACAATATATATTTAGCCAACTTACATTTAGGCCACAGGTGTCAAATTCGTCATGTCACTTTGCCATCATGTGACATTTCATGGTGTTTTTCCCATTCACGGACCTGGGGTGGATGTGACCTGCGCATGACGCATCCAGTCCACGGGCTGCCAGTTTGACACCCCTGACTTAGACTGATGAAGGAAGAAAGAACTAAAGCAGTGGAGTAGCCATAAGGAAAAATGCTTTGAGTATGTAAGAACTAAAGGAATCCCTGAGTTTGAACTTTTGGTGGAAGTCCAATTTGAAGATAAGTAATTGATGAACACCTTGTATTCCTTATGCAGTATTTTATATTACACTGTATATTGTATTATTATATTGATTCTGCCCATCCTGTACAGTCAGACTAACCTGGCATGTGCCACATTTCATTGATTAAACAATGTCACCTGACGGCACTTAGGAAGCTGCTCTCTGGAATAGCATCACCCCAGAGCTCTTACTCTGATGTAATTTTCCTCCAGGCCACGCGCTTAAGGTAGGTGGCAAGCTTCCTGTAGGATCCTTGATTTTACATTTACATGTTTTATTTTTCTTCCAAGCATTTATTATTCCCTTTTCTTCATATGTTTTGTGCTCTTTTATGTGCTGCATTGTCTAGAGTTGTTATGGAGTCAGGTGGCCTTATAAATCTTTTAACTACATAATCACTTTAATACATCTGTGTGAAAACTGTGTTAAATATGAGGTGTTTAGATTCAGGATATAATATCAATCCATGCAGGGAAAAAGATTGGAAGGTTTTATGAATTCTCTCTCTACTCATGCAACTATTCCAGGAGTTCAAATGTGCGTATCTCCAAATATTCTGTAAAGTTCCCAGGCAAGCTAGTTCATGCCAAGTTCATAATTCCATTATCCTCTACTGTCTACTTAATGTTCCATATCATTCAGCAATAACATCACTGGAAAGAATTCTAAAATTTAGTATTAGATAGGGAGCTGATTACATTTTTAGGCAGCAGAGCCTCAGCTTCTGCAGTGAAGTCTGATTGCTCATAATGGCTAGCAAATTACTGCTTTAGTGTATTCTAAAATTAAGCTCAGCTTTTTAGTTCCGTTATATGTAAATTCTCCACCTCCTATTTCTGCAGCTGCCTTTTTTTTCCTTTACACAACCACTTTTAGAGCTTTGTAGTACCAACCATAATTACTATTATTACTCAGAATGTAGAGTAAAAAAATGAAGTAAATGAAACCCACCATGCTTTAGATCAGGGGTCTTCAAACTTGGCAAGTTTAAGACTTGTGGACTTCAACTCCCAGAATTCCTCCTCCAGTCATGTAAGCTCAGGAATTCTGGAAGTTGAAGTCCATAAGTCTTAAACTTGCCAAGTTTGAAGACCCTTGCTTTAGATGGCCATCACCAATTCCAATACCATATATTCCAATACTACCATATTTTGGGGAGGAAATGGACTGCACTGCCCAAAGGACTAGCTGAAAGCCAAATCAAAATGAATAAAATTTATGTGGTTGCCAAGAGTCAAAATCAATTTGATGGCACAATCTACAGTCAATAAAGTTGAGATGATTTAAATGCAGGTTAAAAAGCAGTGATTATAATACAAATATTTGGGGTTCATCCATAAATAAGTAACTGATGGAGCAGCAGTAAGCAATACCCCAGTCAAGGAACTACCAACTCAGATAAATAGGTTATTGTTTACTGTTAATGTTACCCAGCTGAGTAATGAAACATCTGTAAGAAAACTGAGAGCCCCAAGGACCACACAGTGGATCATGAGTTCCATTAGTAAAGAAGTGTCACACTTTTTTTCCAATACAGTCTAGGATATAAGACTGGGCAAACATAGCCCTATAAGAGATGCTGGAAATATCCCAGTTTGCTATTTGGGGAATAATTTCCCATCTGATAAGCATTCAGTTGATTGCTTCAAGGTTATTACAGGAATAGATACATTAAGACCTGGCTGTTGTCATTACATTCTCTCAATGTCTCCAAGTTGCAGGTAGAGTCCTGTAGTTCCTACTACTTCATCTAGCCATTTCATTCCCTGCCAGATTCTTCTTCTCCTTCTGTTTAGTTTATCGAGCCTTAGCTTTTTCAGCACAATAGGGTTGAGGTGTGTTTGTGTGTCAGTGGTGCTATTCAATTTTTTTTTACTATCGGTTCTGTGGGCATGGTGTGGCTTGGTGGGTGTGGCATGGCTTGGTGGGTATGGCATGGCTTGGTGGCGTGGCTTGGTGGCGTGGCTTGGTGGACGTGGCAGGGGAAGGATATTATAAAACCCCATTTCCACCTCACTCCAGGGGAAGGATATACTACAAAATCTCCATTCCTTCCCCACCCCACTAACCTGCTTTCCAGTTCTGTTCTCCTGTGCAGGGCAACAAAAGAAGACCCAGCCAATCAGCTGGGACTCTGATCAGCTGGGACTTAGGAGGCAGTGAACAGATGGGAGCGAGGCAAAGCAGAGATGATATCTACCAGTTCTCCAAACTACTCAAAATTTCTACTACCAGTTCTCCAGAACTTGTCAGAACTGGCTGAATACACCTATGGTGTGTCTCTGTGTTTGTGACTTCCAATGATCATTCAATCTTGATTTCCTCTAATACTGAAAGGTTCGTCCTTTTGTGTTTTATGTAGAGTTTATCCTTCATATCTATTTAGCACAACAAGGAATACTACTGAGCTGAACATTTTTGCCTTGATTAAAATGTCATGGTCTTTGTAGAACTGCATTTTCCCCTACAGTTCACCACATGATTGATATTTTGGATTTGAAATCACTGTATTTTGTTCACTGCACTGTACCATATATTTTTCATATATTATTTTCATTGTAGCTTTCTTTTCATCTTCAAAAGATAAGTCAAAAATGTATTCAAGACTATCAAAAGGCATTGTTCATGTTAATAAATAGTTTTGCTTTTTAACAGACAATAGCTTTGCTATTTAACAGACAATATATTTGGAATCCATTTCAAGTTGGATGCTCCTAATCAAGTGCAATGGCTGGTTTGAGAGTATAAAATTTTATTACCCATGTATGGCATACAACTCTTGGAAGGCCTTTCCATGGCGTTGGTGAAGGTAGGGCACTATGGATCATGTGGAAGTAATGTTTAGCTGGATAGTGAAAGATCCTGCAGATGTTCTGATATTTCTGAAGTAATGTAAATGTAATATAAAGTAATGTAAACGAACACCTAACACCTATAAAACTTTGATTAAACGAAAGGTTCTCTCAGACCAGCATTTTGTTCACCACAAGAAAAAAAAACCTGCTTGACTCATTCAACAATAATCTTATTTCATAATGTGCCCCCATAATTTACATTGTGACATATTGGCTAGGTATGAAGATTATCCACTTAAATACTGTTCAGTCCACATTTTCTCATCTCATCAAGGTCTACTAAATTAGAGACTGTCCTCACATTCAGTAACAGTAGCCAGCCCTTCAAGTAATGCAGATGAGAAGCGCAAATCGTGAGTACCAATAGTACAATATCTTTATTGATTAACAGAGTCTCCCGTCCTTTATGTATACTTTCTTCTTTATATCAACTTTCTTCTCTCCTTTTGAGACACTCCCCATTTCCCTTTTCCTTCTGTATGACAAGATACTTTTTGCATGACTATTATTTAGTTTGCAGTTCTTCCTCCTGTCTCCCAAGGTCATTCCCAAATACCATTATGCCCTGAAGTCATGAATTAAAGATGTAATGTCCTGAATATGTTGACATTTCATTTCATTCAACAATCATCAATTTTAATATTATGGAGAGAAAGGTTTCTATTTGTCCACTCTCACAGTAAAATCTTCATTTTTATGTAATTAAATATACCTGTGTGCTCATTATTTTTTTCCCACAGGAAATTTTCCAATCCATTCTTTTACTGTAGTCGCTACTTTTCCAATAGTTTCAAATCCCATTTTTGATGGATGGGGCAATCAACATTTAATACAACATTTCAAATATGAATACCGTATCATTCTTCTAAAAGGAGATAGATGGGAGAGAGGGAGTGGTAGAGAGAAATAGAGAGAATATTGACACCTTTATTTTCTTTCCTATCCTAATAATCTACCGCAAAGAATTTGTCTTAAAAATTGTATGTTAAATGGATGTTTAAATTGTATGTTAAAAATATGTTAAATGGATGCATACCTTGAACTGCTGAAGAGATCTCCTGAAATTAATTCCTTAATTATTCAAAGCTGCTTGCCCCTTGTCAGTAACAATTCTGTGAAAAAGCATTTATCATCTTTTGGAGTTTTTTTTTTTAAATGCATATCATTGTCACTGAATGTTTTTAGAGCTTTAGGTGGATCATATGATCAGTGTTAAAGAGCCTGAATAAACCAGTGGTTTCCACAGAGGAAATACTTTTTTTTACAAGTATACTTTTTTTTACAAGTATTATATATGAAAAAGGAAGGGCTTCAACTGTACAGTCAGAGCCACTATCCTGATTTTTTTAAACTCTCCTGTGGATAACCTTGAAGTGAACAAATAACACATTTGGGGAATTGTCTTTTTTATAAGTAAAACTATCCGGCATGTGATATATCATGTGAAAATGAAGTTGCCCCTTTAGATGCTTGCATACATTTATTGATTTATAAAATTACATAGCTGCACATATTATATAAAATAACCCTAGGCAGCTTACAATTAACATATACATGTAAAATGTAGAAAGCGAAAAACTTTACCTCCTACCAGATACCACAATGCTCCCATCTCAAGGACCCAAATGCTCGGATCATCTCCAGCCTTGGCATTATGCCTGTGGCAAAAGTTAGTTTTTAACAGCCTTTGGGTAAGCAATCTATCTATCTATCTATCTATCTATCTATCTATCTATCTATCTATCTGTTATGTCTTTGGGACTGGTTGGAGCCCCCAACCAGGTCCGCTGTTTGAGCGGGAGCACCAGCCGCTCCCATTGGCTGACACCGTTTGACAGCCGTCTATAAAAGGCGGCTGTCGGGCAGTGTCAGCCCCGTTGCCGCCAGCTAACCTGCCAAGTTAGAAGGCAGACGCGGCAACCCTTTATTCTTAGAATAAAGCCTTTAACGTTCACTCTGGCTCAGCCTCGTTCCTCCGCCGCTCTACAACACTGGCGACGAGGGCGGGATGCGATCGGAGGCTGCCAGACGTGCGATTCAGAAGAGCTGTAGCCACTAAGAGCGAAGCCACGGGCGCTGAAGCCGCAGCCGCCGGCGCTCACAAAGAGCGCGAAACTCAAAAGCCCCTCAGCCGGGGAGACAGACACCGCCTGATAGGCGCAGCCGCAAACGCTCTTCTAAGAGCGCGAATTTTGAATCACAACGACTAAGGTGACAGGCACTGCCGCCTCAAAAAATGAATGCCAATCCGACATTTCCACCCTTCAAGCCTACCGAGGAAACATGGGATTCATATAAAAACCGTTTCAGCTACTTCCTCGACGCTATTGGTCTAACTGATGCTGCTGAACACAAAAAAAAATCTTTCTTCCTCAGCTACTGTGGGGCTGCGGTTTTTGACACCGCTACAGCACTAGTTGCCCCTCGCTCTATCAGGAGCGTACCTTGGGATGAACTCCAAGAGATCCTCTCCAACCACTACTCACCTAAACCATCCCAGATAGCCAGGAGATATGCCTTCAGAACTAGAAGGCAGGCTGAGGGGGAGTCAATTAATGAGTATATGGCAGCTCTGAGGACAGCTGCCTTACAGTGTGGTTTTAGAGACTACCTAGAGGACATGTTATTAGACCAGATCGTCTGTGGGGTTAGAGACCTTAGGCTTCAAAGGCGCTTCCTAGCCAAAAAGGATTTAACCCTAGCTTTAGCCGTAGAAGAAGCCCAAGCTGCTGAACTCTCTGCCCAATCAGCAGCTGAGATTCAAGGAACTCCTTTAAAACCCAGCAGCTCCACTATTCATTCAGAGGAAGTTTCCCTTGAAGAAGACCCCATAGACTCAACAGACATTAACCGCCTTAGGCAACAAAAGCCCTCACAGGAAGGAGCGGGGCAGAGAAACAGCTTCACCCCCAAGCAACCTCCCATTTGCCTAGCTTGCGGGGGTTCCCACTCTAGGGCATCCTGCAGGTTTAGGAATGCCATCTGTCTAAATTGTCAGAAGAAAGGCCACCTAGCCAGAATCTGCCAAGCAGGGCGAAACCTTCCTCAGAGACCTCCAACACCTGCTAATTTCCAAAGGCAAGTGGAGGACTGCTATACTTGCTACCACGCGAACCATACTTCCAAGACTCCTAATAAAATCAGTATTTTTGTTTCTTTAGAAGGTAAGCCTTGCAGAATGGAGGTAGACACGGGATCTGCACTTTCGATCATCTCCTGGGAAACCCTAAAGAAGATTCATCCCAGATTCTCAAAGAAGAAACTGCAGAAATGCCACCTGACATTGCGGGACTACCAAGGCAAGAACATCCCTGTCCTCGGGAAAGGCAAGTTTTTAGTTCAGTTCCAAGGTTTTAAAGGCCAGTTGCCTTTGGTGGTTGTTAATGGTGCCCTCCCCAGTCTGTTGGGACTAGATTGGTTCCCTTCTCTCGGCCTTAGTGTAACGGGGATCCATGCTGTCTCAACCTCTGACGTAGACGCCCTATTCTCAGACTACTCTGATGTTTTTAGCAGCGAGCTGGGCTGCTACTCTGGCACCGCCATCTCCTTCACTGTGGACCCCCAGGCAATTCCCCTTCGCCTTAAGCCACGCAGAGTGCCCTTTGCCATCCATCCTAAGTTAGATTTAGAATTAGATAAGTTACTGAAGCAAGGGGTGTTAGAGCCAACTGACTTTGCCAAATGGGAGACCCCCATAGTCACCCCACTCAAGAAAGATGGCAGCATAAGAATCTGCGCAGACTATAAAACCACCCTCAATCGTTATCTGCAGGTCAGCGCCTACCCTGTCCCTGTTATTCAACACCTGTTACACACCTTTGAACCCGGCACCATCTTTGCCAAATTAGATATGTCCCAGGCATACCAACAGTTCCCTGTGGATGATCAGACAGCTGAATTACAAACCATAGTCACACATAGAGGGGCGTTCAAGTGTAAACGCCTCCAATTCGGTGTAAGTGTGGCCCCGGGTATATTCCAATCCCTCATGGAAAGGATTCTCCAAGGTCTCCCAGGGGTTGTCCCTTACTTCGATGACTAAACTTTTACGCTTCATTTCTCCCGCACACAGCATCTATTGCTGAACCCTTACACAGACTGTTAGACAAAGAATCCCCCTGGCATTGGGGACCCAAAGAAGCCCATGCTTTCAAGTCAGTCAAATCCTTACTCACATCTGATGCAGTTTTAATCCAATATAATCAACAACTCCCCCTGGTCCTAGCTGCTGATGCATCCCCCTTTGGGATTGGGGCTGTTCTGAGCCACAGGCTTCCCAAAGGTTCTGAGGCACCAATTGCCTTCTTCTCTAGTACCTTCTCTTCTGCAGAAAGAAACTACAGCCAAATAGATAAGGAGGCCTTGGCTGCAGTAGCTGCAGTGAAAAAGTTTCATGAATTTTTGTTTGGGCACCATTTTGAACTTATAACTGACCATAAACCACTCCTGGGGCTTTTATCAGGGGATAAGCAAACCCCACAGGTACTATCACCTAGAATGACCAGGTGGACTTTGTTCCTGGCCGCTTATTCATTCAAATTGGTGCATCGCCCTGGAAAAAACTTGAGTCACGCTGATGCCCTTAGTCGCTGCCCCCTGCCAGTCCCAGTCGAAGACCCAGCACCCGTTCATGCCATCTTTGAAGTAAATGAACTTAAATTGCCGGTTACAGCCGAAGACATTGCTGCGCACTCAAAAAAAGACAGAATAATTGCCCAAGTTATGGACTGGGTGGGAAGGGGATGGCCTGAAACACAATACACTTCTGACTTTGCTCCTTTCAAAATCCGTAAGCAGGAATTGTCGAAACTACAGGGATGTCTGTTGTGGGGGACAAGGGTAGTCATCCCAGCCACTCTTCGTGTACCCATCCTAAAGGTACTTCACGAGGGCCACCCGGGCATCGTAAGGATGAAGGCTCTGGCCCGCAGCTACGTTTGGTGGCCCGGCATGGATGCCCAAATCTCCAACTGGGTAAGCTCATGCCAACCTTGCCAAGAAACCAGGGCTGCCCCACCAGCAGCCATGCCTACCAAGTGGGAAAGTGCTAGTGGTCCTTGGTCTCACCTGCACATCGACCTAGCTGGACCAGTACATGGAAGGACCTTCTTAGTTGTGGTAGACTCTTATTCCAAATGGATAGACTTGGCCCTACTACCTTCAACAACCACTCAAGCAATTGTTAAGGCTCTGACCCGTTTCTTCGTGACCCATGGGCTCCCTGATACGCTGGTGTCTGACAATGGCCCCCAGTTCACGTCTTGTGAGTTTAGTATGTTCGTTGCCAACTTGGGCATCAGACACATCCTTACAGCCCCTTTTCACCCAGCTAGCAACGGGATGGCTGAGAGGGCAGTCAGGTCAGCAAAAGAGGCACTTGCCAGGTTTGGCCAGGAAAACTGGCACTCCAAACTGTCCCGTTACCTCCTGAGCCAACATACGACTCCATGCACCACTACAAATAAATCCCCAGCAGAGCTCTTGATGGGGAGATGCCTTAGGACCACCCTGGACAGGTTGCACCCCCACTACTGCCCAGACACCCCTATAGGATCTGACAGTTTGGTCAGGGACTTTGCTCTGCATGACCTGGTGTACGCCAGAAATTATGCAGGGGACCCTCTGTGGGTACCTGGTCAAGTTGTGTCAGTCACAGGTCCAAGATCCTACAGAGTCCTCCTGGAAGACGGACGCCTGTGGCGCAGACACGTGGACCAACTCAGAAGGCGATGGAGAAGCACAGCTGATGCCTACCCAGCAGCCACCAAGGAACCAGTCCACCCAGCCCAATCTCCCGGCACCGAGGGCTCCCTGCCGGAACCGGTCTACCCAGACGAAAGCTCCCTGCAGGACCCGATCTACCCCGTCGACCAAGAGAGTTTACTGGAGGACCCGGTCTACCGACAAGAGACCCAGAACCAACAACCAAGCGAACCTGCCTACCGTCCGGACCGAGCGACTCACCAAGGTCAGCCCGAGCAGGGGGACTTACCTAATTCACACAGTGCCCCCACCGACCGAGCCCGCTCATCAGCAACCTCCGAGACGCTGCCTGGGGGCGAGGACTTGGCTCCAGCCAGCGGTTTGCCCGGACTACGACGATCCTGCCGCCAGTGCAGACGACCAACCTACTTGAAGGACTATGCATGCTCCCGGCTAGGGGAAAGGAGTGTTATGTCTTTGGGACTGGTTGGAGCCCCCAACCAGGTCCGCTGTTTGAGCGGGAGCACCAGCCGCTCCCATTGGCTGAAACAGTTTGACAGCCGTCTATAAAAGGCGGCTGTCGGGCAGTGTCAGCCCCGTTGCCACCAGCTAACCTGCCAAGTTAGAAGGCAGACGCGGCAACCCTTTATTCTTAGAATAAAGCCTTTAACGTTCACTCTGGCTCAGCCTCGTTCCTCCGCCGCTCTACAACACTATCTATACATACATACATCATCTATTCATCTATCTATCTATCCATCTATCCATCCATCCATTTATCTATCCATCTATCTATCATCTATCTATCTATCTATCTATCTATCTATCTATCATCTATCATCTATCATCTATCATCTGTCTATCTATTTCAGAGGGAGGCTATTCTCTAAGGTAGGCAAATCTATGGGAAAGCTTCCCTTCCAAGGTCCATCAGATGTCAACATTTAATAGAAGGAACCAGCACCATACCTGAAATAGGGTCACTGGTGAGAAAAGAGGAAGGCTTGTTTCACTCCAAGATAAGACCTAAAAAAACACTGCTACCTCTGTTCTGTGAGATTTGTTCTTTGTCTTTCTCCAGTAAATTTGCAATATTTGCAACCAAATGTTTCTTACTGTATAACTGATGACCAGTATCTCACGTCACTTTGTATGATATCTGACCCACTTCTTCACAGCAAATCACTTCAGCTCAGTAGTGTTTGAGGGATCCTAGCATGAATTGATGATTTCAGTTCCTTATACATTTCTATGGACAACATATGTCAATAGTAAACCTTCCCAAAATACTGAACTGAACTTTTTCCCATCCATTGTCTTGAAGACTTGTTCACTTGATCATTGCCTTGCTTCACGAAACCCACTTGCACTTCAGCTGAGTGACAGATAGTCTAATATTCTCCTGTAGAATTATCTGTAACAAAGGAACATGAATGCTTCCTTCAGAAATGGCAACTCAGCCAAGTGCCTCTGGGCAAACTTCCAAGTATCAAAGTTCTTATCAATTAACAATTGTTTCTACCTTGCCATTCTTTGATGAATCTTTACCAAGTACTCCGATGACGAAGTGATAAACATTAACTTTTACCAAGGTGAGAATGCACTGAGGAATTTGTTTATTTGTGTGTTCTTTGTGAATTGCTGAGTAATTTTATATCGTGATCTGGAAAGGATTTTCATAAGGTTTTAAAATTTATATTCACTACTGTCCCAAATCTCCATTTCAAGATTATGTTTTTGACTAGGGATTGGTGGAGCCCCAGAGCTATAAAAAGGGTTCTGTAACCATTTACAAATTGATAGGTATCAATGGCTTTTTAATGAAAACATTTTCTAATTCTTTTAGAATCAGTATGGTAAGAACTTCACTATGAGAAGAATCACTTTGTGGAATTTATATAGGACTGAGCCTATCCAAATCAGTCTTGATTGTTTAATGAAGTATTCATACAACTGGTCCTAGTTAATCTTTTAGTTGAATTAAATCAAATAATACACTTTTTCACATTGGTGCAGCACTTGCTAAATGACTTGGTTTAAACAAGCATCAAGCTTTGATGTTATTTGCTCACACAAACTCCCTTTATATACCAGGTATATCCATGTAAAAATCTGACAAGATTCAATGGCAGAATTAATGCAAATTTTTAGAAGATCTGAAAGGAGGCAATTTTTCATTGAATTTTAATATAATATTTAGGATGTGTTAATTTATTTTGATCTATTGGCATCACTTCATATTGCCTTTATTTATTTATTTTTCCTTCAGTGCATTTTTCTGAAAATGCAGGGTCCACTACTTTTGGATTAACTTTGTGTTGATCCATTGATTGTGATAGGAATTGACCAACCTGCTTGTCACACAAGTTTGACTTGTGGACTGAATGAGAGTGACTGGTCATATTGTCAACTTATCAATATATTATAAGTAATCCATGTCACTTTTCAACTTCTCGGTGTATATTGATTTACTATACGGATAATGATCTACACTTATTTTTCTCAGTTTCCTTTTTCTTTCCATTCTGATTCTTCATACTGAGTCAGTCCAACCTAAATTGGTTTCAAAGTCTCAGATACTGCACAATAATCAATGGTAGTTTTAATGCAAAGTAATCCACCACACATGGATGAGAAATGCTATAAAAAGGTATTCAACATGATGATAATGAGAAAGGAGAAGAGGATGTTAGCTGAATCAAAGTTGAGACTAATTTTGTGCCATTATATAGCATCAAATGTAAATTGCTCTGCAATGCATGTATCCATTCAAACTAGGTTGGTCATTTGGAAATGAGACCATTCCACATTTTCTGAATTATTTTTTTCTCCTTCCTAGAAATATTATTTTGCAATCACTTTAGCTTTTTTTCCCTTCCCAGAGTTGAATGGCATAACTTAGCAGGACATTTGAAAGGTCAGTCATTCTGAGTGAATAAGATGTTCTTCATTCTTTTGAACATTTCTATCTGCAATACCAAGAGGGATTGTACATTTTGTTTACATTTCCATTTTGAAAACCTGACAAAACGAAGTTATGCTGTCAACTTATCTTATGTTCTGTACATGGAGCCATTGGCCAAGAACAAAAGGAATGTGGGCTATATATCTATTGCATTATAAGTTACTAGTATCTTCATCAGTTAGTCTGAGCCAAGTATGCACTTATTAACTTGGCATATTAAGAGGCTAAATATGAAGGAATACATTTAATTATGGTCCGTGGGTTCAGTCATCTGACTTTGGATTATATGTTAGTTTCCATGGATGAAAACTGATCAAGGAAAGAACCAACCTAGAAGTAAGTTGTATTTTGATAATATCAACTAATGGTTCCTTGTAATAACTACAAAACAGAAATGTGTTTTATTTCAAGCTGGTCAAAACAGGCTAATTTGGAACTTTCCAATGAAAGAACTAAAACAAATAATATCAATTTTCCCAGATCCTCAACTATTTGCAACAACTTGAGTGTTTCATCATTAGGTACAAGGGATATTTGTAGCTTCAGTTTTTCATAAAGCAGGTAGAATGCTCGTGTACATTGACTTCTACCTATAATTCAAACTAGAAAAGAGTTGATCAAGGGAGTGATTAAAAAAGAAACTTCAAAAGAGAGAAACAAGGAGAAAGAGAGACAGAGACACAGAGACACAAAGGGACAGAAGGACAGAGACAGAGAGATAGAGACAGAGACATGGAGACAGAGATGGACAGAGGCAGGGATGGAGAGAGACAGAGAGGCAGAAATAAAGGTACAGTTTGGGCACATTTTTTCCAGCCTGCCAATATGAAGGGCCACAAGTGCCTAGCACAGAACAACACACTGCACAACTGGCTTTAATAGAACTCATGAATAAAAACAGTGAAAAGCATATACCTATCCACCTATTAACTTAGGGTTATGCATATCTTGATATTTGTCAGTCTGCTAGGAATGCTTCCGAAAGGAAACAAACAAAGTTTCTCTATGTCACTTTTCTCATTATCAGCTACATTAGAGCAGGCAGACTTCAATTCCAAGAATTCCTCCAGCCAGCATGCTGCTGGGGGAATTCTGGAAGGGTTAGATATGTCTTCCATGCAACCATGTTTTCCCAAAAATACATCCTACCCCAAAAGTAAGTCCTAGCTTGATTTTTACACATGTACCCAATATAAGCCCTTCCCGTCAAAATAAGTCCTAATTAATACTCCACCCACTCCAGGGTGCGTAGGTAAAAGTTAAGCTAGGGTGGCGATGGGAAGTGGAGCTGTCCTACTACTTACCTTCAGGCAGTTGCAACCAGTCCTCGCACATCCCAACAGCTGCATTGCTGGCTCATTTCTTCTGCAGCCAGCAAGGCTTTCCTGAAGATCGATCTGGAGCTATGTTATCAGCTGCAGAGGCCTTCAGAAAAGCCTTGCTGGCTGCAGAAAACGTTCCTGAAGGTCTCTGAGAGCAAAAGGGAGGCTGGGGATGACACTCAAAAGTGAGGTGAGTCATTGGATGATATCCCCCCAAAATAAGACCTGGTGCCTTCTTTAGTGGCTAAAGAAATATAAGACATGGTCTTATTTTTGCGAAAATATGGGTAGACTTTTTAAAAAGAAATCAGATGTCTTCTAATCATATTTTCTGAAGCATTTATTTTAATTGAGTTAATTAATAGCAAATCAGAGGATCTAATACCCCATGTTTCAACAATTGTGACCTTGTTTTTATTATTTATTATTTTATGTGAAAAACCACTTTATATTGAAGTAACTAAAGGAGTCACCAGTGACTAGGTGAGTTGGTGAGAAACAAATTCACTGTTGACATGTTCTCATCAGGGAAATTGGCCTGTGGATTTTCCACCTAAAATTGGCTACAGGATGCCTGGAAAAGAAAATCTTAATACTGAATTTTTGCTACTGTTTTTGCATATTTTTACATTTATATTATCCGCAGTAATGTTTTATTTCTGAGTAGCCAAAGAATGATTAATCAGAAATGGCAATGGAACACAATCTAAACATCTTTCTCTCCAAGGCTCTATGCTATTAATTCATTTTCCTGTATTATTTAATTTGTACTCACTTCCAGCATTAGGGAAGAAGTGATCTGCATTCATGTGAGGAACTTATGAATTAATAATATTCTTAGACAGAATTAGGGCTTTTCAAAGAGATGAAAACTCTAAATATAAACAGTGCATTATTATTATTTTAATTAGAGAATTACAGAGGAAAACCAAAGGGAAAACTACCATACTGCCAATTTTTCCCCTGCTGTCATGACAGTTCCTTCTACACAGGTGCTAAATGGCTGCCAAAATATTGAGAGGAACAGATGTTAAACCTGGCATCCTCTACTAGTAAGCACAGAACTTCTAGATAAACTTTACTCCCACCTGGGTTTGCTATGTTTAATAAGCACATCATGAAGTCAGGGGATGTGTGACTTTTCCAAATTATTTTTTTTTTCATCCATGTCTCAAATTCATCTATACATCTTTTTTCTGCCTCTGGAATATTAACAGGAAAATATTAGTGGGAGGATACAGCTCACTTCTGAGTGACTTCATGATTGGCAAGTATGTTACTATGTCATTAGTTTCTGAGGAATAACTGCAATAGTTTCTTATGATCCAAGTTTTTCTGCTAGCTACTTTTTCCTGTCTTGGATTGTGATGGCTTCCTTGCTGATTCTTTGTTGGTGTAGCTCAGGGATGTGAAACTGGCTGGATGCATCACATGCAGGCCATGCCCACCCCATCTCCACGAAGGGAAAAAACATCCCGAAATTGTCACATGACATCAATATGACACCACAAGTTTGACACCCATGATATAGCTGCTGGCTTTCCACCTCCTTCATTTTTTTGAAATTGCTTTTAATAGATTTTTGGATGTTCAGTGGGACAGGGCATTAGCAGAACTCTTTGAAATTACTCAGAGATGGGAGAGCCTGATTTATTTGCTATTATTATTATCTATTCACAACAATGTGGAGTCACCACTGCCATTTCTTGAAATGGTGTTGACCTTCATACTCACTAAGTTTGTCACAAGAGCTGAGGATGTTGCAGTTATCCGATACTATATGTGTGGATCCAAGCAGTGGTGGGATTCTACCGGTTTGGACCAGTTCAGGCAAACCAGATTCAAACTGGTATTTGAACCGACCTGTTGGCCCTTTCCACCCTGCCCCGCCCCTACCAGAAATCTCCATGTGGCCCATTTTCAGTGCAGGCAAGTACATGGTCCATGCGGAGGCTCTGGGAGGGAGGGAAATGGGCCTTCCAGAAATACCAGAAATCTGTAAACAGGCCTGTTTCTGGCTTCCAGAGAGCCTCCAGAGCCTGGGGGAGGCCATTTTCACCTTCCCAGAGGCCCAGGAGAAGCCTCTGGACCCTTGGGAAGGCAAAAAATACCCCTCCTGGAAGTACCAGAAGTCTGGAAACTGGCCTGTTTCCAACTTACGAAGGGCCTCCAGAGCCCAGGAGAAGTTTTTTGCACCCTCTCAGAGGCCTGAGGGAGGCCTCTGGACCCTTGGGAAGGTGAAAAACAGCCCTCCTGGAAGTACCAGAAGTCTGGAAATGGGCCTGTTTCTGGCTTCTGGAGGGCCCCAGAGCCTGGGGGAGGCCATTTTTGCCCTCTCAGAGGCCCAAGGGAAGCCTCCGTACCCCTGGGAAGGTGAAAAATGGCCCTTCCGAAAGTTCCAGTTGGCCATGGCCACCATGGCCACATCCACCCAGCAACTGGATAGCGAACCAGTTGCTGGGATTTTTGAATCCCACCCCTGGATCCCAGTAGTGTGGCCTTGTGCAATTGACAGGTGAAGATTTTGTCAACGTGCCTATTTTCTAAGAACTGTCCAAGGTACTTTTTGGTATGGCACCCAGTGTGCTGACAGCCACTGGGACCATCATGGAAGATTTATGCCATAATCTTTCAATTTCCAGATCTTTACACTTTATGATCTTCTCCATTCTATTATACAATTAGGGTTCATCACACAGCCAGCCAGAAGTTTAGAATGGGTTGTTTTTGTTTTTGTTGTTGTTGTTGTTGTTGTTGTTAGTCACTCAATTCCAAAAAGACTCAGGGCAGCTTATTATATAGCCAATATGCATGGGTTTTTTTAAAAAAATCAACTAAAATAACATGACCTTCCAAGCTAAGATAGCGTTCCCAACATTCAGAAAAAATAAAAAGCCAGCAGAGTTTCTGCAGATCCAGTAATGTAGCCACTCTGTCCAAATATGCCAGGTGGACAGAAAGAACTGTATATAGGCAATGCGCAGCAGTGGGATCCTACCTGTTCCACTACCGGTTCAGTGATCGCACCAATCAGATGAGAGGATAAAGAAGAGAAAATTGAAGGGCCAGGTGGGAGGGCCAATCCTGTGGTTTTCTCTTCTTTCTCCTCTCAGCTGATCGTCAGAGGCTTTTTTTACTACCAGTTCAGTTGAACCGGTCCGAACTGGTAGCATACCACCACTGGAAATGCTTCATATAACCAGGTTCTATATCATGAAGAGCTCCTTTGTCTTATACTGTTTGCTGAAGAAGACTGTCTGAATGAGAGGTATGTTTTCTGTCTCTGATGACATATCTTAGGATATGTGTCTCATTTATAAATAGCCATTAGTTGAACAGTAAACATTATCTATGTGTCAGTTAAATTAGAAAGCAGTCCAAGATTAGGAGAAAACTTCAAAAACTGGAGGGAGGGGAACTGGGACTGTAGATCCAGCAGCCGCCATGAGAAACGTGAAGTTCTAGCTGGCTTTCTACCTGTTTGTAATCCTGCAAAGAAATATTGTCTGAAATCAGCAGTTAAATCTATGAACCTCTTTGTCAACCCTAGAAATAGAATATAATATGAATTTGTGAGATTACATTCAAGGCTAAGGATAATGTATGCCATCCTTATTTCTACTCATAGTCTAAATTAAAATGTTATACATTGATGTAAGACTGGCCTAGGACTTGAAGATTTTTTTTTATTGTGACTATTTTGCATTGGGTTATTTTTCTTTTAATGGAAGTCTTAGAAGTCATAATTCATCAAAAATAGATTCAGGAAGTGAATGATAGCTCATTTCCTTGAAAGATCTATCACTTTCTGAGGTACAGAAGTGCTGTATGTAAATACCATACAAATTTCTGATGCAGACCTGAATACTAATTTAGTATCCAATCTAATTTACTAATTTTAACCTAAAATGTTGGCTCAATAAATCTGAGTTTTATGGACCTATTATGTCTGCTCATCAGTTCCAAATTGTCTCATGAATGTATGAGTGCAAAAATATTACTTCTACATCATTAGCCATGTCAATGTGTCTTAACTACTAAGATAGGTTTTGTTATTTAACAAGTTTGAACACACTGTGTAACTCCAACTAGTGACTTGAACGACTAACCTTTCCATCAGTACATAGGAAGGAAGCGCAGTGAAAGAAGACATACTAACAGAGGGCTTCCCACCACTAATAACTCACAGAAATCTAAATGTTTTCTGTTATAGGCAATATACAGATAGTCCTTGAATTACAACCACAACTGAACTCAAAATTTCTATTGAGACATTTGTTAAGTGAGTTTTGCCCTTTTCTTGACTCAGTTGTTAAATGAATCACTGCAGTTGGTAAGTTAGTTACTCAGTTGTTAAGTGAATCTGGTTTCCCCATTGACTTTGCTTTTCAGAAGATTGCAAAAGATTATCAATGAGCCTGGGACACTGCTGTTAGGGATACACCCTAGCAGAATCTGCACGGCAGTCAGGCAGGCAGGCAAAATATGTGAGATAAACGTTTTTGTAGCTTACACTCAGTAAAACAGATACACAGTGCTAGTTAAATAGTTTATTCCAGTAAGAGTTATAGCATAATCAAACAGTCCATATATCATTCACTAATTCAGTCCATCCAGGGATTATTCAGTTGCAAATTCCAGTGTCGAAAAAGAGAGGTCAGTAAACTTACAAATATCAGTCCAGGAATATATCTCCTCGCAGTAGAGATATGAAGAAGTCAAAACTTCTCTCTTCCTTCAGCAACTCAGCAGTAGGGAAAAAATACGCAGTTAACAAACCATCAATCCATCAAACCAGTCAGTCGTCAGGAATCGTCAGCTTCTCTTGCTCCCTCTTATGGTGGTTCAACACCGCACCCAAAATTACATGCTTTGCAGTTTAAAGTGACACACACTTAAACTTACTATCATAGTTTATATATATTATTTTACCCAAACTACATTAGGTAACCTTGTTATTCCTAACAACTGCAACTAGTCATAAATATGAATCAGTTGCCAAGCATTGGAATTTTGATCATATGAGTATGGGGATACTGCAAAGATCGTAACTGTGAAAAATGATCATAAGTCACTTTTTTCATTGCCATTGTAACTTTGAACGGTCACTAAACAAACTGATGTAAATCAAGAACTACCTGTAGCATGTTATTCAAGAGATACTGGCTTAGATTATAGGAGTATTTCCACTCATCTCTGACAGAGCATGAAGTGATGCTATCATTGAATTTTATTTATAACATTCACCATAGTGAGATGGGCAGCAATATAAATTATATTTATATTAAATATACATTTCATAAATAAGTAATATAATAAATATACTGGTTTTTGTGATTGAATTCCTTATGATTAGGCTTTAGTTATATAAAGAAAATCCTCCATATGTATTCCTATATAAAGAATGTAAATGAAACAAGAAAAGAAATTTAGTGTTACTCTCTTCCCTTCCCGTGGTACCAGCTAACACATACAGGACACAACAGGAAATTCACCAGGGATAGTCACCACAATTTTAAAGTTTTACATGAATTAAAGTAAGGATATTTTTTATGGGAACAGTGAAAGCTTTATATATTTTGAAAGTAATTTAATTTTCACAGATTCCTACAAGATGTCACCCCATGGTCATAGCCATAGGAACCTTGGGGAGCCAGACTATTAAAATGATAATATATGAAGACCAAGATTAATTATACAGACAACAAAAATCTCCCTTAGGTGGAAGGATTTCAGCTTTATCACTGGAATCCTAATTACAAATTTGCTTTGATCCGTACCTGTTTTGTCACTTTCAGAGCAAAGGAGCACATATGTTCTTAATTTATAAAGAGAACTAGACAGAGAGAAACACAAAAAGCACACTAACGATCGCCATAAGCCAATTCATCTGTTTAAATTTTATTACCTCTGAAGAATTTATGCAGGCTGACTGGTCAAGGGACTAATCAAAAAATCATGTGCAGAAATGGCACAGAGATAAAATCATATCCAGGGATGGGGAGGACTGAAAATGTTGTATAGAAACGTGTTCTAAAAGCAAATAGAAAGAAACCATCTGATTGTCTAGCATAGTCATCATTTGCTTCTCCCATTCATTCCTCAATATTTTTCCTCCCAGTCAGAAGCGAAGATCAGGGGTGGGCTACTGGGGGTTCACAGGAGTTTGGGAGAGCCCCTAACTAAGATTCTGTGCAGTTCAGAGAACCTCCAAATTCCTCTCTTGGCTGGCCCTGCCCATCCCAATCTGCCCCTCCCAGGAGTCCCTATGTGGCCTGTTTGGCATGCAAGTAAATGCAGGGCCCAATGGGGAGGCTCGAGGAGGGTGGAAAACGGGTCTCTTGGAAGTTTGGGAAGGCCAGAAATGGGCCCGTTTCTGGCTTCCAGGGAGCCTATGGAACCTGGGGAGGCTGCTTTCACCCTCCCGGAGGCTCAAGAAAAGCCTCCAGAGCCTGGCTAAATGGCTAGAATGGCTAAAACACCCCCCAACACACACACGATGGCAATGCCCACCATGGGCACACCCACCCAGCAACTGGGCAGAGAACCCTTTGCTAAAATTTTTGAAGCCTACCCCTGGCGAAGATGCTTCTGAAGATGTGATCTGATCCTTCCACAATTTGAGCAATGAATATCTTAGTGATAGGCTTTTCCAAGAGGTAACTGGGTTGGTTTTTGTTTTTGTTTTTTGTTTTGCCTTTACATCTGCTACTTATTTTATTCATAGCAATTGCATCCCTCCTTTTCAAAATGAAAGTGAAAAGGAAGAGAGAGAGGAAAGAAGGGTAAACAAGGTTTGACATTTCAGTTCTCTTAAAATTTTAGCCATTGTTTCCTTCATGCAAAATATCTCTTTTTGTCCAGCTTGCAACTTTGCTGGATGTAGTGTCTTTGGTTGGAACATGAGTTTAACTAACATGAGCTAATTAGTAATTAATTCATTTAACTGGTATTATTTTGAGTTTGAATGCCTAATCTATACATACGTCATACACATTTATTTGGTTGAAATTCTGCAGTACAAGGATAACTGCAACTAGTCACTGTTAATTAAACTAAATGAATACAGATAACTTCCCTTATCTTTACCCCTTCCTGCCTCAGAATAAACCTAGTTTAATTTTACATGTCACAGGAGTCTAATAACATTTGCTATATTTTAAAAGATGACCTGTGTCACCTACGTATGTCAGAACAGAAATTTTACAAGTGTATGAATAAAAGAAAGAAATGAAAAGACAAAAATTCTAGTGCCATATTATTATTATTCTCTGAGGAAGCATGCAGAGTTGGCCTTAGCAGTCAGAAAACTTACAGCATTTTTCTCTGTGCCCTTCCAGTTGATTGCAAAGAGATGAGTAGACATATAACCATTTTATGTTTTGAAGTATAGCTTTATTGCTTTAGAATGATTAAATTAAGGTGTCGATAGAATTTTATACCCCTTTTCATTTTATACACTTATACTGTGAAGGCCTTCAGATACAAGAAGTAGGATTTTATCTTCATCCTTATTATGATAATTTATTTATGTGTTTGGTCAGTGATCTGAATCTTATCCAGACTTAGTAATATACTGCTGAGATAGTGGTCTACTGATGCATCACTTTATTATACAGTGGAGCATAAATGAGACTGAAATAACATAATTCAGGAGTCATTCAGCCAATGAGGTTTCTAAATCCAACAGGTAGCAATAAGGTGCTGTAGTATTTCAGAGACTCTTTGTCTGGGCCAATATTTGCTAGCGGACATTCTATTTAATTTTGAAAGACTTACATAAAATATGAACACCGCAGCGTGACAGTCCTAATGCATTGCTAACAGTGGCTAAGAAACAGCTTTTACAAATCATCTATATTTTCAATTTATGAAAGCAACGAACTTTTACTGAGTGCTTTCTCTCCCCTCTTCCCTGCAATAAAGCTTTTACAGCTTGACTAAAGAAGGAGCACACAGCCTGGAAAAGCCTGGTAAGATGTCATCCAATCTATCACATAAATTATGTAAGAATAGCTTAAATGAATTTCTGGCATTTTATTTCTTGCAATAATAGCACTCTAGTATTTCATAAACCATAACATGCCACAGAAAGCACTTCAGTCTAATTACGGTGCCTATGTTACTTCTGTAATGTAATATTTCTGGGTTTTTTTCTTTTTCTTTCTTTGAATTATCATTTTTAAATCCATATTGAATACCCTTCCCTCCATATTATAGCAAATCAACCAAGCCATGGTTGCAAGCTGGAAAATGTTACTTTAAGACTTTCCAACTCTCTTTTTTCAGTATAATTATTCAATGTAAGACAACTCATTAGGTTATTTTCCTCAAATGTGTATTAGATGTTAAAGAAATACTTAACAATTTACTTCTTCCTCTTTGTTCATGATGTCAGCAATGAAAAGGGAGGAAGGAAGGAAGGAAGGAAGGAAGGAAGGAAGGAAGGAAGGAAGGAAGGAAGGAAGGAAGGAAGGAAGGAAGGAAGGAAGGA
>NW_020769345.1:4810727-4836602 GCF_900518735.1 Pseudonaja textilis | reverse complement strand
GGAAGGAAGGAAGGAAGGAAGGAAGGAAGGAAGGAAGGAAGGAAGGATCTAACCATTTATCAAGACTTCAGGAGGCATTATATACTACTAATGTGGGAGAAAATTAAAAGACAACATTATCTAAAAATACCAGTCTGGTTGTCAATTATTGAAGCATTTGCATATCCAGTAATTTATGAATGGAACAAACAGTTAGATATGGCGAAATACTGAATGAAAAGGGTGAACTTAAATCTATATAAGAACTAGAGGAACAAGAAATAAGGATGAATTGGTTTTCATATGTGCAAATGAATTCTAAATATGATAAAGATTCTAAAACAGAAGGTTTTTATGATAAATTAACTGAGTTAGACAAAATTTTGACAGGTACTGATGAAAAAGGGATTAAAAAAAATTATATGGATACTTATTAGAGGTCAAATTAGAAGAAGAGCAAGTTAAAGAAACAGTGATTGCTTGGGGAAATTTTTTTGGATATGGGATAGATCTAGAGAAATGGCAAAAATGATGGTCTCAAAATTATAAAATGACAATGTCAACAGCATATAAAGAGAATTTATATAAGATGTTTTTCAGGTGGCATCTACCCCCGTCAAGAATATCAAGAATGTTCAAGAACAAATCTGAAAAATGTTGAAAATGTCATCAGACACCGGGCTCATATTATCATAGGTGGTGGACGTATGCAGAGGCTAAAAGATATTGGACTAAAATCCACACATGGTTGGAAAAAATGACCAAAAAATACCTAGATTTTAATCCAGAGATATTTTTATTAGGCATTATATCTGAAATATACAGTAGAGAATTGATATATTGATATATGTATTAACAGCAGCTAGAATTGTATTTGCTAAAAACTGGAAAAATGAGAAAATTCCAATGGAAGATGAAGTTATCAAGAAAATAATGGAGTGTACAGTAATGAGTAAATTGAAATTTGAAATTAGAGACCAAGAAGATAAACAATTTTATAAGATATGAGATTTATTTTATCAAGGGTTAGATAAAAAAGCAGGGAAATGAAATATTTTATAATACTTTATAATATAAGTACAATAGAATTGTAGAGATTAAGTAATGTATGGATACACTATTATTGAATAGATTGGTGATGATGAAATGAATATTATAAAGTAGGTTAAGTTAAAATGGTGATTTGCTTGCATAAAATGATGGAATGTTAGTAACAGTCCAATAAGCAATTAATAATGATAATAATATATATATATATATATATAGCTGATTTATAATATGAGGATTAATTTAAATTAGAAGGGAAAGACTGTAGAGACTGTTCACAAGAGATTTGTACCAACCGATACACTGTATGAAATTGAAAGATGGTTTATGTTTTATGTTTATGTTTTGTTTGTGTTTGTGTAAAAAAATAAAAAAAATAAATTTAGAAAAAAGACCCTCAGTCATCCAGGGTTCAGTTCAGAACTGAAGAAGCTTCTTGGATGAGAAGTGAAATACTTTCAAGCAAAACAAAGAAAAAGCACCTTTGGAAAGGAGCCAATATTTAGTTCACTTCTTCATGTAAGTCAGCGAGCAATAGAAAGTGATTACATCTCAACAGTCCAAAATGAATGGCTTAATTCCAAAGCACCAAAGTGAGATCCAAATCTAATCTCTTCTCTGCACAAACCAAAAACATATTTCCTAATACTTGTGTGGATCTGCAGGTTGCATTCTCCAGTATCAATATGGCACAGCATTATTTTTCAAGTTGAAAATGCTGCAACTATTTTTTTTCCTGCTTATCTTTTCAGCAGGGGGAGGGAAACACTGAAATACTGTAACCAAGTAGCCATCTAGATTATAAGCAAAATTTACCATAAATGAAACAGTGCAACCAAGGAGCTGCAGCTTTCCTGAAATCACACTGTTCCTTTTGCAGTATCTACTGTGGTATCAATAGATCTCATGGGAATCAATGATGGTTTTTAACAATATTACCTCTGAAACAGAGGTGGTATTCAGCAGGTTCTGACCAGTTCTGGAGAACCGGTAGTGGAAATTTTGAGTAGTTCGTATAACCGGCAAATATCACCTCTGATGGGAGATTTTACATTATCCTTCCCCTGCCATGCCTGCCAAGCCACGCCCACAGAACTGGTAGTAAAAAAATTTGAATCCCACCCTTGCTCTGAAAGTACTAGCTGACAATGGAAACTTGGGGAATGGACATGTTTCTTCAAAAAAACGCTGAACAATGAAGAATGCTATTCTCCGTATTTTGAAGGAGCACTTATACACTGTGACAGACTTCAGTGAGAATATTTAATTCGTAAGAAATCCAGTAATACGACTTCAAAAAATTAAATGACTCAATAATTATGAACTTTGGTATCATCTTAGTAAATATTACCATAGTTTACTAATAAAGAGAGGTGCATATAAGGGTGTACAGCATAGACATAAAAAAACTTCTGCACTTGACCCACTGGCTGGTCATTTTAATGATTTTGGAGCATTACTCACTGTTTTTTTATTGCTAGCAAAACTTGCTTAGAGTGAGCTACCAGATCTAGACTGCAAAAATCTGAACAATTACTAGGTGACACCAAATAATTTTATAATTCTTGGAATTCCGTTGATACTATGTATAGATCATCAAGACATTTACAGTGCAGATCTGAGAGCCTTAACTTAAAAAAAAATAACAGTTAAAATAGTCATTTAGTTTGGGGGACTACTTTATAATGTGTAAATAAACTCTTAAGGTAAATAATAGAAAAAACATCAACTTAGTAACAACAGTGGAATAAGGTATCTAGACAGATGCTAGAATCTCTTTGGTGGGCAGATACATGCAGTGCTTGGATAGACACTTGTCTGGATGCTTTAATTTGGATTCTTGCCATGAACAAAGGGTTGGATTTGGTATTTTATATCAGTGTTTCTCAATCTTGACAGATTTTAGAAGTGTAGACTTCAACTTGCAGCCAGTCATGCCTTCCCAGGCTGGCTAGGGAATTCTGGGAGTTGAGGCTCACACATCTGACAGTTGCTGAGGTTGAGAAACACTGGTCTAAATAGTCTGCTGCATCTAGAAAATTATCTGCAATTAGGTGAATGTATACATGTTAAATATAACATGTATACATTATATTTCTGTTTATAATTCTAATTATAACATGCATTTTCAGACTATCTCTTGATTTTTTTTCTTTGCATAAACAGTATGCAATCTGAAATTTAATGCTCTGTAGAAATCTGACATTTGGATTAACTGTCATATTTATTTATGTATTTATTTGTTTATTTATGTATTTATTTGATTTATATTGCCGCCTATTCGCCCATGGCAACTCAAGGTGGCTTATACAATGTAAAATAATATTTAAAACATATACTGGTGTGCAACTTTTTCTTCAAATTCACAGCAATATTTCACTTAAACAACTATACTATGTTTTATATGAAAAGTAGCATGTACTATATTAAAAGAATATTGTCAATCTACATAGCATTTTCCTGATTAAAATGCACCTATTAATAACATTAGTGTCTGGTTTATTCTTTTCCTATTCATCTGCTATTGATAAATAAATTTTAACAAAGGCAGAATCAATTGTTGTACCCATTGGGCCTGCCTCTAACCTTTATGGGAAGAGAGGATAATAATGAGGAAAGCATTACTTTGCTTGGGTGACTCAAAAGCTGTGCCAAGTGGGATTTAGAAATGTCTTCATATGCAGGACACATTCTGATCACTTTCCAGTGTGAAACATATGGTATCATGTATGCTCATCTCATTTCTAGGTTCACAAAAGTTAAACTAGCATTAATGGAGAAAGTCACATCCTACTTTCACCATTCTGTATCGAAATCCTATTTGAATGTACTTTTTATCACTTATCCAGATCCAGACTTGGGCATCCATATATACATTTATTAGTTTAGGTAATCCTTTGTTCACATCTGTTAGTAATGGTCACGTATACTTTTTTACAAATATCTCAGGTATATATGCAAGTTTTTTTTTTTCCTTTTAAATAAATAAATAATACTTACAGATTCATTTAAATAGCACAATAAACAGATATTGGGATTTTTTTTTAAAGGTGGGTTAAAGCAGTGGTGTGCAAGACCTTTTCGAAATTATTTTTTAAAATAAGAAGCTCTTGTTTCATTCTGAAAGGAAAGGTCTATATAACCTGGGGGAAATGCAGTGGAAATTCCTCTGGGCAGAAGTGTGAAATTGGGCAATTTCATAAAGAGATAGGCAATTCCTCAGATACTCTGGTTGTAAAGGTTAGACCAATATTTTAAATTGAACTTAGTAAACAACTGGCAACCAATTTACATATTTCATTGCTGGGTAACTCTTGCCAGAATGGACTGATTCAAAATAGGAGGTTGCATCTGGTAGAGTAAATTTAATTAAGTTAATTTAATTAATTTTAATTGGTTAAGATACCAGGCTATAAAACAGGAAACTCTGAGTTCTAGTCCTAGTTTACCCATAAAAGGGTGACTCTGGGCCAGTTCCTCTCTCTCTCTCGGACCAATGCAACTCACAGAGTAGTTGTTGTGGGAACAATAGGAGGAGGGAGGAGTGTGCTCCCAGCCTTGATTTACTTATAAAATAATAAAAGTGGAATAAAACTCTAATAAGTAAATAAATTGTTAGAATAAGTAAATAAATTGATAGACTCCACCTGAAGATCCATATGTATTGTAAGATCAAAGAGAATTGTTTATGGTAAGTGCAACCCCCTCCAAAACTGGGTGACTTTTCTAACTAAGCTTTCTATAACCATTTCTGATTTCAGTCTCAGCTTGTTCATTTTCATTTAGTCTATTCCATTTGAGCCAACACAGGGAGTAGCTTTAATATACTTTAATATCAATAGTTACATTCCAATTTGGCTCAGGATAGCCAAATGACCCCCAAAGCATTTCTTTATGTGCAATGTTGGGTGTAAAAACCCAACTTCATACTGATTGATACACGTATTTTTGTGGAATTAAATGTTCATTACTTTGAGGACAACTTCAAAGCTTCAATGGTAATGTTTCATATTTTTTGATAATTTCCTATGGAATAATAAAAAAACCCAAATATCTGCCTCTAATACTGTAGTTCTTATGTCAGAACATCTTTGGAGCTTGTATATTCCTTAATATTGATCTTTAAAATATCCCTTTGCAAAAGCCATTAGTTGCTTTGTTTGTTTATTTTTGGTTTCTTTGTGCCGTTCATATAATTATCCTACCCTACACCACACATTGTCAGCGCACATCATCAAAACAATCATAACAATTAAAAACAACAACAAAATGTAACAGTAGAATCCCTAAAATAGTGTATAAACATTGAGGGTCTGGGGGAGAAATCATTCAGTAGGTAACAGCCCCAGATCCAGTGCAGGGGATGGAGGGGAAAGAATCAGACCTTTAATGTATTTTGAAAGATGGATAGATTCAGGGCTAACCAAATTGGAGGGAGATGTTACTCTAAACAATGAGAGTGGTCTCAGAGAAGGCAACTTTCTGGGTCCTATTAGATGACATTCACCAAGTGATGTATTCTGAAGCATACTAACTCTGTTAGGCCTAGACAGGCAGATGTAATTGATAATAGATGGTCCCACAAGTAACCTCCCCCTGCACCATGAAGGGCTTTATAGGTAAAAACCAGAATCTGAATTACACTCTGAACTGCCTTGATAAGTAGCGCAACTCATGGGGTAAATGTGTTATACCAACACAGTGGGATATCCCCATAATTATCTGTGCCACAGCATTCTGAACTAGACACAGCTTCTGAGTGATCGCTAAAAGCAGCCCCATGTAAAGTTCATTGCAGTAATCCAAATGGGAGATGACAAAGATGTGAATGACTGCAAGCCAGGCTTTGCAATCCAGAGCAAATGCCCTTAACAAACAAGGTGGAGATATTCAAAAGTCATGGCTACCATTGGTTCTTCAAGCAGGAGTTCCAAGTTTAAACTGTGCACTGGATTTCTTTGAGGCAGAACAATTCTATCCAGCACCCAAAGATAGAATGTCTTTGGTCCCAGGGCTCTCATAATCCATAGTCACCCAGTGTTACTTTCCTCCCCCATCCAAATTCCCTATAGCTTTAAATGTTCCTTCCTTCTCATGAATTAACTTTTCCTCCCATCTTCTGAGGTTCTGAGGTTTTTAGAGTTTCAGAACCTCCTGTTTGTTTTTGTTCAGTTTATGAAAAAGTGACCATTTTTCCAAAAGTTTCTGTCAGAAAATAAACCAAATATTTCACCTGCTTGCTATTTCAAGTGCAATTTCAAGACACCTACATTCCATCTGCTTCCCAAGTAGATGGATCTTAAAAACATGATCCATCATGTTTTTATGATGGATAAAAAATGGATAAAAGAGGCAGCAGCTTCAATTCAACACTGAAGTTAAAGAAACAAGAGTCCCAACTAGGCTCAAAAAAAATATTCATCTCTCTTCATCACTACTATGTATACAAACAGACAGACAGACAGATAGACACACACACACGCACACTTACACACCCACACCAAGAGAATAGATATATTGTTAAGTTTGGGAAAAGAGAGGCTGAACCAGAGCATGAGTGCAACAATACTTTATTATAACAATAAAGGGCTGACTGTGCTTGCCACGCCTGGAACTGTCTCGCAGCGATCAGCAACTGGTCGGACCCCGCAGCCTGCTTTTATAGCTGGCTGCTGGGGAGAACCAACCAATGGGTAACGGGGAGAACGCCCCCGCAAAGTGAATGGACCTGAGTGAGAACTCCTAGAGTCCTCAGGACATAACACCCCTTCCCCCCAGATGCGAACACGCATAGTCTTTGAGGTAGGCAGGAGGTTTATGTTGGCGCCCGGAACGGCGCAGCTCTGGAACGCTGACTGTCCGCTCAGAGTCTGTCTGGGAAGGCAGAGCCGAGTGAGTGTCACCAACATGCCCCTTGGTTCGGGCAGGCCCGGGACTCATAGGGTTGGTCACTGGTGACGTGCTCCCGTAGACTGGATCGGGCTGATCCACCGTCTGGGCGCCGCTGTCCGTGCTCGGGTTTTCTGGACTGATGGTTGGTGTGTACTGGTCTCCGGGAAGGATGTGGATGTGGGGTTGATGCTGAGACCTCCCGTCGCTTTGTGATTCTGGGTCCCTGCTAGTGTGGGTGCTGAGGCGCCTACGCAGCTGGTCCAGGTGCCTTCTCCAGACCCGGCCGTCCTCCAGTCTGACCCGATACGACCTTGGTCCGGTGATGGCCACGATCTCGCCCGGGATCCACAGGGGGTCACCAGCGAAGTTCTTCGCGAATACTGGCTCCTGTAAGATAAAATGTCTAACCCCCGATGTGGAAGCGAGGGGAGAGTCAGGGCAGTATTGTGGATGAAGTCTGTCCAATACAGTCCTCAGACGCCTGCCCATCAGGAGCTCAGCTGGGGACTTGTTGGTGACTGAACAAGGAGTTGAATGCTGGCTCATCAGGAAACGCGAGAGTTTGTGGTGCCAGTCATCCTTACTGAACCTAGCCAGGGCTTCTTTAGTGGTCCTGACGGCCCTTTCAGCCAATCCGTTACTGGCAGGATGAAATGGGGCTGTGAAAATGTGGCGGATACCCAGGTTGGCAGCGAAACGGCTGAACTCGGTTGATGCGAACTGCGGGCCATTGTCGGAGACAATGGAGTCGGGTAGCCCGTGCGTAACAAACAGGCGTGTTAGTACATTGGTGATTGCTTGTGTGGTGGTCGTGGATAGCTGTGCAATGTCAATCCATTTAGAATAGGCGTCCACGACCACTAGGAACATCTTCCCATGCAAGGGGCCGGCCAGGTCGATGTGAATTCTGGACCACGGAGCGCTGGTGCTCTCCCATTTAGTAGGGGTGGCAATAGGAGGAGCAGGACGGGATTCCTGGCAAATGTTGCAGCAACTTACCCATCTGACAACGTCCTCGTCGAGGCCTGGCCACCATACGTAGCTGCGTGCTAATGCCTTCATTCTCACAATGCCAGGGTGTCCCTCGTGCAGCACCTCCAGGACTCGGGTACGCAGTAAGGTCGGGATGACCACTCGAGTGCCCCACAGTAGACAGCCCTGCAAACTGGACAGTTCCTGCATGCGGGTCTTGAAGGGTGAGAATTTGTTTTCAACATTGCCACCTGGCCACCCCCTCCTCACCCAGTCGAGCACCTGGGCGAGCGTTTTGTCTGCCTTGGTTTTAGCAGCAATGTCAAGGGCAGTGATGGGGAGGTCCAATTGTGTTACCTCGAAAATAGCGTGGACAGGAGCAGGGTCTTCAGCCGGGGCCGGCAAGGGACAGCGGCTGAGAGCGTCAGCGTGGGACAATGTTTTACCTGGCCGGTGTATGAGTCTGTAGGAGTAGGCTGCTAGGAAGAGGGTCCATCTCGTCATCCTAGGGGAAAGGACTTGAGGGGTCTGTTTGTCCCCAGCTAGTAGACCCAGGAGGAGCTTGTGGTCTGTGACCAGCTCGAAAAAATGGCCAAAAAGAAATTCGTGAAATTTTTTCACTGCTGCAACAGCTGCTAGAGCTTCCTTATCGATCTGGCTGTAATTACGCTCTGTTGCGGAGAGCGTTCTGGAGAAAAAGGCAATGGGAGCCTCGGCGCCATTGGGAAGCCTGTGGCTTAATACTGCCCCAATTCCAAAGGGGGATGCGTCTGCTGCCAGCACTAAAGGAAGGTTTGGGTCGAATTGAATAAGTACCGCCTCTGACGTGAGTAGTGATTTCACGGCGTGAAAAGCATGGTCTTCTTTGTGCCCCCAGTGCCAAGGTGACTTTTTATCCAGTAATCTGTGTAGGGGTTCAGCTACTGATGCTTTATGGGGCAAGAAAGATGCGTAAAAGATTAATAGCCCCAAGAAGGCCTGTAGTTCCGTTTTGGAGGTTGAAGTGGGTGCCTCGTGAATTGCCTTAACCTTGGACTCCAGGGGGTGAATGCCTGAGGCATCAATTTTATAACCCAGAAAGTCCACCTGTCTAGTGGCAATGGCGCATTTTTCTTTTTTCAATTTGAGGCCATGCTGTCTGAACCTCTCTAACACTGCTCGAACTCTCTGGAAGAGTTGGGGTCTGTCCCTGGACGAGACCAATATGTCGTCGAAGTAGGGTACTACTCCAGGGAGGCCCTGTAAAATCCGCTCCATGAGGGATTGAAAGATACCTGGGGCAACACTTACGCCAAATTGGAGACGCTTGCATCTGAAAGCACCCCTGTGAGTGACAATGGTCTGGAGTTCCGCTGTTTGGTTGTCAACAGGGAACTGTTGATACGCTTGAGACATGTCCAATTTGGCAAAAATGCTGCCAGGTTCAAAAGTGTGTAATAAATGCTGAATGACGGGCACTGGGTAAGCGCTAACTTGTAGAAACTTATTGATTGTGGTCTTGTAGTCCGAGCAAATTCTCAGGCTACCGTCTTTTTTGAGGGGTGTGACAATGGGCATCTCCCATTTGGCGAAATCTGTTGGCTCAATGACCCCTTGTTTTAATAGTTTATCCAATTCAGCATCTAGTTTTGGCCGAATAGCGAATGGGACCCTACGCGGTTTTAGCCTGATTGGGACTGCCTGGGGGTCGACTGAGAACGATATTGGGGTACCGTTATAACACCCCAGTTCCTCGCTGAATACATCTGAGTAATCAGCGAATAAGGAGTCAGTGTCTGAGGTTGAGACAGCATGGACTCCTGTTAGCCCTAGGCCGAGATGGGGAAACCAATCGAGCCCCAATAAGGTAGGGAGATTGCCGTTTACTACCACTAGAGGTAGGTGACCTTTAAAAGCTTTAAAACTGACAAGGAACTTGCCTCTGCCGATCACAGGAATGGTCCTCCCCTGGTAGTCCTTCAGGCTAAACTGGCACTTCTGGAGCCATCTAGTAGATAGGCTGGGCTGGAGCCTCTTGAGGGTGTTCCACGAGATAATTGAGAGCGCTGACCCTGTGTCAACCTCCATGCGGCACGGTTTACCTTCTAAGTAAACGGAGAGAGAGATTTTACTAACAGTGTGGCAAGTGTGTTTGGCACGGTGATGTGTGCGACAGTTCAATACTTGCCTCTGCGGCCCCGAGTGTGAGACGGGAGGGTGCCTTTGTGCTGAGCCTTGGGGAGCTTGGCAGACTCTCGCGATGTGTCCCCTTTTATGGCAGTTATTGCAGGTGGCTCCTTTAAACTTGCAGGTGGCCCTCAGATGAGATCCACCACAGGCTAGGCACAGTGTGATGTGCTTGGGTGGACCGATGTTTTCTTGTTTGGCTCCTACCTGCGGCCGTCTGTCGTTTGAGAGGCGGTGGACGTCGTTTTCATCACTCAGGGATTCCTCTGCTACCACCTCCTCGGAGTGGACTGGGATTGATGTCAGCTTGGCAGTCGGGCCATGGATTTCGGTGGCTGAGTGCGCTGCCAATTCTGCTGCTAAGGCCTCCTCGACTGCTTGTGCGAGATTGAGGTCTTTTTTCGCGAGGAGGCGCCTTTGAAGGTGTAGGTCCTTGACCCCACAGACTAGTTGATCAAGGAGCATGTCCTTCAGGTAGGTTCCAAACCCACAATGCAATGCTGCTGTTCTGAGAGCGGCCATATACTGATTAATGGTTTCCTTGTCCGCTTGCTTCCTCATACGGAAGGTGAATCTCCTGGCAATCTGTGAGGGCCTGGGAGAATAGTGGTTAGTGAGGATTTCAAGTAGCTCTGACCAAGGAACGTTTTTCAACTCACGTGGAGCCACGAGGGCTGTGACAGTATCGAAGACGATGGCTCCACAGTAGATCAGGAAATACGATTTTTTCCGATGTTCTCCAGCATCAGCAAGCCCAATTGCATCGATATAATGGTTAAAACGGTTCTTGTATGATTCCCACTTCTCCTCATCCGGTTTGAACGCTGGGAAGACTGGATTGGAGTTCATGGTGATGGGACCGGTAGAACAACCTGTGGAAAAATCTCTCTGGGGCAGCAGAAAAATGTTCTAGTGCCTGTGGCAGGCAAGTGATTTCAGCTCTGGAGAGGCTTTTCGCAATCCTCTCTCTCTCTCTGGGTTAGCCACGTTTGGCCGTCAGCCGTTGGTGGCGTTTAAATTCGCGCCTGTGTGGGCGTCAGTGACTTGACTACAGCGCTGTGCTGTGCCTTTTAGGTTTGAAATTCAAATGACAGCCGTTTGAATTTCGCGCCTAAACAATGAGCGGCTGCGGCTCGCAGCGCTTCACTTTCCCTGTAGCTGGGCTAACAAGCGGCTACAGACGCTTCTAACTTTCGATCTGACCGCTCTCTCTGGCTGCGGATCAGTGTTCGCTTCTATTGCTTGCTGGCCGCTTTCTCTGTCGGCGGACCAGCGTTCGCTCTTTTTGTTTGCTCTTTTTGCTTGCTGACCGCTCTCTCTGGCTGCGGATCGGCGGCTAGTGACTCAGCGGTTGCATGGTGCTTCTGGTAGCCATCCCACCTTCGTCGCCAGTGTTAAGTTTGGGAAAAGAGAGGCTGAACCAGAGCATGAGTGCAACAATACTTTATTATAACAATAAAGGGCTGACCGTGCTTGCCACGCCTGGAACTGGCTCGCAGCGATCAGCAACTGGTCGGACCCCGCAGCCTGCTTTTATAGCTGGCTGCTGGGGAGAACCAACCAATGGGTAACGGGGAGAACGCCCCCGCAAAGTGAATGGACCTGAGTGAGAACTCCTAGAGTCCTCAGGACATAACATATATCCTTATATTAAAAGATGGTCTGAGTTCTAAACATCTGCTATTCATCTTCTTACAATGATTGTGCCTACAAACTAAAGGGTACTTTTAAGATCTGTGAAATTTGATAATATGAAGTACAGTAGAAGGTATATTTGTCCCTTTATCATTAATTGAAAATCTTTTTTATCATTGGAAAAATAATTCTCTCTCTTTCTATATTTATATAGACAAGATGCACAAAAGAAAAATCTTATCTGTAAATCACTCAGAGTCACTTAGATAATAAGATGGATGGTGTATAAATTTGATAAATTCGATAGGTAAAGTAAATCAATAAAAAGTATTTTTATAAAGTATTTTTAAAAAGTATTTTTTTCAAAACATTAAACCATTGGAATATAAATGTCATTTAAAAACCTTTTCAAACAATCAAACAAATAAAATTAGGCATTAAAAGACAATACTCTGTGGTCTTTCATGCTAATCTTGAAGGCCAGGAAGAAGTATGCCAGAGTGGCTAATCCGGAGTCCCAAAGCTACAACTCTGAAAACTGAAAATCCACAATATCTTACTCTGAACAAATGTGGAGCATGTCCTATTAGTTCATAATTTCATTAGGCAGCAGGCTCATATAAATAAACATGAAGTATGTAGAAGCAATATTTTGCTGGGTATTAAAGTTAAGAAGCAGTACTTTGAACTGAACGTGAAAGTTATTGCAGAACAATATATTACTCAATGTGCTCTTGCAATTCTTATACTAATCAAAACAGCAGAACTTCTTTCCTGTGTTCTGAATTTAAAATAACATTTTAACACATTTGGGATTGTAATTTCCTGCTGTGATTGTTTTCCCCACATTACATGCCTGTCTTATAGCCTACTCCACTATGACATGATACTTCTCCCATTCTTTTCTTAGTTAAGTAAAGTTTTAACACAGAGAGATGGGGGGCCTATAAAACCCATTTCTGCATGATGTTAGTAAACTCTTCCTCCTGCCCTCCTGCCTGTGTTTGCAAGATTATTTGCAAGATAAACCCAATTCAAAAAAAGTTGATGCATACATGAGTGCAGATACTATGCCAGAGTTCTTGTCTGCACTGCTGTCTCAAAATTTAATTACCTCTTTGAAAAGGGAAGATGCAAGAGCCAACAATGACAAAATCTACCCAGGCAAGCAGTATAACATGGGCATATGTTCTTAATCTCTTCCTTTGTACTTCTTAAATGCCCTTGGTGGTTATGTGAAATGTGTTAAACAACCCTACTGGAAAAGATGGCTGGCTTTCATTATACTCTGAGGGCATTTCCACCCTGAACATTTAAGGTATTTCTGTCCTGTAGTGATGCTGGTTTGTGAAAAAAATGGTATGAACTATGATATTTTTGTAGTGACTTGCAAGGGATTTTTCTCCAAATGAGAAGCAACTGTAGCCCCCACAGGGCAATTCCAGTTAGTTGTCATACAGAGTTTGCCTTCTTGTGTACTTGTGATCCATCTTATTATTTGTTCCTACTTTTCTAAAGTATAAGCCACCCAGCGACATATGGAGTTTGGCAGTTTCTAAATTTATGAAATAAATGACTTTTTTTTAAAAAAAAAAAATCTCAATCTAACTTTCCTTTCTAGGGAAGCAATTTTCAAACACTTTTCTTTGTGTAGGTGGATCTTACTAGACATGTATACTTTTAAGTGTATTCATAGCTCTATCTATCATCTTTTTACATATACACAGATGTCAAAGCATATGCTTAAAACTCCAAAGTTACATATATACTGCAGAGTGACTGTTTTTTTGCTTTTTTCCAGATTTTTCTTGAGAAGGTCAATTATAAATCTTTATTAAAGCAATAGTGGTTATAGTGCTTGACATGTAGATCATTCCTGATTTGAAATTACAATGGGGAAGGGAGGGAGGGAGGGAGGAAGGAAGGAAGGAAGGAAGCCCCACCAGCCAAGCAGTAAGGCAAGTACCGGAACCAAATGGAATAGAAACTAAAAATGTACAGAGACAGTGTGTACTTCAAGCATTATTATGCCACCAAAAAAGACTTTTGGGGAAGTTGCAGTGCTTCTTTCTGAGGAAAAACAGAGAAAATGAAGCGAAAGGGCATTTTTATCTCCATCCAGATAGTGAAAATGGTTTCCTTGAACACAATAAAGTCCAGCTCACAAACAAAGCAGCAGTAGTTTGGCTGGCATAAGCTGGAAAATATCACTTTCAACTAAGAGAAGGAAAATACACTCAAGGTAAACAGAAAATGACATATATTCCTGCTCTCCAGAGAGTGTTAGTGATCCATATGCATGATGACCAACCTCAGTTATGTTCTACGTGTCCAATGCATTGTAATTCAATAGGAATGAGATCGCTTTCTGGTTAAAGGAGTACATCAGCTCCTCTGTAGCCTATGACTGTCATTGACTATATCGATGGCTGACTCAAATTTTCCTAATCCAGTGAAGCCAACTAGCACTGGCACTTACAATTCCTCAGGTCCAGGTTTCATTTTCATATCCCTGTAACTTGAATCCATCCACCTTACCACTGGTAATCCTTTTTTCTCATTCCTTTCACCTTTCCCAACAGTAGAACATCCTTTGTGGAGCTAGGTCTTTCCATAATTATCCACTTATCCACTGCCATATCCGAACATCTAAGCATAATCTTTGAAAAATCTTTCAGGACCAGCTCCTTGCCAAATCTATGGTCACAAGCCACAGTCATCCCCATCTTCAAAAAGGGAGACTCCAGCCTAGTTGAAAATTACAGACCAATCTCTTTATGCTGTGTCAGCTGTAAAGTCATGGAATCAATTATTAACCAATCCATTATCCTCCACTTAGAGACAAACAACCTACTCTCAACAAACAGTTAGGTTTCAGAAGGAAACTGTCCGGTAATCTGCAATTCTTGCACTGTAAAAACATATGGACTACACAACTTGATCAGGGCAAAGCAATTGACGCAATTTACATAGACTTCTGTAAAGCCTTTGATTCAGTGGTACACGACAAACTACTCCTAAAACTAAGGTCTTATAGTATCTCTGGTCACCTGCATAACTGGGTAGAAGCATTTCTGTCGAACAGGCAACAAATGGTCAAAATTGGGAGTGTCCTATCAAATCCTGTACCTGTCAACAGTGGTGTCCCCCAAGGCAGTGTTCTAGGACCAATTCTCTTCATACTCTATATTAATGACCTCTGTGATTATATTTAAGAGCAACTGCCTTCATTTCGCTGATGATGTAAAGCTATTCAACACCACTGACAATGCTGCTACCCTTCAAAAAGACCTCGACTGTATGTCAGAATGGACAAACAAATGGCAACTTCATATCTCAACAAATAAATGCTCTATCTTACATATTGGCAAAAAAAAAATAATAATCAGAAAATAAAATACAAGCTGAATAGTCGAGACCTTGTTGATGACAAAAACTTTTTTCAAGGACCTTGGAGTACTCATCTCAAATGATCTAAGTGCTAGAGCCCACTGTAACTACATAGCCAAAAAGGCATTAAGAGTTGTTAACCTAATCCTGCGTACCTTTTTCTCTGGTAATATCACTCTACTAACTAGAGCATATAAAACATTTGCTAGACCAATACTTGAATACAGTTCATCAGTCTGGAACCCACATTACATATCTGATATTAATACAATTGAGAAAGTCCAGAAATATTTTACGAGAAGAATCCTCCACTCCACTACTTGTAGCAGAATATCTTATGCCACCAGACTTGAAATTTTAGACCCAGACGACCTAGAACTCCGTCACCTTCAGTTCAATCTAAGTATAGTACATAAAATTATATATTGCAATGTCCTACCTATCAATGAATACTTCAGTTTCAACCAAAACAATACAAGAGCACAAAATAGATACAAACTAAAGATAAACTGCACCAAACTTGATTGCAGGAAATATGACTTCAGCAACAGAGTAGTCAATGTCTGGAATACTCTACCTGACTCTACCTGTTATCTTCCCCAAACCCTAAAATCTTCAACATTAGACTGTCTGCTATTGACCTCACCCCTTTCCTAAGAGGTCTGTAGGGGGCGTGCATAAGTGCACCAAAACATGCCTACCGTCCCTGTCCTATTGTTTCTTTTTTTTCTTATTCGTATCCGTTTCATGTATTTATAACCATGTTTATACTTATACCTGTTATCTAATAATTGTTTAAATAAATAAATAAATAAACAAACAAACAAATAAATAATCCAAAGAATAATTTGAGCCTGGTCATTTGTGCCTTGGGTGAGAATTCATCTTGATTTGTTTGATAACTTTGATAATTTGTTTATTTCCTTGCCTGTCCATGATCTTCTTAGGAGCCTTCTCCAACACCAAAATTCAAAAAGACCTATCCTGCTTTTTCAAAGTTCAATATTCACCTCTATAGAATGAGTGGTGACTCAGTGGTTAGAATTCATTATTGCAGGCTAATTCTGCCCACAGTCTGGAGTTAGATCCTGACAGGGCTCAAGGTTGACTCAGTCTTTCATCCTTCCAAGGTCAGTAAAATGAGGACCCAGATTGTTGGGGACAATAGGCTGATACTGTAAACCACTCAGAGAGTGCTGTAAAGGACTATGGGCAATATGTAAGTGCTATTGCTATTGTTATTACAGGGAATACCTTGGCTTGCACAATTTTGCTCTTTGTACATCTAGACACAATATAATTTTGGAATATATTTTTTTTCAATGCTTTGAATATATTTTCATGCTTCATGTATCAAGTATTCATCCATGGCATATTTCTTGACTGCTGGTGTTTACTGTTGATGGATGATTTAAAAGAAGCTATCCACTATTTCAATATCATCATGTCCAAGGCTGGATGTCATTCCTACTGTCATTAGCTTGTTCTTCTTTATTCTTAATTTTAGTTCCATTATTTTATTGTGTTGCTTGGCTTTTATTTACTACAGCTTCCAGATTTTCTATAATCAATGAAGCACTCCCTGACTTCTTTTGGAGATTAGCTTTCTTCTTTCCACTGACTTCTTTTCATAGGCTTTCTCAATTATACAGCATGCATTGGCTATGCCTTGTGTTCCCCAGGCTTTTCTAAAACCAACTTATACATCTACCATCTTTTTTTCTATGTAGGTGTAGGAGATGACTAGACTGAACCCAAGTGAAGGGTCAATGCATCATCAGTCATTTGTCCCTCCAAGCCCACAAGAAATCTAAGTCCAGTCCCCCTTCAATTCCTCTGATTCTTATCTGCCGCATCATATACAAGAGTAAAATTATAATGCCTGAAACATTACATCAATTCTCATTTTCTTTTGTAAGAAAGCAAAGACACCTTCATGACAAAAAAAAAAAAAAAGGCATGGTGAAGTAGTATGGCAACTATTTGATTTGCTATCTCTGGTTTGTTTTGTTTTAATTCTGCAGAGCAGAGATAGTTCAATCTTAAAGTTGATGATCCTTTTTCTTGCACTCACACTCCCTAGATGCTGAATTTTATGAAAAGAATGAAATGGGAATTAAAGGTAATAAATTCCAACTTCATTCTTTTCATATAATTCAGCACCTAGGCTTTGTCTACACCTTTGTCTTGGATGAGCAGATCTTCTTAAAGCTTCTGTGGAAAAAAAGGATTGCAGCATTTCCATTTTTCAATAAGAAAAACATGAATTATGAAGAAAATTGTGGTTGACGGAGTCTCTGCTGTTATGTTATGTTGTGTTGTGTTGTGTTATGTTACATTACATTACATTACATTGTGCTACATTACGTTATGTCACACTATGCTATGTTAAGCTTGTTGTGTTGTGTTATGCCATATCATATATCATGTCATAATATTTATAATAAATATTATTCAGAAATATGTTATGAAACTTAGACTTTATGGAAAGATTTATCTCATATAAGAGATAAATCCATGATGGTGCAGGGTTAGAATGCAGTGTTGCAGATTAACTCTGCTCATGTTGCCAAGAGTTCGAATCTCTCAATCCTGAACAGCTCAAGGTTGACTCAGCCTTCCATCCTTCCAAGGTCAGAAAATGAGGATCCAGATTGTTGGGGGCAATAGGCTGACTCTGCAAATCCCTTAAAGAGGGCTGTAAAGCACTTTGAAGTTGTATATAAGTCTTAAGTTCTATTGCTAAGTGCTACCAATAGAAAGCTATTTCATCAAAATGAAGAAAATGAACACATAAATCCAATATTGTAAATCTTGGGTAACAGTGTCCTTGAAGAATAATATTTTCTCCTGCCCCAAATGCTCAATAAATCCACAATTTTTCATATAATGATAACGTTCAGATTTTGATATATAGTTAAAGAGCACTTTAAACCAAAATGATATTTATAAGAAAATATTAATAAACTTATGGTTATTAAACCAAATAGAGGAAAAGTAGACAAAGTCATATTATATGAGTAAATGTCCTTAGCCACTCATAGTTAAACTAAAAAGCAAAATTTCACAGCTGAGAAGTTCACCATTTTCTTCTTTATGTTTTTTAAAATGAATTTTATTATATGTGGTAATTATGTTTTCTTAAAAAAATTGAAAGCAAAACATCAAAACATCCAAATAATTCTGAAAATAAAATTCAAATTAAAACCACAAATATTTCAATACCAGGTAGTTTGATCCCAGAGTACATAAATGGAAGCCATCATAACGTTTTAATAAATGAATACATGTTAAAGAGGAGATATTGAACTCCAAACTCCAAATAACCTGAAGTCTTTTGGCTACAGGAGACAGTAGGAATAAGTCCCCTGATTCTTCATTTTTCACCCAAAGCCCACAGAACTATGTGGCATAATATTTGAGAGATCTCCTTATAGTAGAATAAAAAATATCTTTAGTGCCACTAGAGTTTGACTGCAAATCCTAAAGAGTTGTTATTTGTATACTTAAAAATTATCTGTATTCATTTCTGCCATCTAGTGATTATGTAGATTTTGCAGCTCTGTAGTCCCAGTGTAAATGTTATCATTACAGCAGAAAGAATCCATACATATAAAAGTGAAATACCACTCATGCATCATCACAAAATCTCCAGAACCATAAAGCCTACAAACTTGAAATTTGGCACATATGTTCCTCTTGGCTTCTAGGTGCTCACTAAGAAAGGATTTTTCAAAATGACCATCAGAGCATTAGTGTTTGGTATATTATTATTAATGCTCTTTGATGCTAAGGAGTTCTACTCCCCCTCAGCACCTGAAGAGAAATCTGTTCCAAATGCAAAACACAAGCAGAGGAGAGGAGCAGCAAACAGCTTTACTACAGAACAGTTGAGCTAAGCCATGCCCAGGCTCCTTGGTATCTCCTTCTTGCTCACACAGCAAATACTGTTTCAGTTTTCAAACACACTGACAGGATGCTAGCCAAATAAATACTGATGGATGCTGGGTTTTTCCCCTTATTTTCCTCCCAAAAAACTAAGCCCGACCACATCGTTTTGTAACGAAGCACGGGTATCGAGCTAGTGAGAAAATAATTCCAAATTTAAAAAATTGAAATATAAATTATTTCTGAGAGCTCTGTAGAAATGAAGCTTAAATGTAAACATGAAGAGATAACAAACAAGGTTAGAGAGGTAAAGGAAGCATCACAATTGGGGAGGGCGGGTGCTAAGAAAACTCTTTAATTAAAAAGATGGAATGCCATTTCTTTAGTGACCACCAGGAAATAAAATTGTAGTTCATTAGCGTTCTTTTTAGGTTCTCATTCCCACATCTACTGGATCAGGCTTCCTATATTTACTATCAAAATATCTTTCAATATCTTTGAATTAATAGAAAGCATGCTGGTATATATATTTATACATATTTTCAGTGAAAAAAATTCTCCTGATGGAAAAATAAATTTGGGGCTTAGATTTATATCTGATGAACAGTTTATCAGTTTCCCTTGTGTTTCACATAACAGTTCATCAAGGAAACATCTATTTGTTTAGTCTGAACATAATTTAATTTTAAACTATAATACTAAATCATGCTTCAAAGGAGCCAAATATTTATTATGTGTTTTCAGTCAACAACAACAAAAATGAATTCAATCAAAACTTCTCTGCAACTGCCCTAGTTTTAATTCAGAGAACTCTCATGTGGCATGAGGATCCTAGAAGTTCTCAAAAGTATCAAGATGGAGGAAAAAATAGCTCAATTATCTTTTTTCACAACAAAATTGAAGAAATTTTTTTTGGCTATGAATAATTTGGAGACAATGAAGGACGCCTGATAGATGTGAGTTGAAAGCGTCTTCCTGTGCTATTGGATGAGACTTAGTCTCTGTGGAGAGCAAACTTTACAAAATGACAAAATAGCAGGAGCTCATCTCTCAACATTTAGCAGATTTTAATCCTTCTTCTTTATAAAAAGCATTGTTTTGCTCTTGGTTTGAAAAAAGTTTAATTTTAGACCGATTTGAACAAAGGAAGACAATATTTACATGGTTATTCTTGGCATGTGAATCCCCAGAGCAGCTGTAACTTAAATTAAATAGAACGATCAAACAGTTCATCCATTAGTGAGTAAAAACAATTGCCAAAATAAGCATGGCGTGGTTCTATACACACAGCTGGCAACTGCCTTCAAGCTACAATTAATGGTAATTAAAGCCTCTGCCAACATGGGTGGTGATGTTTGGGATTCTATCTGGAGTTTCACTGCTCACAGGGCTATTTGATTTGGAAAAGGAGGCCTTTTGCTTCAGTAGATTGTAGTTCAGAATAAATAAAATTAAAGAGACTATTATCCTAACCTTTCCTTTCACAATATAACCCATAGGCAACACACAGCTAGCCACACAAGCAATACCACCATGCCACAGATGAAAAACATCTGATGGCAGCAACAAAGATGCAAAGGTTGAAATGATATAAAAGTTGTCTAGAACTTTCCTTTAGTCAGAGCTTGGAGAAGGACACAACTGATGAGAAGATTATCAGTTCTGAGGCATTTTGTTTCATTTAGATGAATTTCAGAGGGTCACCCAATTGTATGATCCCAATTTGGAAGAAAAGCACTGATTTTCAGCTATGCCTTTCAGGTGTCTCGATTTTTGTTTAAGCCTCTGGTTGGCTTAGTACAGGGGTGTCAAATTCGTGATGACACATTGATGACACCCCTGGCTTAGTATGTTTACTTCATCACACAATTTACCTCCAACTCCATCCCTCCAAAAATAGCAAACAGAAATTCTCAGCTTGTGTCATTTTGGTGACATCACAATATCATCTGCCATACTAACTCTGGCCAGGTGAAGGCAAGGAAAAACAACTAAATAAAGTGCAAGCATGGTCCTCACTATACAAAGGTTACCCAAGTTTCCTTTAAAGATGATAAAATAATGAGGTTATTAGTAATTCACTTGCTAGAGAACCAGGATGAAACCTGGAAATTTGTCAAGCATCTGCCATTACATTTCCACTTTAAGTTATGGTCTATGTTTATTTATCATAATTTATCATAATGCAGAGGAATGGGAGAAAATGATCTAAATGTATTCCTACCATTGTTCCTGAGGCAATAAAGAAATAAATATCCTTATTATTAGTCCTAAGTGAGAATATTAAATATAATTTACTGTAGGTTGCTGCTCTTTAAGTTCTTAATGTCCCTTTTGCTGCCACTCATTCACTGAAGTTTCTCTACCATTGGAAATGTGCTTTGTTTTATGGTTGTAACAAAACAGCCTGATCTAATACTGTTGTTTGTTTTTTATAAAGCAAAATTCATAATGCTTCCAGAGTTCCACATAAATGATAAAACAATGTTTGTTTGTTTCATTAAATTTAGAAGTCACCAAACTCCAAAATAACCCCAAGTCTTTTGGCTACAGGAAACAATGAGGATAAACTCCTTGATTCTTCATTTTTCACCTAACACCCACAAGAATATGTGGTACAGTCTCTGCTGACTGAGAGTTCTAGTCCCACCTGAGTCATGAAAATCAACTTGGAAGACTTTGGGGCAGACATTCTCTTTCAACCCAACCCAATCCAACTCATAAGATTATTGTTGGTAGGGAAATAGAAACACTTCACTACTTTGAGTTATTTCTAAAAAATAATAAGGGCAAAAATATCTATCTATCTAACCATCCATATGTCTTTCCATCCATCCATCCATCCGTCCATCCGTCCGTCTGTCTCCCAGATTTTTTTTTTAGGAGTGAAGCTTAGGTGTGATGGTGTGGTGGTGGTGGTGTGTGGTGGTGGTGGTGGTGTATGGTGGTATGTAGCTTGCTATCCATAAACTGGAGGTTTGTGGGAGGAAGCCACCAAACTAAGTTTCAGTCCAACATGATAAGGTTCTTAGTATTATGCAGTTTCACAAGCAGCACAGCAATTATGCCAACAGCAGTAAAAACAGTAAACATCACATCATATATAATTGAAATAATTATGTTCCCCAAATGAGCAAGCATTCCGTAATGGGAAGGGCAAGGAGAAGGAAATGCCCTTAAATGTATGGGGAGATCAATGAAGTCCAGTGAGAAAAGCAAGGTGATGCCTTCCTTCTCTCTGTCCTATAATAAGCAGAGGAAAGTTATTATTCCATGAACAACTTCAAAGATGAGGAGATAGTTCCATTTGTTATCCCCCTGGCATTTTAATCCAATTCATAAAAAAGAAGAAAATCCATACTTGGCTGGTGCTTAATCGAGAAAATTCCATTGGCTATATCAAAAAGTATTTTCTGCATCAATAAAACAATTACTACTGATTTCATTTTCTCTGGACCCTACATTTTCTCTATTTGCTGTTTTAAACTTTCTCAAAAAGCACATGAAGATATTTCAATTTTCAGGCAAAAGCTACTATACTTTTTTTCATCATGTATCTATTCTGTTGAATGTCCATTTATCTTTAAATATTCCAAGATTTTCCTTATCTACCCATATCCTCCTGCATGATATTTACTTAGGGTTCAGACTTTTTTTTCAGAATCCCCTTCCTGATTATTTTTCTTTAGTTATTTCCTACTTTATAGCCCAATCTGCTATAATAAATCAATGGTTTATTATAGCATATTTTTAAAAAATATATAATATTTTTAAAAAAAAAATCAATTATTTTTGCTTTGTTTGCATTTTTCCAGATCAGTTGGCCTACTGCATCAATCCTTTCTTAAGCCAACTTACTATACATGCACATAATTATTATATAGTGTGAAAAACGAAGTGAAGAACACAGGGAAAAACAATGGGACTTTATATTAACTGATCTTAGTAATTCATATTTAAATTCAAGAAAACCAGTTATGTAGTGAAGTGGCAAGTTCCTTTTGGCTAAAGGAAAGTCTTAACAGGAATGTTTTCACAAGGACTATACTGAGCATTTGGTTGGAATTAATAGTCCATATGGTCCAAGGTAGACTCATTTTTTGACCCTAGAGCTGCCAAATTTTCACATATCTTATCTACTGTGACCTCCTGTGGTCATCTTTGGATAATAAAGATGATGAAATATAGACGGGAGCTTCTAGGGACAAGAACCCTGGAGTGATCTCCATCTGGGTTGGATCCAGAGGTTGTATTCAGCAGGTTCTGACCAGTTCTGGAGAACTGGTAGCAGAAATTTTGAGTAGTTTGGAGAACTGGTGAATACCACCTCTGACTGGCCCTGCCCTCATCTATTCTCTGCCTCCCGAGTCCCAGCTGATCGGCTGGGTCTTCTTTTGTTGTCCTGCAGAGGAAAACAGAGCTAGAAAGAAGGTTAATGGGGTGGGGAAGGAATGGGATTTTGCAGTATCCTTCCCCTGCCATGTCCACCAAGCCACACCCACAGAACCGGTAGTAAAAAAAACTTTGAATCCCACCACTGGTTGGGTCCCATGACTCCACTCTGACTAAAGCAGATTCAGGAAGCCCCAGGACTCCTGCTGCATCCACTGACAGCCTCTCAGCCTCTGAGCTTCATCCATCCAGCCCCAAGCAAAAGGAGGCCTTAAGGATCCAAGGGCAGACAGCTGATCTTCATAGGTCCAAAGAGGTTGACCAAGAGGCAGACTCGGATCTCAAACATGCACTGGATGGAAGCTCAGAATGGTGATTTACTGGGAGAAAACTCTGAGAACAAATTGTCAAGCTTCAGCTCTGTGGTGTTTACTTTGTCCTATTGTGCCATTGGCTATGGATTCCATTTCACTGTGTTTCTTGTTTTTTCCCTGGATGTGTCATTTGTTTATTGGATTCCTGGTCTCAACCCATGCCAAGCCTTGACTTACATTACAATTCTGTTTTTAACTGTAGGCAAAAAGGACTCTTTGCTTCTACTGTAAAAGCTCTGCCTGGATTACATATACAGTACCTGGACTATGGCAGTCAGCCAGCTTGCTACTTGGTTGACTGACAGCTACCAGTGCCAGTATAGAAAACGTTGTTCTATTCCTACATGCTTAGATTTCAGATCTTGCCATCTTGAATAGCAAGTCTTAACATTTTATTCAGATTCTGTAGAGTAGAATTTTCTCCTACATTCTCAATAGAATTGTTCTTATGTAGATCAATATTCAGGAAAAATGTTTTACCAAACTGCTTATATATAACTATTATATATGCACATTGTTCTAAGCCAACATGTGGTTTACTTGGTTTTGGCTTAGTGAACTGTGGAAACCAACCCCTGTTGTTTTTAAACCATGATTTTTGGCTTAGCATGTAATACAAAAAGCTAATTGTGACTTATTCTTAACCCAGAGGCATGAAGACATGATTTCTCATTTCCCTCTAAATTCTATTATTCCTGAGATGGCAACAAGAGACAATAAGTGATCTTATTAAACAAATTGGTAGAGGAGAAAAATAATTTTCCTAGATACATATCATCCCCCCAGTAAAAACATAAAACTAAAAACAAGCTACTATTCAATGCCAACATCATTATAGCTAATCGAATTAAGCTTTCAGAGCAAGCAGGATAACTGTAGAGATATTTACTTATCCTCTCAATTTTCTATCCCCTGTAAAGTTAATACCTTTTCTTCTTTGTGGGAATGCCAATGTAGCTTGTGTTCCTGACAAACATAAAGCTTAGTGGAATAACCATTTTTCCCATAACCTTCTCTAAGAAATAAAAAAACATGAATATTTTCTTTCTCTATTCAAAGTTGTAAAGTTGAGCTTCCATTCCACCACAACCGTTTTGTTGGCTACAGTAGGAACCTACTTTAATCCCATATATTTATGGGCAATTTAGTGAACAGTTGCAGGAGAGTAAGTTGGACTGTGTCCTGCTTTCCTTTGCAATTATAATTGACAGATCAATTCACAGAGACATGGTAGCATTGTGTAAAAAGCACAGTTTCATTCCAAACAACTCAATGCTTTGCTTCCCCCCCACCCCCCAAAAAAATCTAAAAGATAATGGTCACAATATAGGTTTCAATATAGTTTTGTAAAATCAAGGTTCATACAAATTTCTTTTTCAAGAATTTTCACAAAGATTTATGTTTGCATTGAGATATCCTGGGTATGTTTTTTTTTTTAATGCTTAAAATACACATTATATTTACAGTGCTTGGAGTTGGCTGGATTTGTTTTTAAGCCATTCCAGGCTCATCGCATCAAATTATAACAGCACAAAGAAGAGGATTTAATATTAGCTTTTTATTTTATGTATTTATTTATTTGTCAATCGCTTACAAGATAATAGGTATAAGTATAAACACGAGTAAGAATACAGGAAATAGGTACGAATAAATGGGGCAATAGGGCAGGGATGGTAGGCATGATGTTGCACTTATGCACACCCCTTACAGACCTCTTAGGAATTGAGGAGGTCAATAGTGGATAGTTTGAGGTTAAAGGAGTGGGGGTTTGAGGATGCAATTACAGAATCAGGCAGTGTATTCCAGGCATTGACCACTCTGTTGCTGAAGTTCTACTTTCTGCAATCGAGTTTGAAGCGGTTTACATTGAGTTTGTATCTGTTGTGTGCTCTTGTATTGTCATGGTTGAAGCTGAAGTAGACACTGACATTGTAGCAGATAATTTTGTGTGCTACACTTAAGTCTAACCATAGGTGGTGTAGTTTAAGGTTGTCCAAGCCCAAAATCTCAAGCCTGATGGTATAGGGTATTGTGTTGTGAGCAGGATTTAATATTAGCTCTTTAAAAAGAAGTTGGATTTGTTTAATGTTGAATTTCGAGTTGACAGAATCTATGTGGATCTTGTGAAACAACAAGGGAG
>NW_020769345.1:4779962-4810717 GCF_900518735.1 Pseudonaja textilis | reverse complement strand
GAAGGAAGGAAGGAAGGAAGGAAGGAAGGAAGGAAGGAAGGAAGGAAGGAAGGAAGGAAGGAAGGAAGGAAGGAAGTTAATATCAGGCTGTTTAATTGGCTGAAATGTGACATAGTCCTTTCTCTAAATAAAACAGCAGGTCAACAACTAGATAAAGTAACTTATTTTAATTCATTTTGATTCCTATGGAAGAGACTTTAAAATATGACATCAATTGAAAGAAATATAAGCACTTCAGTCAAGCAATTATATGCAGTGGACTGACATTTGGCCCTTGACCCTTTCATCCATTTTTGTTGATAGAAAAAAAAAAGGTTATTAGTGCATTCAGCCGGAAGGATCACAGATTCTATGGTCCGTTTTATAGTAACTTTAGTACTTCTTTGAATGTCGTATTCCAAAGCCTACCAAAAGAAATAGATAGAAATCCAAATAAATAATAACATACATTAAGTGGTGAAGGTGTGCAAAGCTCATAAGTCACAAATTGATCCAGATACCCGAGGGAATGAATTTGTAACCTTCTCATTTCATCCTGAGTCTTATGGCGTCAGACTAAAGCTGCTTAAAACTGGTCACTTGAATTCTGTCTATATTTCCAGAAATCAGAATTAGACATATTAAATGGAAAATGATCAGCAAGGCCATGGAAATTCTATAGATAGAAATGTTCTGGTTCAGTTCTCTTTATTTCTCAGCTGAAGCAAAACTGGCCACAGGCTGTGATGTATTTTCTCCTTGCTATTTGGGGTAAGAAAGATCCCAAACTGTGGGTGTTTCCCTCCAATATTCAATTGTTTATTATTGCTCATTGTACTAACACAATTCACTCCTTCTGTTCAACTTAAGAAAGCCACCCATACTCCCAGAAATCCGGGAAATTCGGAATTTGTGATTAAAGATACTAAATTTTGGTAAAGGAGGAACCATTTAGATCAGCTTGAAATAGTATCTATTTTTAACTGTATGCTTAGGTGAAGAGATTTGTGAGAGGCCAAAAATGCAGATATTTACCATCTGTTTCCTAAAAAACTTTTTACAATGATACAATGCGCTTTTCATTTATTTGTAAGCTGTTCTAGACTCAAGTCTGGAAGAAAAACTCAAATATATAAATATTATACAATCTGTACATCCTTAAGACAGAATTAAAAGACCCACTTTCTCATACTCAAAGCTTCATCTATGTCCAATGGGACTGAAAGAAAAGAAATTATTTGAATAATACAACAATCCTGCCATTATCCCAAATGGATTTTCTTTGTTGTTCCTTGAAGACATTTCTCTTCTCATTCTAGAAGCTTTTCCAGTTCTTAGATGAGAAACAAAATGTCTTCAAGGAAAGTCCAATTGCCTTTTGGAAAAAAAAAAACACTTTTGGAATAATGATGACCTGGATGGCTGAGAATTTCTATAGACAAATCATACTGTCATGACTTCTGGGGATTTTATGAATGCAGCTATGATGTTATCTTGGTAACAGTATGATTAGTTTATCCCTGCCTTCCTCCAGCAGGTTTTATTTAATTAAATTCATGTTTGTTTGTTTGCTTGCTTACTTATTTATAAATTTCTGAAACTAATCACAAAATTCATTTCATTGAATTAAATAATGTTTAGTATACATTTTAACTTTTTAATACAATTTTCTCATTGCTGAACACAACACATAAAGAAGCATATTTTCCTTCAGACTTTAAAAGCAGAAAATTTGTGAACAGACCTTACTGATTCTCACTGTTCTTTTTACATATACCCTAGCAGAAATATCTAAATGCCAGATGTTTAATCAAGAATGTGCATGTTCAAAATTATATGCAACTCTTTTAAGAACTGAGAACGGATGGCTCAGACCTTTAACTATTACCACTTCGAAGGTGTTTTTTAAATTATTCATTCTCCATATGTAGATAGTTCACATTTAAAAGTGTTGCAGCTGCACATTTTCTACACAGGGATGGCTAGTAAATTTGAACAAAATTGTGTGAATTGGCACTTAGCAATGTTCTTTTCCTAGGGAACTGCTATCATATGATCAAATACAACTGACATAATAGTGAAATTAATGCTCTTTTGTTGTAATTTTGTAAATAATGCCTTTAACGTTACCAAATATCACTCATTCACAGTTGGGAATATCATGTTTCTTCAGACCAATTTGATCCTTCTCTGAGCAATACTTAATTATTCTTCCACAGCATCATATTTCCAATAATAATGCATTAGTCTGAGTAGCTGGACATGTCTCTAGGGCATTTCTTTCCTGAAAAAATGCCAATGAACTACAGTGACCAGGATCTTCCTAATAAATTATAAAAGTTCATAAAACAAAAACACACTAAATCATCCTAATTTATTCCAGCAAAAAGCCTGAAGATGTGTCATATTTAAGATGGATATATTCATAATAGGATGGCGCAAGTTAAGGGAATTGATGTTACCTTTACAAAAGTAATAATGTACTCTGATCTCTCAAATACATTCTTTGAATGCATCAGGCAACATACATCATATTTAATTATTTAAAGAAAATACACTGCTCAAAAAAATAAAGGGAACACAAAAATAAGACATCCTAGATCTGAATGACTGAAATATTCTTATTAAATACTTTGTTCATTACATAGTTGAATGTGCTGACAACAAAATCACACAAAAATTATCAATGGAAATCAAATTTAGCAACCCATGGAGGTCTGGATTTGGAGTTACACTCAAAATTAAAGTGGAAAACAGCACTACAGGCTGATCCAACTTTGATGTAATGTCCTTAAAACAAGTCAAAAGGAGGGCGGAGCTGGCGTTGTGACAATACGGCATGTGATCTTGGAGGTCTGAGATCGCTGCCGATATCTTTGCTCCTGTATGGTCCTATCGGATCTAAACCATCCTGAAGAGTGAAGAGCGCATCCTGTCGATCCCAGGGATACCACAAAGTCCCTGGTAGATCCAGGAGAAGCTCTTCTTGCCAGCAGCAAAAAGGTAGCCATTAAAGCTGCTGAAGTTGTGACAGCTCCGAAACAAAAGAGAACAGAAAGAGTGTGCCAGTTTGGTGAGAACTTCTAAGATCTGAAAGGAGACCCTAAGGAAAAGAAAGAATCTGTAAAAGTTTTTGACAGAAGTGATTAAGCGGCGATTTTAAACAGGAATGTCAAAGTAATGTTTTTTTTTCTCATTGCTGGATTTTCTATACATGATCTTATATTTTGAAACTGGACTGGTTTTTTCTTTTCCATCTATTTTTTTCTTCTTTTTGATTTTGTAACATTTTAGGCTAAAGACTCCCTTTTAGTTATTTCACGTTTTAAAATATTTTTTTTTATTAATTCATATTATATTTTGCTTGGAAAAGGAGAGGGAAAGTGAAAGCAAAGAAACTTTGTAACACTGCCAACTAGAGGCTTGGAAATATTCTATTTCTCTTGTGACCAGACAAAGCTGAGAAAGAAAGAACTGAAACTTTTTCAAGGACATTACTATTTGATAAGATAGAGGGAAGAGCATGGGAGAGTATTATTGCAGGTACTCCTCTGGGTTTCTATCAACAGCTGGAGTCTGGTGTTAAAGTTTATAGGAAAAGAAAAGGTGACAAGTTTCTGGAGAAGAGTGTTATAACAAGAGCCTTGGATAACTAAACAAAGTGCAGTGTGTTATCTTGATTTTTCCTAAGCTGTGCTACCCCTCCTCAACAGTTTACTTTTTGAAATAGCTATTTGGATTTTTAGTTCTTTGGAACTTGTCTTTGCTTTTTTTTTTTTTTGTCTTTGGAAGTTAAATTTTTCTGTTTGCTTTTTATTTTAAAAGAAAAGTTTTAGTATTAATGATTCCCTTCCTTTTCTTTTTAAGGGAGTAGCCTTTTTTTCTTTTTCTCTTTCTGCCTTTCTGGTACTTTTGTTTTTCCATCTACCTCCAATACTGTTTTTTTCTTTCTTTTTATCTTCCTGGCTTTTTTTCTTTTTCTCTTATCCAGCCTTTTATATTTGAGACCTTTTAATTGGATTAAGGTGTTGAAGAACCTGAAGAATTTTTCCTTTTTTTTAAAGCTCAGCTAGATTTTGTTCTTTTTCTTCCTCTATGTTTTGGAATCTAAGATAACATTCTGATCTGTCCATCTCCCATCTCAGCGTACCACTTTTATCTTGTTTAACTACAGTTAATCTGGTAGTGCCTTCATGCTCTGGACACTACGCTGACAGACACAGCAAACCTTGTTGCCACAGTTCGCATTGATGTGCCAGCCTGGATGAACTGCACTACCTGAGCCACTTGTGTAGGTTGTAGACTCCGTCTCATGCTACCACTAGAGTGAAAGCACAGCCAGCATTCAAAAGTGACCAAACCATCAGCCAGAAAGCATAGGAACTGAGAAGTGGTCTGTGGTCACCACCTGCAGAACCATTCCTTTATTGGGGATGTCTTGCCAACTGCCTATGCTTTCCACCTGTCTATTCCATTTGCACAACAGCATGTGAATTTGATTGTCAATCAGTGTTGCTACCTAAGTGGACAGTTTGATTTCACAGAAGTGTGATTGACTTGGAGTTGCATTGTGTTGTTTAAGTGTTCCCTTTATTTTTGGAGCAGTGTATTTACACAGACTTTTAAGGGCGTTTGAATTTATCAACTAGAATTCTCTGGAGACTTATTTTCAGAACCTCTATTTATTAACTGACTCTTGCATCTTGTCCTTCTAATGGAACAGTGGGTATGGGCAAATAGGCAGCAATATAAATTCAATAAATAAAAAAATAAATAGTGAGGGGTGCACACACGCGCACACAAATAGGCTACTAATCATAAAAACAGAGATGTAGAACAAAAGCTTCAATTTTCTTGGGTAATACATGGTCCAAATCATATAGCCCTTTTATTAAAAGTCTTAAATTAATCTTCTTTCCTCTGGAGGACAGGAAAAGGGTCACAGAATGACAGTTCTGCATTTAGGGAACTGTGCTCTGTATTACTTTCCTCTATGATTAATATTACAATGTTCCTGATTCCAGACTAACTTGTAACATTTTGCCACTACATTCTTCATGTTCAAAGCCCCCTCTCTAATTGTTACCTAGTAAAGCTGAGATTCCACCCAGAGATAGAAAATACCATAAAATTTATATACAATTTATTTTATTTATGTAAAATTAAAGCGATATCTTTCCCCATTTTACCCTGCTTTGATTATTTTATGTTTATCTGTTTAATAAAGCTTGTCTGCTCATTTTATAATTTCTTTTTCAGCAGATATTTTAGAGGAGATAATAAGGAAAGAGAGGTTCCTTATTATGAGATTAAAGACAGAGTTGGATAGTGTGATTAAAAACAGATTGAGCAAGGTTTTTCCTCTGATCTTGAAAGGATTAAAATGCAATGGAGATTCCAGTGGACAGAAGGGAGCTGAAATACCTTGCTGATTGGGCTTTGCTCTGTGCCACCAACCATACACCTCACACCATTCTAGAGCAAGAGTCTTCAAACTTGGCAAGTTTAAGACCTGTGGACATCAACTCCCAGAATTCCTGAGCTAACTTGACTGGAGGAGGAATTCTGGGAGTTGGTCCACAAGTCTTAAAGCTGTCAAGTTTGAAGACACCTGTTCTAGAAGCTTCTCCAGGTCTCCAAAGCATCTCTTCAGGGTCACAGAGGGCTCCTGAGGAATAGAGGAACCATGATTACTCTATTCCCTTGTCCTTTAGTGGACAGATTCCTGGAGATAATTTCTCATTACAGGAAAACTGGAGCCAATGCAAAGTCTGTTCTGACCAAACTTTCATTTATCACTTTTTTATCATATATACTAAATCTGAATCTCAGAATGAAGGCTACCTTAAGCCATGTAAGGCACTATAGCCCAGCCCACTTTAAATGGCTATTGAAGAAAAGGAAGAAGGAATGAGGAGAGAGAGAGCTTCATATTGCCTTAAACTCCTGAGGAGAAAATGGGATATAAACCTGATGATAACATCCTTTTATCCATAGAACAATTCCAGCAACACTCAGCCATTTCAGTTGCCTTCTGTTAGGCTAACATTTGAGCAGCAATTCAGAACGAACATTGGTGGACTTTGGGGAGTTATCTATTTATCCAAAAGATCCTGAATTTAAGATGATCTTCTGGCTAAATCAACTCTAGTTGAAAGCAATCCTGAAACACACCTTCAATAAATGTATTCTACTTTATAAAATGAAATTGGAGTGGATTTCCATGAAGGGAAAAAGAGCAACTGATGTTCATAACTACTTCTGAACTTGGCAGTATTTGATATCAATGGTACAATTAAATACTTGTTTGTGACATATCATGTACAATATGCAGTGATGTCATTACTCGGAATCATGGACTAGTAAAAAGTGTTCACCTCAACATAATGAGCTTCTGTTCAGTACAATTCCACTTTACTTCAAAATCTGATGTATAGCCTTATTGTTAACATTGCTTAATAGTAACAAGATCTTCAAGGACACACTGAAGTTCTGAATGATTATAGAAACATTCCAATTTATTAAATAGTTGATCAACTGGCCTTGTTTCAACAAAGAATTATTTTATGCTGGTATAGTTTCATTATAAATTTGATACCATTGTTGTTTTAAACTTTTAAAAGTTTAAAAACAATGGGAAAAGGTGAACTGTGTTATGAATGTTTCCAACATCCTGCTACGGTGAATAATTTCTTCTGATAAATGAACAAAGGAGAAATTGTAGCATACAATTAGAAAAAAAAGAAACAACAACCTATATTTCAGGCAATTCAAGAAAATTGAAGCTTTTCATAGAGCACAGTATCACTCTGCCTCACCAAAACTATTCAAAATAACAACGGAATCACAGCACTCTCTCCCCACATGCACTTCTGCAATTGAGAAATTCTCTGGCACAGTTCAATGAAAGATATTAACTCAAAATAATGAAGCTGTACTTGCATTGCAGATATCTTTATCCCATGTTTGCAGCAAATCACTGTAGAGTGGTTTTTATCTTGGAAAAAGATGAGACTTCCATTCTTGTGTTTAAAAATAATAAAATAGTTGATTTTACTCATTTTAAACATGTGGAGCTTTGTGATGGAATGTAGTCTGGATTCCAGAAGAGAGGGGCTGTATTTCAGAGGACCAAAAATAGCAAAGTTTAGATAATTTGGTTGGGAGAAAGAGAACAAGACAGCTCCTCCCTAACAGTTCTCAGAGTACATCTATAGTGATGTAAATGGTTGGTTCAGTTTGGCAAAACTTATCTCTGTAAGTAAGAAACAATAAAGGAAACTGCTTGAAAGTAACACTAGAAGTTTTTCTTGGTTCTGGGGGCCTGACAAGCTTAAGTAAATGTATGTTTTCAAGTTCTAGTAACTGCCTGGACAAGTCCCTGCAGTTTTCTTGGCAAGATTTTTTGCAGTGTTTGCCATTATTTTTTCCTAGGGCAAGAGAGAATAACTGACCCAAAGTTTCTTAGCTGACTTCAGGCCTAAGGCAGAATGAGAACTCACTGTCTTCTGATTTCTAGCCCGAGGAACTACTGGCTCCCAATATGCAGCTTACAGAATATCTATTATCATCATTTTTAGATATTATATGATTAACTTTGACTGTAACAGAAATGATAAGAAGTCAGTTCAGCATGAAATCTCTCAAGGTGGTAAAAGATTTTATTTTCAGAGATTTTTTCCCCCAAGATGAATGTATATCACTGCATTATTAGGCCCTCTACAGTTTATGATTCCAATATGTTGTAAAACTGGTTCATGCATTAAGTTAGCATGTCTTTTGCAATACCTAATATTGTTGGATTAATTTGTAAAAGGATTTCCATATCCCATATGTTTATTGAATGATCAAGAGCAGTTGAAGTATACTTAAGTGAGAAAATTTTCTTTCAAGTTTGAATATTCCAAAGAAAATGACATTCTATTACAGAGAAAGAGGTTGTTTCAAATATCCGTCTCTAAGTTTCACTTCTACTATTACTTCATTGATCTTCTGGTTATAATAGAACAGCTATTCTGATCTTCAAATCACTACCCCTCAAATTCCTCTAAGTCAAGCTTTTGGGGAAGACTAATGGAAAAAGAAGTAAAAAATGGATGGGATTGAAAGAAAGAAAAATGGAAAGGATTTTAATAAATGAGTAGGAAGCAAGGGGAAAATGTTGGGGGAGTGAAATCAACAATAATGAAAAATAGTAGAGTTTGGATCTTAGACACATGTTAAAAATGGAAGGGACTTTGATTCCTTCTTTATATTCAATTCTCTGCTTCAATGCAGGATTTGTATTGTAGAGAGCAATCACAGTATCCCTAAATGGATTTTTAAATGGATGAACTCTACTTAAATAATTCTAGTAAAATAGAGATCACAGTCTTTTAAGGAAGCTTATAGTGTTCATCCACAATCAGCTCTCCATTTCTAGCCACCTGTTTCAGTATCCTTGAGCAACAGTGAATGTCTACACAACAAACAATGCCTTACACTTATAGCATTTTTCTTTCTTGTTTTCTTTGGTGCTTTATTGTTTTATCCCTTGCAACTGTTTCATGCTCTCCTAAAGAAATGGCACAAACATTTATTAAAGAAACATCATCTTGTCCACATTGGTATAATAGTATGGTAGGACCTGGTTTGCTTTTTTATTTCTATTTTCACTATATTTTCCTTTATATTTCCCAGCCACATGAACAGGGAAAGCAGCCTATCTTCAAAGTGGGCAGAACTGGGAATAGTTAAAATGTGAGCCATAAAAAATGGCAAAGATAAACTCCAATAATGTATAAGAGTCTGATAAGAAATAAATTCATAAATTCCTAGCTGAAGTTTGGTACTGTGATATAGAAGAAAGTTTATACCCTAATCAAAAAACTAGCAATATGGAAAACAACACCCTCCTCACTACACTGGCACAGCAAACTACTGTATATAAACAGTGAGCATTTATCCGCACCAATGATGTGATCTAGTTGGGTGATGAAAGGTGTATTAGGTTGCACAGGGTGACAACTAAATAGCCAAATCGAAGTCAGGGAACAATTACCAAGAGGAAATTTTTAGTGCATTTGACTAAAATATAGCTAGAACTCAGTCTTAAAAATTGTTTAGCAATGGGAATCACTTACCTGGCAAAAATGAATCATAAAGTCAGAATCACAAGTAATAGCAATAACAATAGCACTTAGACTTATATACTGCTTCACGGTGCTTTACAGTCCTCTCTAAATGGGTTATAGAGTCAGAATATTGTCCCTAACAATCTGGCTCTTCATTTTAGCAACCTCAGAAGAATTAAAGGCTGAGTCAACCTTGAGCCTGGTGAAATTCGAACTGTCAAATTGCAAGTAGCCGGCAGTCAGCAGAAGTAGCCTGCAGTACTGCATTCTAACTACTGTGCCAGCATGGCTCTAGATTATTATCCTTAACTTAGCAATCAACAATTTTGGTTGCTAAGTGATGGGATTGTTAAATGAGACATTAGATGATTAGGCCAGATTTTACAATTACTTTTTACCATAGTTGTTAAGCGAATCATGTGGTTGTTAAGTGAATTGTGCTTTGCTAAGTGAATGCAACTTCCCAACTGACTTTACTTGCTGGAAACCAAATGAGAAGGTTGCAGATCATGCTCACTTCAAAACTTCAATCATTGTAAATGCAAGCCCTTGCTAAGTTTAATTTCAATCATGTGACTGGAGGGTGGTATGATGGTAGTACTTTTGAAGACAAGTTATAAGTCACTTTTTCCAAGACTTCATAACTTTGGACTGTCATTAAATGAATGGCTGTAAGTCAAGGATTATCTGATTATCTCATCTGTAATATGAGCTTGAAGGAACAAAACAGATGACAAAACGCTATTTGATTGTTCACTTCCCATTCCATTTTCTAAAGCAACCAATGAAAAAAAGCTTCATCTCTCGCTTTGCATACCAAAAGCCCAAAGATTCCATCTACACCATCTTAGGAAGGATCAAAAAAAGACCCTGATATGCTGAAGGAGTTAAAAATGGCTAATTTCTACATGGGAATTATGTCTAGTTCTATTAGTGCACCTCTGTATGGTTTGCCAATTGCACAGTGGCAGATAGGAAAGCACTCCAGAGGGTTCACGTCATTGCCCAGAAGATCATTGGTTGCCCTCTCCCCTCTTTGAAAGAGCTTTATAGCTCCTGCTGCCTTAAGAAAGTTCAAAACATTCTCAAAAATCCATCTCATCCTGGGCACCCTTTTTCTGAACCATCTGACAGACAGTACAGAATAATAAAAACAAGGACAAATAGGCTGAAAAACAGCTTCTATCCCAGGGCAGTAGCTCTTTTGAATTCTGCTGTATAGTGCAGTATTGGTGCAATGTTGAGGGTTTCAGTTCAATGTGTGGAGTGTGAAGGATGTGTGTTTGTGTTTATTTTCATGGTCATGGTCATGATGTGCACTGAAGATAGTGTTTGATTTCGTTGTACGAAGTGCAATGACAATAAAGTAAACTAAAACTATTAGGGAGCTGTGGTGGCACAGTGGTTAAAGTGCCATTTTGCAGGTAAACTGTGCCCACAATCTGGAATTCAATCCTGACCGGCTCAAGGTTGACTCAGCCTTCCGTCTTTCTGAGGTGGGAAAAATGAGGACCCTGATTGTTGGGAACAATATACCGTTCAGAGGGGGCGGTAAAGCACTATGAAGCAGTATATAAGTCTAAGTGCTATTGCTATTGCTATCATAAATGAACCAATCATAAAAGTTGAAAAATCTTAGTTTAGCACCTTGGATCTATGGTTCTTAAGCTAGAAAGAAAACAGAAGGAATATCTATTTCCCTTAAGAACTATAACAATGCAGCAGGGCTGCTTTTTTGCCTGAATTACAATGACCTCTAAAACATTCTGCTCCTCACATTTCCACATGGCATCTTTTTTTTTTTTTTTAAGCAGAACCAATTGCATTAAAACAGTCAGGAAACTTCAGGCTTCCACACTTCAGTGAAAATGCAATCAGAAAAATTTAAAATGCATATATTCCAATTCTTTCCCACCTGCACTTTCAACAATGGGAGGCAAATGTGTCACCAAGGGCATAATTAATAATTATCAAGGTTTCATCTGTGGAATTACTAATGGCAAAATTACATACACAGCCAATATGTTCTTATAAACTCTGCATCTGCTTTCTCTGTTTATAAAACACTCTCTTCTCTCTCTCTCTCTCTCTCTCTCTCTCTCTCTCTCTCTCTCTCTGTGTGTGTGTGTGTGTGTGTGTGTGTGTGTGTGTTTATCATTACCGTCATTCTTTTTCCTTCCTACTAGAGATGAAAGCTGTCTAGCCAAAATGACTCATGTGGACAGAGATATTTGTTATTTTTTTACTAGGGGGTTTAAGCACTACCCTGATCCCAGAAGCTCTGCCAAGGGAACAAATTCTGATTAGCCATACAGATTATGCTGAAGATTTCTAGGGTTATAAGTTTATTATAAATAAATAGGTTTTGTCTGAATTTCATCCTAGATCACTTGAGACTTCAGCCTTTGAATACTCAAATTATGACTGAGCAAGCTTTACTAGCAAAACTGGGATTTTCGATATTTGGTGGAATAGGGCATAGAACCAATAATTCCATAGTAGATGTCTTTCTGTACTACATGAACTCATCTTCTTAGAATAACAAAAATATAAAATGGAAGCTATTATTATGATTATGATGAATTGGATGCAATTTTGAGGCGCAGTTGATATTTTTGTTGGGATTTTTTTGTGTGGCACCCCACAGACATCATTTTGTAGGGTTGTCTCTTGGGAAGTCCTTGCTTCCTTTTTTTAAAATCATGTTTATGTCATAAGGAATAGATTCATAATTTAGATTTGTTAGGATAAAATCCAACATCAAATCAATGCAGGGTGTTTTGTAAACATAGAACCCTTCACTCCTGGGGAAAACATATCTCCTTCTCCTGTTCTGTTCCGTTCCATTCATTTCTATTTCATTCAGTTCCATTCCATTCATTTCTATTTCATTCAGTTCCATTCCATTCTGAGGTGCCCTAACAATTTTTCTGAAGGTGGATAAAGGAGACTTTCAGATTGATGGTTTATAATGCTATGATTCAAATTGCATTGTGCATTTTTAAACATTTTCTCTTTGCTTTTAATTTAAGAAAAAAAAAACAAGTGTTAAGAGAGCACAGAAAAATGTAATGCATACTCTTCATAATATTTTATGAATGAGGCAGTTTGCATGCACTTGATAAAAAAAAGTATTATTTAAATGCATAGGCACCCTCCACAGTCTTTCACTCAGAAGAACTTATATAAGGCAGTCTTGTCCTTAAAGTCTCCCTGAAGCAGGATCCTGATATGGCATTCCCTATTTGTGTTGACCCTTTGGGGGTAAAATGACTCCATAGGTGGGTGAGGAGACCCCTTCTAGCAGTCCACATGCATCCCTAAGGCTCAACTCTTCTTCATTTGGGCTTGATCATTTCTGTTCTGCATCTTAAGCTGGTTAGATGTTTGGCAGCAGGAATAAACTCAGGAGTCAGGCCCAATGCTTTATTTGCAAGGGCCTCTTGCCTCACTCCAGGCCTGCATGCCCTCATACAGAAGTAAAACCAATACCACAACAACCTTCTCTATGTTGGTTCTGAACAATTTCCACTCAAATTTATAATAATTTGTCATTATTAGAACATCCAGTTATAAGGCCTCTCGTGGCCTCACTTTTTTGTTGTCTTGTGTCTTTTTACTGATTTAGCTTTTAGGATGGACCTGTCTATTGATATATTACCATATATTATATTTGCTTTCTCTCATTGATAATATCCACCTACTCAGCAAGGCAATTTAAAAAATACTGGATTAACTGGGTAAGGGAATAGAAAAAGTGGGCTCCCAAGAAACTTCCTCAGGTTATTTGTTAACCCAAATAGATTAAATTGCCTTCATAAAAATAGTCTTCTAAAGCCTGCTTCATTAGCTATTCTCCTTTTCTTAGCAAATTGAAAAAGCTCCCATTTTGCCTGAAATGTGCTTGTACTGAAATTTTTAGAATTTGCTCAACTGTTCCGTCATACAGACAAAAAGAAAAATGTCTCTCACATTGAAGAAAATATTGCCCTGATTAAATAAAATGCCTCAACATCTAAAAAGTAAAAACTGAACTTTTCTCAAAAGCACTATATCAAGACTGGAAAAAATATTTAAGCACATTTTAACTACTGAACACTTGAAAACTTCATTATGTTTTTGAAATGTTCATCTCCCACACATGCGCCCGCGCGTATGTGCACACACACACACATACAAACTGCATTTAAAAGTAATAAAACAAAGACATTGATTGCTCTAAATCTTCATATTTCAATCTATCCCCACTCCACAGCAGTTAAATGAAGTATGGGGTGGGACCATAAAGCTACCTTTGATATTTCATTTAATATGAAAACAGAACAGAACAGAACAGAACAGAACAGAATAGAACAGAACAGAACAGAACAGAACAGAATAGAATAGAATAGAATAGAATAGAATAGAATAGAATAGAATAGAATAGAATAGAATAGAATAGAATATTAGAGTTGGAAGGGATCTTGCAGATCTTCTAGTCCAACTCCTTGCTCAGGCAGGAAACCCTATACCATTTCAGATCAATCCAATCTCTTCTTAAAAACTTCCAGTGTTGGAGCATCCACAACTTCTGGAGGCAAATTGTTTTACTGATTATTGTTCTAACTATTATGAAATTTCTCTTTAGTTCTAGGCTGCTTTTCTCCTTGATTAGTTTCCACCTATTGCTTCCTGTCATTGCCTCAAGTGTTTTGGAGAATAGCTTGGCTCCCTCTTCTTTGTGGCAGCCCCTGAAACATCAGAACACTATTATCATGTCTCCTCTAGTCCTTCTTTTCATCAAAGTAGACATACCCAGTTCCAGCAACCATTCTTAATATGTTTTAGCCTCCAGTCATCTAATCACTTGCATTTTATCAGTTAGCTCTGTTCCACATATCAATATAAAGGTATCTTTTCTTTCAAAGCAATCTTTTAACTGAGGGCTTTTCCCAATGGATATGCTTCTTTTGCTGTCATGAGGTACCACCAAAGTCTGCTGGTATATTTTGTGCCAAGTGAAGAAAGGGATTGGTGGATTTCATAGCAACTCCGGCCATCAGAGAGGAAGTAGGTTTTGGTAGATGATTAGATTATCTGTCCAAAGATGGTTCTTGAACTAGCTGATCAATGTGGAGGATCCTAAAATAAAATCTCAATCTAATAAAGCAATAGAGCAGATCTAATTTTATTCCCTTAACACTAAATCCAATGGGATCATTATATGAACAACATATTCCATTATATATTCTTTGTATATAAAGGAATCCAATTTCTTTTTTAAAAAAATCAAACACAGAAAAAGACTGACCACAATAATGTTTTACTTTATTATTTTATTTTACTTTATTTTATTATTTTATTTATATTATATTATTTTATCATTTTATTTTATTATTTTTTATGCAGCTGGCCAACAAGTGGGTAGGCATTGGGTTAAATTGAAATAATCCTACTCAATTCTCTGCCACAACTCTTCCATCATTTTGCTTGTTGCTCAGGAAAGAGGAAAGGTGTTCATTTATAAACATAAACTTAATATAATAATTGTTTCATAAAAACCCAAAGAATATCCATATTTAAAATATTACAGTTATATAAGAAATGAAAGATTAATGACACACCAATTTGAATAGGTGCATTGTTCCTGTAATTTTTGTTGCATACTTATTGCCTGTTTGCTTGCCCTTCTAAAGAACCCTTCATTTTTTTGAAAGTTGACCAGGTGCTGTTAAGGGCAAATGAATTCCTAACCTTTTCCTTTGCTTACCCAAAAAAGGGCAGCAAGCAAACTTGAAATAAAACAGTGTCCCATATAATTGGAATCATGCTCAAGAGACAATAGATTTTCATATTCTCATCATCCCAGTCAACTAATTAGGTCAGAGTCCCTATGTAGGGTGACAGGGGAGCAGTTTTATCCATGTTTATTAACAATTCACTATTCACTATAAAAATATGGGACCACAAGATTCTGCCTGAGGGGGCTAACATTTCTTGTGGCTGAATAAATTGTGATTCCAGCTTCTGTACTCCTTGATCTTTAATAAAATATATATTTATGAATTGCCCAAAGCTCTATTATCCCTTAACAATTTTGTCAGCATTTCCATTTTTTAATGGTAAGCCCAAGTGCTGCTTTGAACAAAATAAAGAAACAGGAGGCTGCTATTCGTTCTAAGCAGAGAAGTAGATTTGTAATCTTTAACATGCTCTCTTGCTACTACTTTCTGCCATGACAACCAATCTTTACATCTGGCTCTTGTGTTGCCTAATAATAAGTCCAATTCAATAGCTTTATTCCATTCTTTAGAGTGGAGGGAACAGTGTAGCTCTGGAAAGGCAGCAGACACATGCCACAATACTCAATGCCATGCTGATGTGGCAAAGCCAGTATGGAATATGTGCTACTGGTTATGATGTTCTTGTTTGTGACAGACATGAATCTCATGAATAACATCTTGAAAACCCCAAGAAGTTCTTTATAAAACAAACAATAAACACAAGTCAATCAGAACAGCGGTTTGATTCCAACTTGGTTACATAATCAATATTTATGAACTCACACATGGATTATATTAACAAAAGCTTTGTGCATGTTTCAGCGCAACTTTGTGCTGTTTATCTGGACTTCTTTGAAAAATGTCTCTTCTTTAGTTTACATGTTTAATCCTGCAAAAATAATTCATGCTGTTCAGTTAGAGTAAAAGAGTTTTGAAGCATCAGTTAGAGTCTTCAAATGGATAACTAGTTGATTAATCAAGGCCTTTAAATATAGTTGCATATAAATGAAACTTCAAAGACCTTTTGATCAACGAAATAAATTATAATCTAAACTACAGCTACCGCATTGTGAAAGGAAACAACTATTGATGTTTACCCAAAATGCAATTTATTTTTAATACAATTTCCTTCTGACACACTACTGAATTTTATCTATAAAGCCAAGTTTTAGAAAGAGAACATCGCACAAAGCCAGTGACTAAGAAGATAAAGTACTGCTATAATGTTACATGTTTCAGAAAATCAAATCTTTCCAGACTGAAGATTTATTTTTTCTTCTCAAAAATGCACTTTTTCAGCTAGCCTAAGTACACAATTTTATATATAAAAGAAATATTTATTCTTCTGAGCTGTGCAATTAACCTATCAATTGATTAGCTGAATTAAAACTGCAAACATTCACACTGAAGTAAAAGTCCTCCTGAACTTTTTGCTACGATATTTGTAAGAATAAATCATAAAACAAGTTTTGACATCTAAAAGATATTTCAGAACTGCTTAGCTAATCTGTTTTGGATAGAAGATCCAAAATTTAAATATCTACAAAACAGCATAATAAGTAATAATAAAAATAAGATTTTTGTTTTTGCTTTAAGATTAATTTTTAAGAAGTGTATATCTCTAACACGTCTCTACATTCCATTCCCAATTCCAGAGCAGTCCAGTAGATTGTTTTTTATCATAACAAAGTAAATAAATAAATATCAATCCTTAATATGTGCTTTCTCAGGGTGACTAACAATTGTAGTTAGATTTTTAAAAATGTCACTGTTTAAGCAGTTAAATCCATTAAAAGAGCAGTCTTCTGTCTCTTTATGTAGAAGGAAACATTTAGAAGGATCATTGATTCACTGGAAAGGAATCCCATGAGTACAAGCTACAGACTAAAATTTGTATTCCTTTTTTTTTTTTTGGTCATTGTGTCTACACAAATGGCTGATTGCTCACTATACCATTTTGCCTTGATATAGTTTCACTGAGGGGACAGGCTCTTTTTAAGTGCTATTACATGCAATAAAACAAGCTAGTTGTCAGTGCCTAGCTAACTTTGTCTGGTTTTTAAAAAGCTCAGAAAACTTTGAATTGATTAGTGTCTGAATAAGAACCTGCTAGGATATAATAAGGATCTTGGATAAAATAATAAAGGATGCTAGAAACAGCCAGTGCAAACTACTTTTGTATTCTTGGCAAGAAATCTAAATGGAGTTTTCTATGAAGACACTGTGAATCAAACTCGATTCAAAAGTGCTATCTACAGCCTGGGGCTTGAACGAACTACAATTCTGGATATTTCTGGCAAGTCAAGGAGGCAGTCATAGTGGGATGGATTTAGATCTCTTGTGGGTACAATGGGACGCATGACTGATGATGCATTTGACCTCTCCCTCTGGCTTATCCTGGTCATTTCCTTCATCCACTAACATTATCATTATCTCCTCCCCCACTAATCCTTAACTGCAGGAACCCCTTCTAAGCAGCTGCAAAAGCTAAGCTGAGTAAGAAAGAATATGAGTGATAACTCTGTTACAATGTGAATGACATCACTCCATCCAGGAATCGGAATCTGATCTGGTAGGAAATGTGATATAATGTTCATTGTCCCACAAAGTCAACTTACTCTGCATAGCCAGAAATGACTTTTGTCAAGTTTCATCAATGGCTCATTGATTATTTCATCAAGAAAACTTTGTTCACACTTCAACTAGATTATGATGGATGGAATATGAACAGGATTGTGATGGATGGATGAGAGCAAATTGACCTAAATGCAGTATGGATTTGTAAAAAGATGCTTTTCAGTGCCCTGTGCACTTCTCAAATAAGCCTTGATCGGATAACTTTCACTGATATTATTAGTAATCCTGTAGTGCATTTTCCTTTATAAAATAGTTACCTTTGAAGTCTCATTTTCATCATCACAGCTGAAATTGCCTTTGAACTTGGATCCTTCACAGTACTTCTGAACTCCATTAACTTTTCACAAATGTAAAGAGTTTCATTTTAGGGTGAAAAAAAATTAAAAATGATAAAGATAGTTTATGGGCTACAATTACTCAGTGGCCTCCCATCCAATAATTGACCAGGTCTGATCCTGCTTAGCTTTCTCAAGGTCAGCTTGACATTGCTATTTGCTGTGCTAAGTTGAAACTCGATCTTGTTCTTTGGGGAAATGAATAGAATAGAATAGAATAGAATAGAATAGAATAGAATAGAATAGAATAGAATAGAATAGAATAGAATAGAATATTTTATGGCCAAGTGTGATTGGACACTTGGAATTTGTCTTGGTGTAAATACTCTCAGTATACATAAAGAAAAGGTACATTCGTTAAGAATCAAGAATCATAACGTACAACACTTAATGATAGTCATAGGGTACAATCAACAATCAAATCATACTTTGATTGATATCCCAATTTGATTGATCTTACAAATTGAGGGTCATATGTATGACCAGCAGTAAGAGCTATCCCAAGACATAGCTTCATCATTGTTTTTCAATTTTAAAAAATCCAGTTAATTCCTGAATAGAAATTTCCATAATGTGGAATCTCTGTGACCTGAGCAAGAATCCTGAAAATTGTATGATGTTTTCAAAACTCCATTTCTGTTTAAAAATTTCTGTTAAAAGCCTATGTCTATGAAATAGTTTTCAAAGGTTGTAACCAAAGAATTACATCCTGATGTTGTGAAAGATATTTGTGCAGAAAAATCAACAGAGAAATATTTCACCAGATTTATCTATACTAACAGTGTCAAAATAAAATAAAACTACTCCATGCTCCTGTTATAAATCATTCTTGTTCTGCTATTCGAAAAGGCAAAGAATAAAATACAGCATCTTTATCAGCTTTAGGATTGAAGTTAAGGATCTTCCAAGGCTTCAGAACCTATTCACATGTTCAGTCTTAACAGGTATTTAAACATGAGATATAGGACCACTGTCAGCCCCATCCATCTTGAATTGGATTTGGGGCTGCCAAAAGGAAGGATGGATAACCATGGGAATGAAAGTAAAGTGAGAAGGGAGGATAGCCACAACAATATTATTTCACCAGAGCTCAAGGCCAAGTCGCTGGAGTTTGGAGGGGAGTGACTGGAGTTGACAGGAGTTCAGAATGGAGGTGAATTGGAGAGTGTGACTTGAGATTCATCAGAAAAGGGGGCTGGGTGTGAGTTTAATATAGCAGGGGAAAACACGGGAATTCAGATTCGGGTTTTCCCAGATGTACCAATATGACTTCTCTAATAAAGTCTTATTTGGATGGACTTTGTCTCTAAGTGCTGAATTGAGATGGAGAGCTTGGTTGGAATGGTGACAATCATACTGTATTACATGTTCCTGTCTCAGCTCTTTGCTTGCTAGAATTAATATGTCTGAATGGTAGAACATTCCCATTTTCTTCCCGAACTTCTCTATATGAAATGGATGGATAGCAAATTTGCTACTTCCCATCTCTGCTCAAAACTCATATTTGTATTACCTGAAATCAATGCAAAATATTTAAAACAGAATATGTATTTGGAAAATTTAATGTAGATTAGTGTAAAACAACTAGTCAGTGTTAGATAGCAAATACGTTTATGCAGTGGGAAAAAAGTTTGAAGAGAGACACACTAAAGTAAATAATATAATTTTGTAAAAAAAAAAGTATTCCTAAGTGTACGTTGAAAACCAAATTCAAAACCAATACTTTCTCTCCCTGAAAACTTCTAGATTGATACCACCTAACTCCACCTCCAGCTTTGATATAGAGTTTTTATAATTCTTGCTATTTTCTTGCTTTCTCAGGAGATGCATTCCTTGGTGTCCTGCCCACAATTCCCAATGAATGAGCGACATACAGGTCTGAAAGACTGTGAGCCTTACTGGCAAATGAAAGAAAAATAAAAGTAAAAAAAATCAATATATTCTATGGTGCCACCTCTCTAGCCTTTAGCCTTGAGGCATGTGGTTAGGAAAATCAGACCCTTCTGCCTGTCCTGACTAATCACACAAGAGATAAAGAAAATCAAACATTATTTTTAAAGGAACGAAGAAAGAGAACATTTAACATTCTCTTTCACTTTAGTCACATGTAAAACAATCTGTGCAACCACAAGAAGAAGAAAAACCACAGAAGGCATTTTAAAAGAATCTCCAATTAAAAATTATGCAGGAAAATATAAGTTTCTAAGTAGATCATAAAATATCACTGATATGTTACTAATATAAAAGCAATTCCAGTGTAAAAAGATGCCAATTTGCAAAAAGTACAAAAGGCTTGAACTTGTACATGGAAAATAAATAATAGAGCCAATAAAATAAACTTGAATTCAGAAAAAAAGAAAAGAATCTTAGCACATTTTTCCCCATTTCTCTAGACAATAAAGAATCCTTGAAACAGATTTTCTTTTGTGCCAGTTTGTTACCTGGAGAATCTTTTTTATTATTATTTTTTTGGCAAATTTCAACTTTAATTGAAGGTTGGAAAAGAAGAACCTTTCTTTTTCTCCTTTACTTCCTAGAGATATATCAACACATACCTTCTTCATCTTTTTCTCCAAAGTTCTGTCTGGGGTTTTTTAAAGAACCAAAACTCTAGAGAGAGTGGTTTGGGTAACCTCACTTTGTATGTGACTCAACTTGCAACTGTTCCCTAGTGCAGCTGTAGAAGCTGTGTTTGAAACAATTAAATATAGATTGACACTCAGACACATCTTGTTACCAGTGAGCATTTTCTTCCAACTATTAACCTTTTCTAAAATAAGAACATCCCCCCCGCCCCCAAAAAAAGGTACAAATCCCAATGAGTAGCACACCAGGATTTGTTTTCTTGGCATCTTGACTATTTTTTTTATAATGCACATTTAATAAATGAGTGAGACAGAGAAATGAATTCTTGAATGCCCTAAAACAATTTATTAGAATGGCTGGGATAAGTTAATATAGAAGAAAGCAAAAATAATCACACTTAGCAAGAATTTAACTGATGCAAGAATGGCAACTAATGCTGCGAATATTTAAATAAATGTTTTAAAGTATTTGATACAGTTTCTCACCATTTCATTTAGACTTCTGAAAGAAACCTTCACGTTTAAGCTTCATTTCAACCTATTATACCTGTAGTACCACAGTAAACGAAATATATTTGTAGTGCAATCTTATCCTTGTCTTCCCTGAAGTTAGTCCAGTTGTCTTGATAAAATTCCCAGGTAAATATATATATATATATGACTGCACTCTTACCATGCCTTGTATGTGTCTGTTACATTTGCAAGGATTCCAAGGTAAATGAGAATCTGACTTTGTCGTTTACGTTGTTGTTGTTGTTCAATCGCTAAGCTGTGTCTGTCTCTTTGCAACCCCATGAACCATAGCGCCCCAGGCCCCCTGTCCTCCACTGTTTCCCAAATATTGTCCAAATCATTGTGCACAAGACATTTATATGCCCAGTATGTTTTAAGTGCACATCTAAAAATGTACTTGTCAATAATCTCTGCGATGAAGTGTTTTGAAATGGAACAAAATAATGCATTTCCTACAAGGGATAATAAGCATTTGAACAAATATGTGCTTAAGCACGTGGCCACGTTTCTATATCTGTGATTGTTGAGCAGCTCTCAGACTTTTCACTGCAGGTTTTCTACCTCCTGCCAGGCTGAGGGGGTCACGCTTTCCCCCCCACTTCAGGAAGATGCTAGACATAATAAGGGAAATATTGATCAGGAAAATATCGATCAGGATAACTTTAGACCATACACCATTAAATACCTTGCCCATGTTCTCTAGCTTGAATGACTGAAATTAAGACCAAGAACCAAAGTTAGACAATGGACTTATCCAAGAAAAGAACTGCTTAACTACTGGAGTCTTCAAAACACTTGCCAGAACAAGCCTCTAATATAATTTTGTTAACCAAATTAAACAGATTCTGCACAAGACAAAACAAATCTATTCTTTCAGGTTGCACCTGTAGTGTAGAAGTATTTCTTCCTCATGGCTGTTGCTACCACAGAGTAGATTATATAAAAGATTCTTAACTTTGTTCGGTTGCTGTTTAGTTTCTTCTCACTGCTGCAAGCTTCCTGGACAACCATCCAAAAAGTTTGAGAAGGGAAAATTTTGCATTATGTAGAAAAAAAAAGTAAGTTTATAAGTTGAAATGTACAAGATGGCCGTCTCATTCTATCTATCTCAAGAGCAATGTTTCACAACTTTGGCAATTTTAAGATTTGTGGACTTCAACTCCCAGAATTCCTCAACTAGCATGTTAAAACAATTCTGAGACAATGGATGGCACAAAACCCAAACTCTGATAAATTTGGGGAAGATCAAGTGGTTTTTTTATTTGGGACCTCATCCCGTCCCTGATAGGACAACCTTCACTGAGCTCCTAATTCAATATGTAATTCATTAGCTAGCAAGCCAGATGAAAAAATCACCCTGTGTGCCCAAAAGTGTGTGTGTGTGTGTGTGTGTGCATGTACTGGTATTAACTTGTTATACTGTACATTGATGCTTTTGCATGATAGTATCTTGGAGAGGAGAGGAAGAGGCCTGACTGCCACTCTGCAATCTATTCTCAAAGTAGAATTATCTTGGCGATCTGTTATGCAGAGAAAACTTGAAAGCAAAACCTCAGGTTTACATTTGAACTTTTAATTTTATCTTGTGTCTCATCTTAGAAGACATCTTGTGGCTTATCTTCCTTACTTGGCTTAAGAACTACATTCATTTAATAGGAAAGAGAAGTGTATTAATCTCTTTTCACTACTTTTCCACCTGAATAGTCAGCTTCCATCCATTAACAAAGGGCATAATTATTCCTTGTTACTATTTTTTTCCTCTCCATCATTTTTTTCCTTTCTATCAAAAATCCTCATAGCAACAGAACTTAAAGAAGTACATTTTGAATTCTACTGCACTGATTTCTATTAAAACTAACTGGCTTCCTTCCTTGATAATAACCTGTTGTGACTCAGAGGTTTGAGCCTGCTCTGTTAGAAGACACAGACTTGAGCAATGAGGAAGAGGAGGATTTGGCCTTGAGGTTTAAGACTGCTTTGCTGGAGGACACAGACTTGAGCCATGAGGAAGAGGAGGATTTGGCTCTGAGGTTTGAGCCTGCTTTGCTGGAGGATTTGGAATTGCCTTCCTCCCCAGGACCTTCCTCCCTGGTTGTGCCTCAGGTGTTGGCAGATAATCAGGAGAGTGTAGCAGAGCCTCTGGCTGAGGATCAAACTGAGGAATGTTGGTTTGATGCGAGGCAAAGATGCAGGCATAGGTGTGAGATGCAACGTAGAAGGAAAGGACAAATCAGGGACTGAGATGATCAGGGACAAATCAGGGACGAGAGACTGACACGCCCCTCAGGGAATAAAAGTGAGCATGTTAGCTCTGGATTCTTGTTCGGGATAATTTGTTAATTTGGGATAGAAGCTTCGACAAATTCTGTGTGTGGCGTTTGCCTGTGATTTATGTTCTTGTTTTATTATCGGACTTGGCAGGCAGCTTGTGGGAGACTGCCAAGGACTTCTCCAGCCAAAGGAATTTAACCCTGTCATTACTGGTCTTGTCTGCTTGTTCATATTCCTTTGGAAACTTGGAGTCTCACCTCGTGGGCACAGGTGAGACATAACAATAACCTATGTACATACCCTATCCTAGAAAAAATAAAACTTGAGAGTATCCTTTAAAAATATATTTTAAAGTCATGTCACCAAAAAGCCCTGCTGATTTTTTAAAATAAATTTAGCATATTTCCAACCATTCATACTGTTTAAAGTTTTGCAAATTCTAGTCCATTCTGATAAAAGGAGGATGGAGCATCTGTTTCTGGGAATAGCAATAGCACTTAGAGTTCATAGTGCTTTACAGCCCACTCTAAACAGTTTACAGAGTCAGCATATTGCCCCAACAATTTAGGCCCTCATTTTACCAATCTTGGAAGGATGAAAGGCTGAGTCAACCTTGAGCTGGTCAGGATCAAACTGTTGGCAGTGAGGAAAGATAGCCTGCAATACTGCATTCTAACCACTGTGTCACCACAACTCTTAAATCAGGGTAGATTTGTGACAAACAATACCTCATACCAATAAAAATTGTTTGGTTGTTTCCTGGTCCCAAATAAGCCAGACGCCCTTTCCTAGTTATGTTATGGATGGCTTATCTAAGAGAACAGATTGCCTACAGAGAAGAATGGCTCTTAATCTTAAAAAGAAATGATATGATCATGGTGAGAAATCTATCAGATGTACGCTACTATCTATTTCTCCTTTAGAACAAATTAGTCACAAATATGATTTGCCACATTCACCAAATAAATTACACATGATGGCAGGCCTATGACTACAACAGAGATAGCTGTAAGGATGATCATGGACTCTTATCTTCCTAATTTTAGGTGTGTTGTCTGTTAGCTGTGAAGTGTTTAGTACCCCAGCTTAACATATCCTTCCAATTTACAATACCAGGCAAAAACAGTTCAGACATATTTGTGAGATGTAGAGAACTTTCCAAGTATTCCTGAATTGCACTTCCCACCATCTTCATCATAAGCTTTAGTTGGGGTAATTTTTAGTTGTTTAATCATCATTTGGATGATTAAAAATTATCCACTCCTTTATTGGTTTTAGTATTCTCCCTAACATCTGAACTATCTACTTATGAATCCTAATGTTAGATGTTTTTATTCAGGAAGTGACCACAAATATTGACAGAGAGAACAATTTATCAGTGGAACAATTTGCCTCTAGAAGATGTGGGTGCTCCAACACTGGAGGTTTTTAAGAAGAGTTTGAACAATTATTTGTCTAAAATGGCACAGGATCTCCTGCTTAAGCAGGGGGTTGGACTAGATGACCTCCAAGGTCCATTCCAACTCTGTCTGTTAGTCTGTTATACAACTACTGCTCACATTGTTGATGCTTTTCTACAATCATTCTGTGGCCAATGGGAATGTGTGCTTTCTCTATTTCAAGATACTTCACCAAGCTTTTCCTTATTTTGCAAATTTTATGCACCACTACATCTAGATGTTAAGAAATGTGTTTAATTCAAATCTAACTAGCATCATGGAGATCCTATACATAGAAACTCTAGCAAAGGTTTACTAGACTTGGAATGGGAAAAAACAGGCTCCAGGCCCACTTTGATCCAGGCAATTACGACTTTGGTGCAGTTATTCCCTGGGCTTTTTTTCACCCTTCCTGTCGCAGCACAACTTGGTCAGTTGCAAGGATTGCCTACAAGGAAATAAAGCACAGCGGGCAAACCTGACAGCCCAGCATTAGCTGACACAGCTCAGAAAATATTACTTTTGCCATATAGCAGCAAAAGAGAGACACAGGTTGCCTTCCTAGGATGTTGAAGAGGCCCTATTTTTTACTCCTGCCTTTAGGAAATGGTTAGTGGCTCACGCTAGGGCAACCTCAACAAAATTGCTAGGACAAATTCTCACAAAACTGTTGCCATGAGGATGAAATCCAGTTATTTATTTCTCTGTTTGTTTGATGTATAGAGCCACCCAATTTACATATGTGAAACCGTCTGGTGCCAACCAGGCCCTGCCAACCAACATATCTTATCAGACAGGACTCAGAGAATATCCATTCTGCTGAACTGGATAGTATTGGTGGAAATCATTAAAAAACCCTTTATATAACTTAGCCCCAAGACATGACTACCAGAACTTTGAATTGCACCCAGAAGCATCCTGGGAGGAAACACATCAGTGGTGGGATTCAAATTTTTTTACTACCAGTTCTGTGGGCAGGGCTTGGTGGGTGTGGTGTGGCTTGGTGGGCATGGCAGGGGAAGGACACTGTAAAATCTCCATTCCCACCCCACTCCTGGGGAAGGATACTGTAAAATCCCCATTTCCTTCCTACCCCACTAACCTGCTTCCCAGCTCCATTCTCCTGTGCAGGGCAACAAAAGAAGACCCAGCTGATCATCTGGGACTTGGGAAACAGAGAATAGATGGGGGTGGGACCAGTCAGAGGTGGTATTCCAAGCTACTCTGAATTCCTGCTACCTTTTCTCCAAACTATTCAAAATTTCCACTACTGGTTCTCCAGAACTGGTCAGAGCCTGCTGAATACCACCTCTGAAATACATTACTGTCCAACAGAAGCTTCTGAATGCTGCTCTTGTAGAGCACATTGCAACCGCCAGTTTGAAAGTCACTATTGGAGGTCCTTAGGAAAGGCAACTTATAAATGCAATTAATAATAAATGGAACAAGAACAGATATGTTCAAGTAGAGAGGAGATACTTACAAAGGAGCAGGAAGCAAAGTGTCACCAATTCCCATTCAAAATTTATTTTTACATTTAAACAGCACTTCAGCACAATGGTTATTTCTTTATATTTAGACTAGGTGACACTGAGCCCAGTATATTTTGCAAATGAAATATGTTAATAAGAAATATTACGTAGTAATTTTCAGGTTCTCTGATGACTAGGAATATATCCTGTTAAGTTCGGAAGGTCGGGTTTTAGAGACAAGAGACTCTGGTTCAGTAAACAACAGCTCTTTATTCATAGGATAGATCAGATCAGAAAATAGCAGCCGCGGCGGCTCTTTTATAGAGCTCACCGTGGCTTGGCAGCCAATGACATTGCTTTAAGTCTCCCGCGCTTGGTTTTAACCAATCACGGCAGACCCTTAGCAAGCCAATCATAACCGCCCAGGCTGACCAATCAGGTAGCGGTTGAAACAGACCAATGGGAATGCAGGGTTTCAAGCCTGCTAATATGGAACATATCCCCTTTTTTAAAAAATGGAATTAATTTTCACTGCTTATTCCATGCTAAACCAACTTTCAGCATTATAACATAATTATACTGGAACAAGAAATTCCTTATTGATACTAAGATCTCATTTAACTGTTTTCGTGTTTCCCATTTAGACCGTACCTTGTATTTGATCTGGGTTTTGTTGTGGTTACTGATAGTTATCCTATCTCACTAAAGTGTTTACTAAAATCTCATTACTGGAAGTGCATTTGTAAGAAAGAGAGGGGGAAATGCAAGACCCTTTATCTGTAGACAGCAAGCAGGGCAAATAACTTCAGATGAACAGTGCAGATAGATAGATCAAAAAGACAAGATTCAGGATGTTTTGTACTAGAATGCTTGCATGCCAGATGAAGTATGCCTTAAAATGAATTACCCTGAGGAGACAATGGAATTGTTGAGGTTGGGATTACACTTAGTAAATTGCATTTCTGAAACCACCCAGAAGCTGTATGCCCAAAATGTTATTTTATCTTGTATCTAATGTAAAATCACATCAACATTTGATTATATCTGGCTTGCAAATAGAATAGCTAAAAACTTACCAAGGTCCTTCAAAGCAAAAACTTTTTTCCTCATATAATCTTCTAGTAATTTAAATTGGGAATTTTGGATGCTCAGTACCATACAAACTTTCTATTTTAAAATTTTGAAAGCAGTAAAACTATGACTGGACTATCCACTAATATCCCAAGGAGAGACTTATTTAAAGTCCAATTTCTATTTAATCCTTTTTTCCTCAAATAAATTAATAAATAAACGATGATCCAAACCAGAAATGCAATTTCTCCTTCGCATGAATGTTCATTAGCATTAATATTCCTGTGGTGACTATTTTTTTCAGATCTATCCTAAAAGTGTAATTGCGGATAGTATCAAAAATGGAAAAGTCGCTCTCATTAATCCCATGGAATGTCCCCCAAATCTCAAACATGGGGATTTGAAGGGGAAATCTAATTAAATTAAAAATTAGCTTTTGTCAGGTTCTCCTTCTAGTTGAAGGAGGGAGGAACACTAAACGATACACTAATAGGTTCAGAGGGATTAAGAAATGAACCTTTTGTTAGGTCATGTAACAATTTTGACATTCAAAATAAAATATGAATAATAGGTTTAATTAAATTTTGGCTTTTTGATTAATGTTTGCCTGCTTTGTTTCCAGAAATAGGTTCAAAGTATGGTTCACCTTCCCCACATCTGATGTGTCCTGTCCTGAAAATCCCAGAGTGTCTGTCAGTTTTGATTTCTATGACAGTCAAGACATGGTATAGGAAAAGAAAACAGGGCAGAGTCTTAAACTTCATTTCTGTTTTTGTAACTTGTGTACCAAATAATGTTGCACTGGAGGTAGAAAAGAAATCCTTGGGCTGTCAGACTCCTGAATGCAAAATAACATCACAACTACGTAATACGATAGACTTGCAGGGCCGGCGCGATGTGCAATATGTTCACCAAAACAAAGCCACCAGTAATAAGCACTTTATGGAAAGACAATACAATAAAAGCAGTATAAAAAAGCAATCTAAAAATGAAGTTAACAAACAATACAAATCGCAAAAATCGAGTAGCAAATAAAATACCAACAAGAGGTAAAGCAATTATATTTTAAGTCAGTTTTAGCTATTGGCCATGTCTACTAATAGTTCTGGGAATTATAGCCAACCAGACAACCTCCCACTGTGTCATCATTTCAGAGATATTACGTTACAAACTAGATAAACAGAATGACCAGGGCAAAAATGCAGTGGGAGCATGAATAGCTTCTGATAGTTTGACCAAAACTGGCCATCTTCTGGCACCCAATGATGGGACTGATCTAAGCGGGATTGGACTACGAACCTCTGGGTGGCAGTATGGCAGCATGATAACATTGAAGCAACCACACATCCGAAGAATTTAAATTCCATGGGAGTCATGGGTTCAGACTTTGGGATATATTCTGAAAGCAAGCCCATTTGTGGTAACTTGATTCAAAAATGGCTGCCCTGTGATGAACTGTTTTATCCAGTTAAAGGTTCCAGACCAAACCTTTAGGTTTTAGTAAAATATAGATTATTTGAAATTATAGGCTTCTGTAAGTGACATATCACTATATTGTTTATGAGAGAGACACTCTTCATCTGGCACCTCTAATCAGACATGTCCAGTATTGCCATAGCTCTTGTCCTCCTCAAAACATGCAAACCCCAGACCATGTCAATCTCAATCTTCATTTTACAAACATATTTCTGTATACCATGTAAAGTCTGTGATATTCTTAGAAAATAAGTGTATACTGTATTTTCTGGAAATACATTCCTCTGCCTAAGACAATTTAAGAAAGAATGATAGACATCAACTGTGGCAAATGAAAGATGGCATTTTCAAGGATTGTTCTCTCCTCATCCCATCTTCAGTCAGAAAACTGACAGTTTGCAGTACTGTACAACCTTTTAGAATAAATCCAAATATGCTTTAAAGAATACAAGAGGGCAAATGCAGCATTTGTCAACAAATAATCTACCTCACATTAACCGAACCCTAAATGAATGTAAAACTGAACCCATACATGCAACCTTCTACAATGCTGTAACAAACCTGGGACTGAAACAACTAGTAACCAACAATACTAGACTTAACAACTGCTTCAATCTCATCTTCTGTAATAGTTTGAATTCAATTTATGGAATACAAATTAAAGAACCCTTTTCCAACAGTGACCACAGCATGATTGACTTTTGTCTCAACATATGTCCACACAAAAATCAACACAACGATGTGATCCCCAAATATAACTTCAAAAAAGGAACTATGATCTTATAGACAGCGATCTCTCATCCCCTGATTGGCAATTTCTATTCATTGGATGCAATACTGTAGAAGACCATTACAGCATACAGTATTTTTACTTGAAGTCAAAAGAATAATCAAACTATATGTACCAATAACAACTCCCAAAACCAGAAAAAAACAAATTACCCATAACAATAAGGAAGCTTCAATCCAAAATGAAATCACTTTGGTGGAAAAACAAATCGGGTCACGTTGCCGATTTCAAAAGCCGATACAAAAATTTATGCCACCAGATAAAGACTGAATGCACCAATTATCACATTAATCAAGAAGAAAACCTTCTACACATCAATTTCACCCATGCTTTCTACAATTTTGTAAACAACAAACTAAATGACTCAAGGTCCATCCCACCCCTGAAAGGACCTAATGGTAAAGACTGCAAAGCCAACCTCTTTAACACATTCTTTGGCTCAGTATTTGTAAACAGCAATGGATCATGCCCAGTATTTCCTAGTCGAACCACAGACAACTCCAATGATCTAATACATATCGATTTTACAGAAGATAATGTTGAAAAAGCACTACACAATCTAAAACCATCTCTATCTATTGGACCAGATGGAATATGTGCCTACTTCTTAAAAAAAGCTATCCATTGCCATAACCGAACCTCTAAGCATAATCTTTGAAAAATCTTTCAGGACCAGCTCCTTGCCAAAACTATGGTCACAATCCACAGTCATCCCCATCTTTAAAAAGGGAGACCCCAGCCTAGTTGAAAATTACAGACCAGTGGTTGCAGCGCTGTGGAAGGGTGAGGAGAGAAGAGTACATTCTGCTATCTCATCCCCAATCTGCACGTTTGGAGGCCCCAGTGAGGGGCACAAAGACCCTGGGGGGGAAGACGAAGGTGTGGGGAAGCCTGAGGAGAAGTTTGACAGCAGCAGCTGTTGACAGCTTCAAGGGAGAACTCATTTGCTCCAATGTGTGAGTGATTCGCCATCTCGATGGCAGACCAAAGTCGCAGTGCCTTAGCCCAACGAGGAAGATACCAGAGCACGAACAGAGTTTTTGGCATCAATTGAAGGATTGAACTTGGAGTGAAGGAGGTGGAAAGTGAAAGTCGAGGAGAGAAACAACAGAGAGAGACGGCAGAACTGTGAGTCTTAAATAAGAGGATGGAGTCTGAAGGGAAATGGCGATCCGGTAGTGAAAGCAAGGAACTCTTAAGACAGAGATCAAAGCTGATTTAGTTGATTAAAGATTGACTGGTGTTTTGGACCTGTTCTGAAAAAATTGGAGTTGATTTAGACTGATTATCTAAGAATTTGGAGTTTAATTTG
>NW_020769345.1:4764017-4779952 GCF_900518735.1 Pseudonaja textilis | reverse complement strand
GTGAACAGACAAGGAAAGGAAAGTGATGGAATATTACTGGACTTCTTTTCATAGAATATAATTAATGAAATAACATTTTGATTAAGGTTTGATTGAATTTATTAAGAATTTAAAAGTTTAAATGATATGAAACTGTGAAAACTGGTGAAATAACTATTTTGATGATTATTGATTGATTGATTACTAACAACTAATGAAATAAGTAGTCATATATATAAGAAGTGGAATATAAAATTGTTTAAAGGAAACCGAACTTTACAGTTAAAGATAAAGAATACAGTTGATATACCATAATATAGTAATATAAAATAGTTGTATAAGAACAATTTACAGCAAGTATATTTTAGGATATTACATTACACTCTTTCTCTCTTTTTTCTCTCATTTTGATATTATCCTCCCTGTCATCCCTTTCACTCTCTCCCTTCTTTATCTTTAATTTTGGTGATTCAGTTAGTTTCAAATTCTACAAAAGATTGAATCAAAACTGAATAATTTAGAATATCATAAGTGGAAAAGATATTTATATTCTAAGGGAAACTACTGAATAGAACTAATAACAACAGAAAAATCAAACAGTGAATGGTAAAGTGGGAAGATATCTACAATAAAGTTAGGATTATGACCAGTACTACAACAGCGAACCTGAAAGGGAAAAAACCGATGTCTGGTTCATCAATGTCTATTGCATCTTAGCGGGCCAAAAAACAATAGAAGGGATGTTAAATACAGAAAAGATGAGCAACGCGGCCAACATGCAGATGATGCAAGCAACATTAATAGCTATTCAGGAAACGATGCTTAAAATTCAGGAGACGTTTAATAACCATACAGATATGAAGACGGAAATGGGAGAAATGAAGGGTAAGATTCAAAATTTAGAGGAGAAGATGGGAACGGATCCAACAGACACTGGAAAAGAATGAACAAAGAATAAAGAATATAGAAACTAAAGCTGAACAAACAGATAAGAGATTGGAAGGGATGGATAGGAAAGTAATAGAGATGAACAGAAACTTAGAAGATTCAATTATCCATCTTGAAATGGAATGTGCAGCATTCTATTTCAGGTTCCAAAATGTATTGGAATCTAAAGATGAAGACCTGGGAGACATAACATCCCACTTAATAACAGAGGCATTGCAAAGGGACCAGCAGGAAATAGTGAAAGAATTAGATGAGGTCTACTGAATCCATACAACGCCAGATGAAACAAGCTGTCTAGAGAGGTCCACATCAGGTTTGCCAAAAAAAATTGTAAGAGACATTGTATATAGAATCACAAAGGATGAGCCAATGGTGTATAAAGAAAAAGAGATTATGACCTTGAAACAAATTCTGAGGTGGTTAAGAGAGTTGAGGAAGGACTATAGATCTCTGGCAATACTACTGAATAAACGAAACATCTGGTTCCGATGGCTGGTCCCTGAAGGAATGCTGGTGACATGGCAAGAAAGAAGAGTAAAAATTGATAGTATTGAAAAGGCACAAGAACTTTATGATCAGTTGATGGAAATAGAGGAAGAGGGGAGCAGCAAAGAAGAGTCAGAAAACAAAAGTCAGGAGGACCAACAAAAAGATCAGCAATATAGGAAAGATCAGGGAATACAGGAAGCGGACCAAGAAGAGAGAGGCAAAGAAAAATGAGAATACCCAAGGAGAGAAGGATTAAGTGTAAGACCCCAAAGAGAAGCAAGAACAAACAGAAGATTTAGGTAGACTCAGAATTAACAATGGAAGAAGAGATTAAATTACTCTCAATAAACATCAATGGATTAAACTCCCAGATCAAGAAGAAACAAATATCAACAAAACTAACTAAACAAAGCGTTGATATTATATGCCTACAGGAGGTACATATCCAAAAATAGCATAAAAATATCTAGAATATCCCAAGTTGGGTGTATTATTTACAGCATTGGCAGACCAAAAGAAAAGAGGGGTAGCAATTTACGTAAAATGGAATAAATGCAAAAAAAAATCTATGCAGATGAACAAGGCAGAATTTTAATGATACAAATTAATTTACATCAAAAACAATTACTATTAGTGGGGATATATGCCCCTAATGATAACCAGAAGAAGTTTTATAAGGGACTGTATGATAAAATAATTAGTGTAGGTGAAGGAAATACTTGCTTGATAGGTGACTTTAATGCCATTGTTGATGTTAAAAAAGACTATATTAGTATGGAAGGGACTAGGAAGAAAAAAAGAGAATTTTACCAAAAAAAAATTTTTTGATTTAACACATGAGACCAATTTGGAAGATATATGGAGGAAGAGAAATCCAAATGAGAAGAAATATATGTTTTATTCTAGTCCACAAAAATCATGGTCCAGAATCGATATGGTACGGGTTAATGGGGCAATCAAGAAAGACATTAGTGAAGTAGAGATAATGCCTAACATATGGGCTAACCATAGCCTGGTTAAAATTACATGGATAGGACATAGTAAAAGGAAAAGGAGATGGATGTTAAATTCACAAATAATAAAGGAAAAAGAATATATCTCAAGAATGAAAAATGAGTTAGAAACATTCTTTAAGGTTAATCTAAAACAACATACTAGTTTACAAAATTTATGGGATACTACAAAGGCCTTCGTGAGAAGCGTATCAATAGCCTATATAGCTAAGAAAACTAAAGAAAAATGGAAGAAACAGAACGAATTACAAGAAAGGGTTAAAAAATTTGAAAATGAGCTCCAAACAGACCCAAAGAATATGGAAGTTAAGAAAGAAATAGGGATGATTAGACATGAACTAAATTTGATGGATATTGAGGAAAATGCACATAACTTAAAAACTCTTAAACATAATTTCTTTGAATCAGCAAATAAACCAGGAAGGTGGTTGTCCCATAAATTAAAAATAGAGAAAGAGAAAAGACTAATTCAGCAACTCAAGGATGAGGAAGGGACAGTGTATTATCAGATGGAGGAGAAAAAGAGAATTGCGCAAAGGTATTTTGGCGACCTTTATAAGCAAGAAGATGTTAGGGAAGAAAACATTAGATATTACTTGGAGGGAAATGGTCTGAGCCCAATTTCAGAAGAAAACAGAGAAGTTCTTAATAAAGAAATAACATTAACAGAGTTACAAAAGGCAATACAAAAACAAAAAAATAATAAAACACCAGGCTCGGATGGTCTGCCAGGCAAATTATATAAAAATTTATCTGAAATATTTGAACCAATATTACTGGAACTATATCATGAGGCACTAACGCAAGCCAGACTTCCGAGGTCCTGGTCCGAGGCATACATCTCCTTAATTGCAAAAGATGGCACTGATCAAGAAATATACTCAAATCAAAAAGCAAGTGCATTATTAAATGGAGATCGTACTGAAGATTTTGAAATTGCAAAAGGAGTGAGACAAGGGTGTCCATTATCACCTCTGTTATTTACCTTGTCTTTAAAAGTGTTGCTAGCTGCAACCAGACAAAACCCAGAGATTTATGGAATTAAGATTAGAAATGAGAAATATAAAGTTCAGGCATTTGTTGATGATTTGGTATTTATAGTGGAAGATCCAATGAATTCGGAACCAATATTGGTGCAACAAATAGAAAAATTTGGGGAAGCAGCAGGATTTAAAATAAATAAAAATAAAACTAAGATGACAGTCAAAAACTGTACAACAAAACAGAAAGTAGAATTAGAAAATACAACGGGACTCCAAATAGTAAAAAAGGTGAAATACCTGGGAATTTGGATATCACCCAGATGTTCATCATTAAAAGAGGACAATTATGTCAAACTGATTAAGCAAATCAGAAAAGAATTGGAATTATGGGCCAAATTGAAACTGTCTATATTAGGAAGAATAGCAACGTTGAAAATGAATACCTTACCAAAACTAATATATCTATTCCAAATGATTCCAATTAAATTAGGGAAATCTTTTTTTTATAGAACTAAATAAAATGACATCCAAATTTGTCAGGTTGGGCAAGCAGCCACATATTAAAATGAAACTATTACAAGATAATAGGAGCAGAGGCGGTCTCGGACTATCAGAATGGGGGCTTTATTATCAGGCAGCGGTGTTGAGTTGGATTAAGGATTGGATTAAATTAAGAGACAAGAGAATATTAACATTAGAAGGACATGACCTCTTGATAGGTTGGCATGCATTTTTGTGGGAAAATAAAACTAATATACATACCTGTTTCAATCAACATCTAATAAGAGATTCATTTATTACAATTTGGGAAAAAATCAAAGGTAAACATTATACAGAAATCCCACGATGGCTGTCAACCATGGAAGCCATAATATATCCAAATAGATTAGACCTACGGAAAATGGTAAGCTACAAAGAACTATTAGATAGTCAAGGGAAATTAAAATCAAACCAAGAACTGAAAGAAAATGGAATTATAATCGATTGGTGGCCATATTTGTAAATTCAAAATAAATATCAAAAAGACTCAAAAGATTTTGGATTTGACAAAGGGCAGAACCAACTAGATAAAATATTAATGGGACCTGAACAAAAACTTATAACTAAAATATATAAATATTTATTAGATTTTAAAATGGAAGAGGAAATAGTTAAAAGTACAATGACTGCATGGGCAGAGAATTTTGGATACACTATAGAATTAGAGGAATAGGAAAAAATATGGAATATAAATTATAAATTAACGGTATCAGCCACATACAAAGAAAACATATATAAAATGTTTTTTTAAAAAAAAACAAAGTTTTTATTTTTTACAACAAACATACAAACAAAACATAAAACAAAACCATTTTTCAATTATATACATACAGTGTATCAGTTGGTTACAATCTTTTGTGCTATCCTTTCTTTACCATTACTCACAAGTTATATAAATTCTCATCTTATCAATCTAGCTTGTGCTTATATAATATCAATTATTAAACATTCATTTGACTATTTTTCCATCATTTTATACAAGATATTCTAATTTTCATTATGATTTAATCTTATACATTCATCCAATGGTTATATATTTTATATTGTATTCTATATCAGTCTATTAACTTTGATTGTAAGGCTTACTAGTCTATTTCTTTACCATGTCTTTTTATCTAACCATTGATAAAATAAATCCCATATCATATAAAATTGTTTATCCTCTTGTTCTCTAATTTCAAATGTCAATTTACTCATTTTGGCACAGTCCATGATTTTCTTAATAATTTCCTCCTGCATAAGTATTTTTTCATTTTTCCAGTTCTTAGCAAATACAATTGTAGCCGCTGTTAAAGCATTTACAATCAAATATTTAAATTCTTTACAATATATTTCCGGTATAATTCCCAATAAAAATATCTCAGGTTTAAAGTCTATGTATTGTTTTGTCATTTTTTCCAACCATGTGTGGATTATAGTCCAATATCTTTTTGCATCCGAGCATGTCCACCACATGTGGATGAACCAGGTATCTGATGACATTTCCAACATTTATCCGATTTATCCTTGAACATCCTGGCAATTCTCGTTGGGGGTAAGTGCCACCTGTAAAACATCTTATACAAATTTTCGTTATATGCAGTTGACATTGTCATTTTATAGTTTTGATATCACAATTTTTGCCATTTATCTAAGTCAATCCCATATCAAAATTTTCCCCCCATGCAATCATTGTTTCTTTTACTTGTTCTTCCTCTAATTTAAACTCTAGCAAATGTCCATAAAGTTTTTTTTATTACTTTTTCATTAGTACGTGTCAAAATTTTATCTAAATCAGTCAACTTGTCATAGATACCTTCTGTTTTAACATCTTTATCAAATCTAGATTGTATTTGCAAAAATGAAAACCAATACATTTTTACACCTTGTTCTTCCAACGCTTGCATAGATTTAAGTTCACCCTTTTCATTCAATATCTCACCATATCTAACTGTTTGTTATTGGATAGGAAAAAGCTTTAATAGTAGATAACCATAGTGGAATTTTTAAATAATATTGCTTTTTGATCTTCTCTCAGTTTAGAAACAATGCTTCTCAAATATAATGTCTTCTAAAATACCCCTGCATTTTAGTTCCCTTATACCAGAGGAAGGCATGCCACCCGAACAGCAAGTCATGTCCTTCTAAATTCAAAAGTCTAGTATTCCTTAATGTTATCCACTCCTTTACCCACATCAGACTTGTCGCTTGGTAGTATAATTCCCAATTGGGCAAAGCAAATCTTCCTCTTATTCTTGCATCTTGTAACAATTTAAGTTTTATTCTCGCTTTCTTCCCCTGCCAAATGTATTTTAGCACTATTTTGTTTAAATCTTCAAAAAATTCTTTCCCTAATCTAGTTGGAATTGTCTGGAATATGTATAAGATTCTACCCTGTTTCTCCAACAATATGGCCTCCCCCAATAGGAAGTCCCAGCATGTTTTATAGGCATGAAATGAAATTAAGCCCCTCCCCCCAAATTAAGGCCTGTATTAAAACATGAAAAATGGGGGGGAAATGGCAGGGGGGCTTGCCGTTAGGAAGTACTTTTGTTGCACACCCGAATACGGTGCTGCCTGCGTTGACCCTGATACAAAGTGCCCCACCAACGCCGAGGTCAACATCCAAGCCGTTGCCACCCACCCTAAGATGCAAGGGGGGGAATTAAGTCACCCCCGAAAAGATGGCCTAGCCGTTTTTTCAGGGCTCAAAAAAAAATAAGACCCGGCCTTATTATATGAGAAACATGGTAGGCAATACATTAATCTTGATTGTAGATATTCTCCCAATCAGTGATAATTGCAAATTTTCCCATTTTATCAAGTCTGTCACAATCTGATGTTTAAGTTTGAGATAATTGTCCTCCTTAAGTGTACTACATCTTGGTGTTTTATGTATCCCTTAATACTTAACCTTGTTTGTGACCTGGATCCCCAAAACTTCCTCCAATTCTTTCTTTCGTCTTACTAACATGTTCTTTGCTAAAATCTTTGTTTCATCTTTATTTATTTTCAAACCTGCTACTTTCCCATACTCTTCTATCTTTTCTATCAGTTTAGGTGCAGACTCCAATGGATCCTCTAATATAAATACCAGGTCATCTGCAAAAGCTTGTAATTTATACTCTTCTTTTTAAATTTTCATTCCTTTTATTTCTTTTTCTTCTCTGATGTTCCTATTCAGCACTTCCAGTGTTAACACAAACAACAGAGGTGACAGTGGACAGCCTTGTCTGGTCCCTTTTCTTATATCTTTAAAGTCTGTAACTCTCCATTTATCATAACCTGGCTTGAGTAATTTTTTTACCAAAGCCCATTTGGTCCAATTGTAACAACATAAAATGCCAATTCACATTATCAAAGGCTTTTTGTGCATCTATAAACATCAGAGTCATTTGTTTTTCAGGATGTGCCTCATAATATTCCAGTGTATCTAAAATTATTCTCATATTATCTTTAATCTGTCTCTTCAGCAGAAATCCATTTTGATCAGTATGAATAAAATTGTTTAAATATCTTTTCAGTCTTTCTGCCAGAATTGAAGCAAAAATTTTATAATCTGAATTTAATAGTGATATAGGTCTATAATTTTTAACTTGCTGTGGGTCTGTGTCCTCCTTCGGTACAAGTGTTATATATGCTTCTGACCATGTTTTGGGTATTCTCTTCTTTATCATAACTTCATTCATAATTTCTAATAAGTGAAGATTCAGTGTTTCCTGGAATGTCTTATAAAATTCCACTGGCAAACCGTCCGGACCTGGTGCTTTCTCAATGCTTTGCTTTTTAAAAGCTTCTTAATTCCATCATTGTTATATTAATTTCTAACATTGTTTCAATATCTTTGGGTATCTGGGGCAAATTTGTTTCCTGTAAGTATTGTTGAATTCTTTGTTCCTGAACATTCTCTTGATGGTACAGTTTTCCATAGTAATCTTGAATAATTTTATTCTTCTCTGCATTTCCATAGCATACATGTCCTTGTTCATTTATCAATTGATTTATTCTTCTCGAGTCTCTTTCCTTTCTCTCTCTCCAAGCATCTTTTAAGTTTATCTCATCTACCATTTGAAAGAAGGATTTTGGCAATGTCTTTCTAGTTTTCTTTGCTGTTTTTTTGTGTTTTATAATCCAATTTGTTATTTATGATTTCATTAAAATCTCCCATCAGACAGATATTAACATAGTCCAGTTCAATTATTTTCTTATGTAATTTCCTGTAAAAATCTTCTTGATTATCATTTGGAGCATAAATTGCTATTAAAAGTGTCTTTAGATTATTGTTCGTTATCTCCACCATCAAAATTCTTCCATCATCATCTGTATATATTTGTTCCGCAGGGATTGTATCTCTAATGTATCACACCACTCCTCTTTTTTTTACATTGTGTTAATGCTGTAAATAATTTCCCTAATTTTTGTTGTTTCAATATATAATTATGTTGTTTTTTAATATGTACTTCTTGTAGGCAGATTATATCAAATTTTAATTTCTCTAACTTATGAAATACTTTTTTTCTTTTAATAGCTAAATTAAGCCCATTTATATTAATTGTAATCAAATTTTTCTCATCCATTTTAGACTTTGTAAGATGGATTTGTTGCTGTAGTAGCTCTTGGTTCTCGTTGTTCTCTGGGTACACTACCTATGGCTCCTTCCTCCTTCCGGGTATTAGCCACCTGTAATTTATGCCTCTCTTAAGTAACTCTTTGGTCAAAAATAAATATTCTCTTCTTATCTCTCTCACTCTTCTCGGTACCTGTTTCAGTACCACTATTTCTTTATCTTTGTACTTGAGTGTTTTTTCTCTTGCTGCCTGCAGTATTTGTGATTTTATTATTTTCTTAGTAAATCTGATATGAACTTCTCTTGGCAGTTTATTTCTCATCGCATATCTTGTATAAACACAAAAAACCTCATCCATTCCATCCATCATCACCTGTTCAGTTACCTCTAATGCTTCTGCCAGGATTTCTGTCATCATTTCAGCAAGGTTTTCACCCTTTTCTTCTTCTATATTTTGAAATCTAAGAATTCTAATCTATCAATTTCCCATCCCAATGATTGCAGAGATCTAAAACCATACATTGCAATGTCCTACTTGTCAATGAATACTTCAGCTTCAACCATAACAAGACAAGAGCAAACAATAAATACGAACTCAAGGTTAATCGCACCAAACTTGATTGCAGGAAATACGACTTCAGCAACAGAGTGGTCAATGTCTGGAATACTCTACCTGACTGTGGTTTCTTCCCCAAACCCCAAAAACTTTAACCTTAGACTTTCTACTATTGACCTCACCCCTTTCCTAAGAGGTCTGTAGAGGGTGTGCATAAGCGCACCAATGTGCCTACCATTCCTGTCCTATTGTTTCATTTGTTTTTCTTATATTTATCCATGTATTCATAATTATGTTTTTACTTATAAGCAATTGACAAACCAAATAAAAAAATAAACACTTCAAAACGAAATCATTTCATAGAATCACCTGGCAGCTGTACATACATGCTCCAGTGGGTTGTGAATCGTATTTTCAGATTACTTCCAAAATTCCACAAAACAGCACTGTTTATGGAGTATCATGATAATTGTGTGAGCAGGCAATGATCTCAAGACAGCCATCTTGTAAGAACACCCACAGAATTTTCTAAATCATCCAAACATTCCCATCAGCCTGAAATATTCTTTAATCTTTATAAAGCAGGTTGTGACATTTTAATGAATACTTAAATACTTGCAACAGTTTGTAAGTTTGCAAGTCATTTTTTAAAAGAATTTTAAAATTCAGATTTATTTTTAAGTTGCTTAGAAACATATATGCCCCTAGAAATTGTCCTGTAAGTATTTGTTACTTACAAGGCACATTTGAGCACTGAAACATCTTTAAAAAAATTCTTCCTCTCTGTATTTCCTAGGACAAATAATTTCTTCCTCATTTGCTGCATTGCCATATATTTACTTAGTATCTAAGAAAAGCTCCATGGATCCATCAGAGCCTCCACTATGTGTACCAAGCTATGTCTGGTTAGCTATGAAGGTCACCACACTGCAAATAGATTTGATGATACCTGTTTCGTGCTTGATATCCCCAAACCTGCAAATGTCAGAAGGACAATTACTGATAGGATGAACCATGCTTGTTTGGTTTTCCTTTCAGTTCAGACAAATCAAACCTCAAGGACATTTCCTTTTATAAGCTACTGACCAATTTGTGGAAACTTGAGTTTTCCGTCTTAAAATTGGTGAGCTTGCTTCCTCAACTGCAATGCTGTTCTTTCCTAACCAACTAAAATGAATCTTTGTATTAGTGTTGGGGAAAAATGAGGCTGTAATTTAAAAGGTTGCGATCCCCATCCTTTTTGGTTCCATAGACCAGTGGTGGTAGCTTTGGTGGTTTCAGCAGCAGAAGGGGACAATGGTTTCATGACTGCTACCTAAATCCCACACATGCACAAATGAAGCTTTGTGGGCTTACCTACTGCTTCAGCACCTCGGTTTCCAGGGCATGTCACAAAGGCAACCCAGCCAGATAATAAGTAGAGGTCCTTTTATTAGCTCCAACTTTGCCCCCAATTTTTTGGTTATCTTCCGGTCTGGAGAAAAACTCTCCCAGGAACCTGCAAGTGCTTTTGGCTGCAGATATTCCAAACAGAAAACTTTAAACTATAAATCCAACAAACCAAGGTAAGGTCATAAATCCAGCAGGGCAAAATAAGGAGTTCCAGAAGTGAAGTAACACAGTAGTAAATCCAACCAGTTGGGAGGTGGCCAGAAACTAAGATAACAGCAGCCAACATTAGATAACTCAACATTTGTTCCTGACAAATGCCACTCCCAACTGGTTCTCCTTTAAACTCCCTTCCCAGGTCTGCATTGTAAACCACGCAACCCACATAGCTCTCTTCTCCATCCTTCCCTGCGTGCCCTGGGATAAAGAGATCCTTGGTTTTCCTCTGAACCCCCTCTCCCTTGTTCTATCTCTTCCCTGCACTTCCCAGCCCAATTTTGCCCTTCCTCAGTTTCCTCCACAGCTAACGGAGCCACTCTCCCACTCCCTGATGGCTATTCATCTTTCTCCTTGGATTCAGATTCTGACAGGGCCCATGGCCTAGTAGTAGTCTGCAGCCTAGAGGTTGGGGACCCCTGATTTAAAGGAATGAGTTCATAACAGGACAAGGAGAAGATTATTACTTTGTCTAGAGGAAGGGAGGGTATTTTTTATTATTCTTCCCTCAAAGGTTTATATAAGAGCCTAGTGGTGGTTTTTTATTCTTTCAAACCCTAAAAAGGGATTATGTAAAGAGGTATTTTTCTATTGCAATATCAGCCGGTACCTCACAACAGAATGGTGCCAAATTCAATACAGTGAGGGAAGCAGACAAAATAAAGTCAAGTTCAAAAACGGGCCAATTTGTAAAGAAAAAGGTCCCCCAAAATATTCCGCAATAAGCAGTGGGGAGAAAATGACGTAATTTTATGCGAGGCTTTACTTTCCCAATATGCTGAATTGGAGAAAATGACTCCCTTGAAATATCCCAAACAAAATTGCAAAATTGCTCTTCAGCAAGTGTGCAATTTATTTTAAACATGTCTGTTGTTATGTTTTTGCAACCAGCAAGGATTGTTTTCAAAGGGAATGTTTCTTCCTTCCTTCTGGTCATCCAGAAAGAAAAATATCAAACCTCTAATTGTGAACAAATAAGAAGAGCTTTACTGTTTCATCAGAGAAATAATCATCCAGCTATACAAATTGTACAATTGTATGTGAGTAACTGAACAATAACTAAACTAAACTAAACTAAACTAAACTAAACTAAACTAAACTATTGAACTTAATAAGAAACTAGTAGAGATGCCTTGCTGAGATACTAACACTCCTTCCTCTCTCATGTTCACATATATATGCAGCAGGCTCAGTGGTGGGATTCAAAAAATTTTACTACCAGTTCTGTGGGCAGGGCTTGGTGGGTGTGGCAGGGGGAGGATACTGTAAAATCTCCAGTCAGAGGTGGAATTTCCTGTTCTCTGAACTACTCAAAATTTCTGCTACCGGTTCTCCGGAACTGGTCAGAACCTGCTGAATACCACCTCTGGGCAGGCTTCTTAGAGCAGGCCTCTTAAAGGCACTGAATATTTCAAAAACAAATGTTTACTTCCTCTTCCTCTTCTTCTTTTCAAGCTTTTAGCTTTCTCCAGGCAATCCACCAGACTATTTATACTCTGATGAAGCCGCTAACCATTGTCACTCATAGTTTTAGCCATTGTCTAGCCACTGCAGGATGAAGGCCTCTTCCGTGTGTTTCCAACCAATATAGTCCTGAGTTTTCTTTTGCCAATTGGCCGGCAATACTTGCTGATGTGTCGATCCATCTTGTTTTAGATTTCTTTCATGGATGCTTTTTATCAAGTGGGATCCATTCTATAACTGCCTTGATCCCCCTGCCATCAGTTCTTCTCGCTATATGACCACAACTGATATTATCCATTCCTTTGCCCCTTCAGATTCTCTCTTCTTCTCTGTCAGGAGTAAAGGATGAAATCCTATCGAAATAGAGCTACATGGAGAGAAAAATATCCTTCCTCCTTTCTTCCTCTTGTTTATAGGTAGTCCTCAAGTTACAACCATTTGTTTAGTGACTATTTGAAGTTACAATGACATTGAGAAAAAAGTGAGATATGGCTATTTTTCATGACCATCACAGCATCCCCATGATGATGTGATGAAAATTCAGATGCTTGGCAACTGACAGTATTTATGATGTTGAAACATCTCTGGATCATGTGATCATCTTTTGTGACTTTCTGCAAGCAAAGTCAATAGGGAAGCCAGATTCACTTAACAACCATGCTACTAACTTAATGACTGCAACAATGCACCTAACAACTATGACAAGAAAGGTCATAAAACAGGGCAAACCTCACTTAACAACTGTTTTGTTTAGCAGTGGGAATTTTGGGCTCAATTGTGGTCATAAGTTGAGGGCTACCTGTACTTATGAATAGTCTTTCTTTGTCTCTTGAGGCTCCCCTTTTCAATATCATTTTTATTTCCATCACTACCAATTGCTCAAGTGAGTGGTGCAGTGGCCTAGAGATGGAGCCCTCACCTCACAATCAGAAGTAATTACTGCAAACTCTGCATCGGTGACAGGAAGGGCATCTGGCCAGTAAATACTCAGCTCCATTCAGTTGCCCTGACTCCATTTCAATGTAAGGGATTATGGAATCATTAAAAGACAAAAAAAAACCTAGCAATTGCTCAAATCTAAACATCTTCTGCTGTCTTCGTCTGACATGTCACTCTCATTTTTATTCTTTTTCTTTAATTTCTGTCTTCTGTTTCTTCCTTCCCTAGGATAACCTCCCTTTTTTATCTGAAGTTTCTTAATTCTGATTTCCTTCAGTGATTCCAAGTCATCTGACATCAGCCACTTTATTTTTCCTCTCCAATTATTTGCTCTTTCCAGAGATTATGCCCATCAGGTTCTGATTCTTGTCACAAACTTAGATCCATATTTTAACCCCCTTACCTTTTGCTAACTCCTGTCAGTTTGCATCATACAGTACTTCAATTCCTATAATCAGTTCTGCAACCTTTGGGGTTACAAGCAATTTACAGAGTGCTCTAATCTGAAATAAACATACAGTTAGGTCAAAAATCCATACTTTGATAGGCAAGTGGGAATATTTATTACTGTCTACACAGAGGAAATTTTTTACTGACCTTAAACACAGAAAAATTATTTTCGTCCCTACCTCCTCCTTTAGATATTTCCATGCATGTATTTTCCCCTCAGAATGGTTCAGATGTTTGAAAAAGGACAATGCATTTGAAAGTTCAGGAGAAGGAGGCAGATGAACATTGGAGATATAAAATTTTGGGGTAGGAGCAAAGATTTCCATCATCTCCATAACAGTTGTATTAAGAAGAATGATAGCTGATCATTATCTTTATTTGCTTCCTCTTATTTCTATTTCTTATTTAATATTTCCTTTGGTTAGCAGAATAGAATACTGTAGATAAGAATAATTATACCTAACATGTTGATTTTTTTATTTTATTTTATCAGATATTGAGTCTTTTTTAAAAAAAACACACAGAGAGATAGAAGAGGGAGAGGGAGAGAGAGAGAGAGATTCTATGAAGACTGTTAAGTGGCTTACTTCTAAACAAGGTAATGGGAAATCATTCTTGCTATTGGCAAGAAATTGCATTATTATGACCTTGAGATAAATAAGAAGCTAAGTTTGCTTGAGAGGGTCTATTTTGCTTTAGCTTTTTAAAGTCTATTTAAATTTATCTCATATATGTTAGTGTGCAATCTATGAAAATAGATTCTATAGAAAACAACTATTTACCATCTGTATTCTTTCCACTGATTTGAGCTTTAATCCACATATTCATTTACTGCATATTGCTGAATATGGATATGTTTATTTCTATCTTGGCTATACAAACATAGATTAGAAACATATGGGAATGAATGACCAGCACTCATGACATGTGCATGCCCACAACAGATACAAATAAATTAAACCGAGTAAAAAATTATAGTACTATTTCCAAGGATCCCAAGAAAATTTGCTGTTTCCATTCTTCTCCAAACAGATTGACTTCAGACCCAGAGATGAGCATAATTATCAGAGAGTACCTAAATTATTTTGCAGACATTGGGAGAAATAGGCTGAGAATTGTGGCTTTTTTATCTGGTTTTAACCTGCCTTGAAATTTCAGTGCAGTACTGTAAACAAGCTACTCCTATTTTCTATCCAACCAAATAGCCAAATAAGTAACTACAACACATTCTTTTGGGCTGTATTTACAATGAAATGCAAATGCAATGAATTTACGTGGAGGTAATGGAAACTTTAGTAATAGTAGTAATGAAAAATTTAGCTAAGGAAGAGTTTGGTATAAAGTTTTGTGTTCATACCAAGTTGCCCAGTCATTGAATAGAATGCAATATTGCAGGCTAACTCTGCTGACTGCCAGCTGCCAGCAATTTAGCAGTTGGAGTCTCACTGGCTCAAGGTTGACTCAGCCTTCCATTCTTCTGAGGTCAGTAAAATAAGAACCCAGCTTGTTGTGGGCAATATGCTGATTCTGTAAATCATTTAGAAAGGGCTATAAAGCTCTGTGAAGTAGTGTCTAAGTGCTATTGCTATTGTTTTACCCTTTGCATCCTGATATACATTAGAAATGTTTGGAAAAGGAAATGGTTTACACATGCAGCTATATGTGTGAAGGATAGGATTCAAATGTTATGGAAATAAAACTATGGGTAGGATTTTTCCTGCTATAGTTATTTACATTTTATCTACAAAGACTGAGGACACAGTGAACTAACATGTCATATTAACATGAGGTAGTGTTAGCTAAATTATAATTAGTGAGATTTCATTGTTTGATTTTTCATTGTACTGTCCATTTGATAGTTAAGCTCCTAACCTCACAGCATGTTTTATGAAGAGGTTTTATTTATTGTGTGTGGAAAAGAAGGAATACATCAAATTTCTTTCTCACACAAAATGACAAAGAGAGTAACTGAGCCTACATGGCATATATAACTGGAAATTTCTCTTACAGTAGGAGATTAAAGTGTTGAAAGGCAGTGATTTATGTATGTAGCTTCATTTTGACTACAGAATGAAATCTAAGAATCAAAGACAGATTCTAGTGCAAAAGAAATCAATGGAAGATTAAGGCTTTCGAAACTTGCTTATCAGAAATATCCAGACTTACAAATATGTTTACTGTTAAATAAGCCTGTGCAATATTGCTTTATAGAAATCAAAATTACTCATGCAGATCCATGCCATGTTGAGAAAAATATGGGAACACACCCTCAATAACTTACCTCCTACCCCAGCTAGCTAAATATGTCCTTGCAACCAAAGTACCTGGGAGCTCATACCATTCATGTAAACTCTTTATTTAGATAGATAGATAGATAGATAGATAGATAGATAGATAGATAGATAGATAGATAGATAGATAGA
>NW_020769345.1:4676239-4763617 GCF_900518735.1 Pseudonaja textilis | reverse complement strand
TTCTCTAGGCTGCAAAACCTCTATCAACTATTAGATGGCAACAAAGAGACAGAAAAAACTAACATCTTTGCTACCATCTAATGGTCATCTAAGTTTTGCAGCCTCGATATGGTATGCCTACCATTCTCCCTATAAACATTATTTAGAATTTCTTACATCTATCTAACAATCAGTTAGATCAACTCAAAGCAGATCTTTAAGGGTCTTTGACAGAATATCTAAGACCTGAACTTACATTTCAAAAAGCAGAATCACTTTAAGTGAGCTGTTTTAAATATTGATTTAAAAACAAATCCATGGAATTTCATGAAAAAGCATTAAAATGTCTGCAAGTATTTATTTTATTTTATTTAACAGAATGGGATAAAAATAATGCAGATAGTAGACTATTTAGAAAGATAATAACCAAGTTTCCATCTGATATAGTTCAACGTTATAGATTTTTAAACTATTCCCTGATACCATTTTTAATGCAGAGACAGAAGGAAGAGCACAACTTACCCAGCTAGGACAGTGAGTTGCACTGATAGTTAAAGGCAGAAAGTCTTCTCTTCCAATTTAAAAGCTTTCAAAAGCTATTTAAAAAATTCTGGGGTTCCAAGACTGTCATAACACTGAGGAATGCTCAGTCTAATTTTGCTACCTCTGATTTCTCAATGATTACTTAGCACCAGGGTGCCAGGAGAAATTGTACAGTCGTATGGGAACCTTTGCTCCTTCTAAGAAATACGCACTTACCAATAACTTTAGTGGGGTGTAAGCTGATCAGCTGAGGAAAGTTGGTCTTCTTGGCAGAAGTCTGTTTTGTCAGTGTTGTAAATTACTAGAAATATTCTGAGTTAATAATCAGCAGAAGCAGGCTAGGTAATGCCAAGAGGCAATGCAACAGAGAGAGGGGAGCAGTTATAGTCTTGCAACCCCTCTCATTCTTTTTTTAAATAAATTTTTATTTATAATTCCTTTTCTTTAACTTCAGTAAGTGCTTAGTGAACCGTGTATTATCTGGGTCAATATATTTTGCATACAATTCAGGTAATGATATTACCATTTAAATATACATAATCATACTTTTTCAACTTCTAACATTTGTGTATGTACATAGTAATCGTAATATGTTCTATTATATTTCAGTATACATAATAATATTTTCCCAATTTCTACTTTCTACTTCTTTTTTCTAACACTTATTAGAACAACCACCATGTTAAAAAGTATTCTATGTCTATCCATCATCTCTTACTCTTTTTAGGATTTCAACTCTTATTAACTTTTTGGTTTTATTTATTTATTTTTTATTTTATTTGGTTTGTCAATTGCTTACAAGATAATAGGTATAAGTAAAAACATAGTTATGAATACATGGATACATATAAGAAGAATAAAAGAGGACATCCAGTCTACAGCACTTCGGGGTAGGCAGGAATCCACAACTGTGTGCGGTTTCTGCCTGTGCTCGCTGCCTGAGTGCCCTGAGCCACTCGGCTTCAGGGCTAGCCACCTCCGTAGAAGGTGGCGAAGGCAGGGGGGATCTGGCAGGGTCGAGAGATATCGCACCTCTCTTCCCTAGCCGGCTAAACCCCCTTTTCCGAAGGCAGCTGAGTGGTGGTCAGAAATGGCCGCCACATAGAAGCGCTCAACCGGAAAAAGAAAGTGCAGGAGGAGCTGTGAAGAAGTGAAAGTGTTTTTTGCTGACCGGGATAAAGCAACAGCTAAAGTACCCTGGAACTTAAAATTTGCCAAAGATGCATCGTTTCCAGAGATTTACAAATGGCGAATGGAAGTTTAAAAGGGAAAGTTTTTCTTTCTTTTCACTCTCCTTCTTAACATGACAGCGAATAGAACCGCAAGAGAAATTGGAAAACCCACATTGGAGGTAATTAAATGCTAAAGGGATAAGGATTTCTGAACATTAAAAAAAAAAAAAACCTTTTTTGCTGTAAGTGGGAAGGGAGAGGGGAAAAAAATGGAGCAGAATTTGAAAGTAAGGAGGAGATTGCCTAGAATTTTAAAGAGCTATTAAATATTAACAAGACTTCTAAAAGATACATTTTAACTGGAACTTTGTGACTAAACAGTAACCCCTGAAAGAGAAAGGGAAGAAAGAAGAAAGTACTAAAAGAAACAGCTTATTTGGATTGTTTGGTGATTTTGGAACTTTGGGGAACTATCTTTGATTAAAAGCAGTTGGGTGGTTGTTTTGGAAAAACTTTTTCTCTCTACAATGGCATCACTTGTGGATGAATTGAAAATTGAATACCAAAAATACAAAAAAAGAACAAGAAGGGAAAGATTCTCTTGGCACTCTTTTTCAATTTTTAGAAATGGCGGTTTGCACTTATGAAAAACTGACTGCACAACAGGATGACTGGGATAAAGAAGAAGCCATCTTTGATGAACAGGTGACTCTATTTGGGGAAGGAAAGGAGAAAGAGGAAAAGAAAGGGGAATTTAAGATTTGAAAAAACAACCAAAAAAGAGAAAAATAAGGTGAAAAGTGGATACAATGTTAGAAAACAACAGAAAGGGGGAAAGCAGAAGAAGAAAAGGCAGGTAGAGAGACAAGGGGGTAAAAAGGGCAAGGAGAAGAATAAGCAAGGGAGAAAGGGATGAGAAGCATCAATGGTGGGGAGCGAGATGTAAAGAAACAAAATTCTTTTAGAGACAATGGGTAAACTTAATTGAAAAAGGGATTCTGCAAAGGTACATAAAATTGTATTCTTATATTTGTATTCAGAAATAATGTTAGAAAATTGGAAACAACATGTAATCAAAAATGGGATAAAATATTTAGTGTAATTTAGTGAAATTTTTGTGAAGAAAAAGAAGGCAATGAAATATGAATTGAAGTAGGAGAAATGGGAACATTTTAATGAAATAATGATTTAAAATATGTGATGTGGGGGGGAAATAACTATGGAAAGTATAAGTGTTCCCATAAAAGTATGATATTTAATTGAAAAGTAATGTGTGAAGTGTTTAAGATATAAATGAATATTAATATTAATGATTAGATTTGTATTGGCATTGATAGTTGTTTTAATTACATCATATACCTATAAAAAAAATTTCTATAAAAAACATTGTGTAATTTTAGAATGTACTAAACAGAATCCCAATGCAAGTTATGTATTATATTAAGTATTATAAATTTAGGGGAAAGAGTTAAAGGCGTTATACTCCAATCAGTGTACAGGAGAAGTTTTGTTTAAAGAGAAAAAATAAATGGATAGCTGGAAACAGAACAGACAAAGAATAATAAGTATTATGATTTGAACTGAGATGAGATAAATAAAATAAAACTAAGAAAGATAAAAGAGGTGAGAAGTTATATAGAAAATTGAAAATGGTAATAAGATATGGAATGGTATATAAAATGAATATGAATTTGAATTTGTGTCTGTACAAAGAGTTATAACCGGGGATCAAGCAGCTTTCAGAAAAGATGTTCTATGTTTTTATATTTTATGTTTTGTTTGTTTGTGTATTGTCTTTGAAAATCAATAAAATTGTTAAAAAAAAAAGAAGAATAAAAGAATAGGACAGGGATGATAGGCATGTTGTTGCGCGTATGCACATCCCCTACAGACCTCTTAGGAAAGGGGTGAGGTGAATAGTAGACAGTCTAAGGTTAAAGTTTTTGGGGTTTGGGGAAGAAACCATAGAGTCAGGTAGAGTATTCAAGACATTGACCACTCTGTTGCTGAAGTCATTTTTCCTGCAATCAAGTTTGGTGCGATTAACCTTGAGTTTGTATCTATTGTGTGCTCTTGTATTGTTATGGTTGAAGCTGAAGTATTCATTGACAGGTAGGACATTGCAATGTATAATTTTATATACTATACTTAGATCAGACCGAAGGCGTCATAGTTCTAGGTTTTCTAGGTCTAGAATTTCAAGTCTGGTGGCATAAGGTATTCTGCAACAAGTAGAGGAGTGGAGAACACTTCTTGTGAAATATTTCTGGACTTTCTCAACTGTGTAAATATCAGATACGTAATGTGGGTTCCAGATTGATGAGCTGTATTCGAGTATTGGTCTAGCAAATGTTTTGTATGCTCTAGTTAGTAGTGTAATATTACCAGAGAATAAGCTTCGTAAGATTAGGTTAAGAACTCTTAATGCTTTTTTAGCTTTGTAGTTACAGTGGGCTCTAGCACTTAGATCATTAGAGATGAGTACTCCAAGGTCCTTGACAGAGTTTGGATCATCAACAAGGTCTTGACTATTCAACCTGTATTTTATTTTCTGATATATTTTTTTGCCAATATGTAAGACAGAGCATTTATTTGTTGAGATTTGAAGTTGCCATTTGTTTGACCATTCTGATGCATAGTCAAGGTCTTTTTGAAGGGTAGCAATATTGTCTGTGGTGTTGAATAGCTTTACATCGTCAGCGAACAGAACACAGTTGCTCTTAATATGATCACAGAGGTCATTTATGTAGAGTATGAAGAGAGTTGGTCCTAGAACACTGCCTTGGGGGACACCACTGTTGACAGGTACAGAATTTGATAGGACGCTCCCAATTTTGACCATTTGTTGTCTGTTTGACAGGAATGCTTCTATCCAGTTATACAGGTGTCCAGAGATACATCAGATTTTAGTTTTAGGAGTAGTTTGTCATGTACCACTGAATCAAAGGCTTTACAGAAGTCTATGTAGATTGAGTCTATTGCTTTGCCCTGATTGAGTTGTGTAGTCTATATGTTTTTGCAGTGAAAGAGTTTCAGATTACAGAATAGTTTTTTTCTGAAACCAAAGTATTTGTTAGAGGTAGTAGGTTATTAGTAGGTTGTTTGTCTCTAAGTGGAGGATAATGGATTGGTTAATAATTGATTCCATGACTTTACAGGTGACACAGCATAAAGAGATTGGTCTGTAATTTTCAACTAGGCTGGGGTCTCCCTTTTTGAAGATGGGAATGACTGTGGCTAGTGACCATAGTTTTGGCAAGGAGCTGGTCCTGAAAGATTTTTCAAAGATTATGCTTAGAGGTTCAGCTATGGCAGTGGATAGCTTTTTTAAGAAGTAGGCACATATTCCGTCCGGTCCAATACATAGAGATGGTTTTAGATTGTGTAGTGCTTTTTCAACCTTGTCTTCTGTAAAATTGATATGTATTAGATCATTGTAGTTGTCTGTGGTTTGACTAGGAAATACTGGGCATGATCCATTGCTGTTTACAAATACTGAGCCAAAGAACATGTTAAAGAGGTTGGCTTTAATAGTGTCATCATTGCAGTCTTTACCATTAGGTCCTTTCAGGGGTGGGATGGACCTTGAGTCATTTAGTTTGTTGTTTACAAAATTGTAGAAAGCGTGGGTGGAATTGATGTGTAGAAGGTTTTCTTCTTGTTTAATGTGATAATTGGTGCAATCAGTCTTTATCTGGTGGCATAAATTTTTGTATCGGCTTTTGAAATCGGCAACGTGACCCGATTTGTTTTTCTGCCAAAGTGATTTCATTTTGGATTGAAGCTTCCTTATTGTTATGGGTAATTTGTTTTTCCTGTTTTGGGGAGTTGTTATTGGTACATATAGTTTGATTATTCTTTTGACTTCAAGTAAAAATACTGTATGCTGTAATGGTCTTCTACAGTATTGCATCCAATGAATAGAAATTGCCAATCAAGGGATGAGAGATCACTGTCTATAAGATCATAGTTCCTTTTTTGAAGTTATATTTGGGGATCACATCGTTGTTTTGATTTTTGTGTGGACATATGTTGAGACAAAAGTCAATCATGCTGTGGTCACTGTTGGAAAAAGGTTCTTTAATTTGTATCCGGTAAATTGAATTCAAACTATTGCGGAAGATGAGATCGAGGCAGTTATTAAGTCTAGTATTGTTGGTTACTAGTTGTTCCAGTCCCAGGTTTGTTACAGCATTGTAGAAGGTTGCATGTATCGGTTCAGTTTTACATTCCTTCAGGGTCCAGTTAATGTGAGGTAGATTGATGTCACCAAGAAAGATAAAAGTGTGTGGGCAGGATGTTGCCCATGTTAGTAGTGAATTTAGTTTGTTTACATGTTTGATGTCATAATCAGGGGCTCTGTAACATAGTAAGAATCGAAATGTGATATTTAAGGACAGTTCACAGACGATGGTCTCAGGAAGAGCAAGCTCTTGGGTAACTTGGATGTTTTTTAGGTGCAAGGACTTTTTATAGAAGATAGCAACACCACCTCCTCTACGGATTTCACGATCTGATAGGTAAACATGATAGTTTCTTACTGTGGTAAAGCATGTACAGGAGTCTGGGAGGTGATTGGTAGAGATATTATTTTTGTTGTTGTTTGGTAGTGGAGGATTTGGAGTTTCTGGAGTTTCTGGCTGGCATGGTCAATGACAATAGTACACTAAACAATTACAATAGCTAATTAATGTGATAGGTAGACAGTTACTAAGAATCAATCAATCAGTCGACTAGATAATCAATGATACAGTATTAAATCTCTATCAGTTCAATGAATCAGTAAATTAGTGGTCATTTAATAATTAATTATTATACTATTATATGATAAATCAATTATTATAGACAAAGCATTATCTTTAAATATTTGGTCTTGAGGTACTGAAATAGTGGAGGTAGTAAATTATTGGAGGTTTGTTGTGTAAAGTTCCTTTGTTTTTCCTTAAAGCCATAGTTTTTTGGTTTTTGTTTTGTTTTGTTTTTGTTTTAAAGAGGAAGCATTGCTGTTTGATAGATTTTTATGGAGAAGATTTGAATGAGCTCTCCAATCATCTACTTTGGAGTTTGGAAAGGATGAGATTTGGGTGAGGGTTTACTGGAGGTTGTCCAATCAGCTGAGTGGGAATTTATATTCAGGCTGACTAATCAGCTGTGTGATTTAAATGGAGCTGGGTGATTTATATGGACACTATCAATTCTCCATGAGTCTCCTTTGTTCTCCCCGATTGGTGGCCGTTTAGAATGATTTTTGATGATTTGATTTAAATGGAAACTGTAGACATCATTCCAGTTCTTCCATCATCAGAATGCACAATCAATCTCAGTTTCAAAAGGCAGTTTTCCTGAATAAAAACCTTCTTCACACCTCTTCTTCTCATCTAGTTCCCCCCCCTTTTTTTTCCTCCTTTAATCACTCTTTTCTCAAGCTGCCATTTAACTTCCAGAGTTAGAGGGTAAAAACATAAATTAAGCTGCTGCCGCTTAATCTCCACACTCACCCCTTCTGCTCTGGAGTCTTCGCTTTTTAAGTTGTTTCTGACTCGAGTCCACAGTAAATCTTTGAGCCATTCACCTGCTCCTTCCTCCCACTGAAAAATGCACCACTGATCTGTAAGGAGCCAGGGGAGACACTCACCCACAGTTGGGTCGCTTCTAAGCTTGCAGTCCTTGCTGGCAGTTGCCACGAACCCACAGCTTTTTTGTGTGTGTGTGTGAATCTGTCCTGCTTCTCCTCTGATATCTTGTAACTCTTTTGTCATTTTTATTTAATCTAAATATTTCTGCTGCCACAGCATCTGTCTCTTGCTGTTGGATCTCTAGAATACCCATCCTCAGTTCCCCCCATCATTTTTAAATAATCTTTCTCTTTACTCTCTATTCTATTTTGAATTCTTAAAAAATATTTATTTGTCCTGTGTTTGAAATTATTGCTATCTTTTCTATCTTTTTGTCTAGTTGTATCATTTTGGAATTATCTCCTCTGATTTTTCCTCAACACTTTCTGGTTTCTCCTCTATTTTCTGAATTTTTTGTTCATTTTTTATTGTCATTTGCTGGGATTTTCCTAAACTCACTGTATCTTGCATCAATTCCATCATCTCCTTATGATTCCTTGTTATATCTTCCTTAATACATTGAAACATCAACATTATTTCTTTATAGACTGGATTTGTTTTCTCCTGTTGAGACATTTTGTGCTGATATGCTACAACACTCTCATTCTTAAAAGCGGTTAATATTTAAGTCATCTTAATCAAGGATTTAGTCATTTATTCTTAATCTTTTTCCATCTTGCAGAAATTAAAAAGCTTGACCAAAAACTGATCAACCTTGGGTTAGAGGGCTAAAAGTGAGATTCAATTTTCAGATGTGTTAATAAAACAAGTACAGAAAATTAAGTTTCTGTTCACATTAAAGAAGATGAGAGCTGAGAAAATGAACAAAGCCAAAGCATTGACAGCAATGCCACTCCTAATGTTGACAGGCAGAGAAGTTAGTGATAAAAAAAAACCTAATTGGCCAACTAGTCATATCACTATTGGTAAACTCATTAGACCATTCAATGTCACCTCAACATTCCTCCACTGGAATTGCAACATTATCTGTGAGAAAGTCAAAAAAAAAAGGCAGTGCTTCAAAAATTCACATAATACTTCATATCCATGTCTGTTGACTTCAGTTGCTCAGACAGCATCCAAGATGTGTCTGTCCCTCCCAGCTGTCATGAACAGAGCCTTGATTTAAGGATCTCCCCATGCTGTCACCAGAGTGGCATACCACTTCAGCTCTTCTGCTCTGTTCCAACATGAGATGCACCAAGAACCTTGAAACTTTCTGTTTAACTCAGAGCTCCTTTCATCTACATCTGTGCTTCAGAATTTCAGAGGAACACTCAACAGCAGCAAAGGAACTCAGGAACATCACTTTGCAGTCCTCAGGTGGATGCACAGATTTTTTTTCAGTCCAGATATGGTACCCCTGGTCTACATCAGTAGGAAAAAAAACTAGGAGGCCACTGGGGGGAACTATTTGGGACCAGACCAGCCTTCTGAACAACCTTTAAAAGCCATGATGAGCATATGGAGGACAGTGCAGGATAGTGATGGTAGTAGTGTGCCATTCCTTAATGGTCCCTGTTTAAATACCAAAGTTGCTTAATGATACAGTAGTTCTATAGCATTGGCCAAATGCTTTTACAGGCTCAGCCACCTCCACCATAGAGCAAGGGGAATCATGCTGTGTGTGCCTGAGAAATCAGCTAAAAGACTTCTGTAGGATTTCTAGTGTTTGTTTCGACATCAAGATTAGCATCCACTGACCACAGTATGTAGAGGGAGATGAGGTGGCTAGGAGCTTTAGCCAGTAAGTATCAGAATATTGTTTAAGCTCTGGTACCAGCAGTCCATGTCCCAGATTGTTTCATTAAGTTGAATCAGTCCAACAGCTTGAATCATTTCATGAAAATGGACGCTAATATTTTTGCACAGATCAAATACTAAGCCAAAAACCTGTCATCGTGTTTTATTGAGCATTGCTATAGAAGAGCTTGCATATGAACATCCTTCAAGGTCTTGTTCAATTTTTTAAAAACTGAGGAATTTACAGGCACTGTAAATTATCAGGGATTCTGCAGGAACAAATGAGTGGTAGGAATTCATGGCTGTTCTCACATAAAAAAATAAAATTCTAATTCAGGACAACATATTATTCCATAAGGTGAGCCCACCACTCATCCTAGCCAGAGGCCTGGAGGGAAACCTCATTTTTAAGGACCATTTGAACAAAGACAGGGCAGAGCTATACAACTCTCGTGGGGGAGGGGGGTTGGGGAGGTGTTGCTTTAGAGAGATGACATTGCCATTCTCTCAGTTGTTAAGTTTTTTGCAAAATAGGATTCCAAGATGAACCACTTAGTGTGTGAAGGATGATACAATACATTATTTGAGTGCCGCAGAATGAATAAATTGCTTTCTTTTGAACCTTAGCAGGGATGGAATCATGAAAAAAAAGGAAAGTTCATTTTTTTTTCTTTGTGATTAGGAATACAACCCTAGATAACGATAAAAAAGACCAGGTCATCCAGATCATTTGCTGTATATACAATGTTATAATTGGATGCTTGAGTCCCCAAAACACACACTTTTGGAAGTCAAAAATTAATTACTGATTGGTTTGATTCATAGAATTTTAAGCACCACTGAAAGAAATGGACTGGGTATGTCAAACTTGCAAGGCCAGGGCTATTCTATTGATGCAAATATAAATGAGTGGTATATTGATATCCAAGCTAGGATTACAGCACAGCAATCAAGGGCTGAAGATCCATTAAGCTACCCACTGCCTTAATTTGGTCCTGAATCATGCCATATCAACTTTTCCAGAAATGAGAAACTTCCTGGGAGTTTTAAAATGTTTTTTTAATTATTTTGCATACAATATCAAATGATCCCGATGATGCTCTGATATTAACACAATTGAAAAAATCCAGAAATATTTCACAAGAAGAGTTCTCCGCTCCTCTACTCATTGTAGAATGCCTTATGCCACCAGACTTGAAACTCTAGACCTAGAAAACTTAGAACTACGCTGCCTCCGGTACGATCTAAATATAGTATATAAAATCATACATTGCGATATCCTACCTGCAAATGAATACTTCAGCTTCAGTCATAACAATACAAGAGCACACAATAGATACAAACTCAAGGTTAACTGCACCAAACTTGACTGCAGAAAATACGACTTCAGCAACAGAGTGGTCAGTGTTTGGAATACTCTACCTTACTCTGTGGTTTCTTCCCCAATCCCCAAAAACTTTAACCTTAGACTTTCTACTATTGACCTCACCCGCTTCCTAAGAGGCCTGTAGGGGGTGTGCATAAGCACACCAATCATGCCTACCGTCCCTTTCCTATTGTTTTTTTCTTATAAGTATTTATCTCATGTATTCAAAACTATATTTATTCTTATACCTGTATCTTGTAAGAGATTGACAAATCAAATAAATACTAAAAAAAAATACTAAAATACCTGGGAGAAAAGGATGAGATAACAAAAACTAGAACTCTGAAAACTTAGCTGCAGAAATTACTCTTTTTTATTGTATTCCAAATTCTCCCCAAATTTTGAGCCCGTTTACTGGATTTTCACAAACCATGCAGTCTTCACTAACCAATCCATGTAAAACTGTAGGATTTCTCCAGACCTCTTCTAATAATTTACAAGATGCCAAAAATCAGCACAGCTCCATTCATGAAAATGCTGTTGCAATAGGTCAGTCTTGGAATATATTTCAGGGTTTTAAAAAATGATTCATGTTGTGAATGAAGAAATTTCATGTTGACCTTTGTGAGTATCAGCTAGTAGCTGCAGAGGACCCATTCAAAGTGAACATATTTTTTCAACATAAGTCATAACAATATATCAGATAAAATGTATATTTGCAGGACCGATTATGGTTCTTTGTTCATTTTGTGCCCAGAAGCCATCAAGCCTAAGGTCAGCAATGAAAGGGAAGGTCTAACAAAGATGGAGAATTTTAAAAACATTTTGTTAGTACTTGGGTGGGAGAGCCAATGAAGCCATGGGAGGAGATTGCAATGGACTTCATAGTGGAGTTGCTGGGGGAATATGATGATCTGGTCTGTAATAGACTTATTCTCCAGCAGGTGCACTTCAAACCTTGCAGCAGACTACCCTCAGCCCACCAGTTGGCCAAGCTGTTCCTGAAGCACATCTACCACCTGTGTGGAGTACCACAAAGAAGTGAGGGGAGATGAATGTCAACTCATAAAGCATTCCTGTTTTACTAACATGTAGATAGACATGTTTCTGGGCAGATGACTTCATGCAAATAATTACAGATGTTATTTTATTATTAAAAATAAACAATAAAGGACATTGTAAAATGTTTATGATCGGTCTTGTTAGTTTATATTTTTTTGCTTCTTTGATTTTAACCAAACCTTAAAAGGTGGCATAATTAGATAATTCTCAAATTTTAACTTACAAAACACTGTCTACAAAGCAGCTTGTTACTAGAATGCCTAAGACAACTGTTGCTGTGTTGAATTGAGAATGAGAATGTTAGAAAATTGGATATTCAAAATATATGTAGTTGCAAATGAAAAGGCATATATGAAAAACTTTTGAATGCCACATCCCTATTTCTAGCTGTATAAAGTCAAGGATGATGTTTTGGGGGTCCAGTCAGTGACCTGAATTGGAAAGCATGTGTGACCTCTGAGATCCACTACAGGTAGTGTATGTGCAGAATGAATGTTGTAGGTACACTGGTCAGATAAAAAAGGACAATTAAAGGAAGACCAACTGTCTTCTTCACACATAGGCTGACTGTCTTCATAGAAGGTAAATTATCGTTCCTATTGCATGAAGTTTTTAAGAGATGGTGCTGAACTATTGTGGTATTTCTTGCTATTGAAACTTGTGTGTGCTTTTGGTCTTGGTATGCATTAAAATGCAAAAGCCACTGCTTTGGTTTGGTTAGCTGGTATGAAAGACAAATCTTGTTTTCTTTGCAAGAGTCCATCTCTTTTCCTAGCCACAGAAGAAGAATTCTCTCAACCTTCACCAAAAAATGGTTTCTCTCTCAGAATTCTTTCATAGTGTGAACTCTGTAAAATGATTTTACTTTTTTTTTGAATAAGATATATGCCCCTCCACTCCAATACAATTCTTAAAAGCTGAGAGGATCTTCAGAACATATCACATTACTTCACATCAGTCAATGAAGCAATCTCTACCACTTCTGCAAAATGGCTTCATAGGAGGTATCATTCAAAACTTTGTTGAAGTGAAGCACTCTTTCAAAGCTTCACATAACTCTTGTAAGAAGAGTTCTCAAGTCTTGATAAAAATCAGCTGGCTTCATCTGGAGGACAGGACTAGTGTAGTTTTAAAATGATGTGGAATGACATTAGTTCTTCCATTTTATATGCTGCTCTCAAAAATTTAAAGCCACATATATCAAGGTTGCTCCTATCCTAAAAGAATGGATATAAAAATGGTATTGGTGAGCACTGAAAATGGTGTCTGTTAGCAGTGTTATCTCTCATTGTAGTAGAAAAGGAACTGGCCCTTCAGATCTCTAAATTATAGAGCTGTCTTGAAGCTAATGTTATAGATCTTTTGCAAACTATTTGATATGTCATCAGAAAATGTATTTGTTTGGTGATTAGAGGGATAGGCTTAATTGCTGAAGCCTCTCCCTGTTATACTCATGGATGGTCACATGTGAAGCAAAGTAATTTGTGTACAAAACCATCTGTTCCTCATACTCTAGTCCAGGGGTCTCCAAACTTGGCAATTTTAAGACTTGTGGACTTAACTCCCAGAATTCATCAACCAGCCATACTTAGTGGATTGTGTGACATACACTGGCAAATCAAAAAGTTGTCCTTTGAGTCTTTTCTGAAGCCTCAGGTGATAAATGCATTAACTTTTGTCTTTCTCATCTCTTTCACTGAGCAATATAATAATATAGGTGGGGTAATCATAAAGCTTTGGTCCTTTGGCATAGTCAAGCACATACAGCTCAGAGGATTTGCCTACAGTTTAGTCCCATCTCATCAGCAGAAGAAGAAATTTCTGAAGGCTTAGTTAGATAGTTCTGAAAGTGGACAATCACTTAAATATGAACCAGCAATGTTCTGCAGCTGCCAAAAAAGCCAATACAATCCCAGGCTGCATTAACAGAGGGATAGAATCAAGATCATGAGAAGTAATACTAACTGCTTGATAATACCTCGATAAGACCACACTTGGAATACTGCATCCAATTTTGGTTACCACAATAAAAAATAAAGGATGTTGAGACTCTGGAAGGAATGCCAAGAAAAGTGACAAAGATGATTTTTCGGGGAGATGGGGGCTGAAGGCTAAACATATGAAGAACAGTTGCAGGAATTGGGTTTGTCTAGTCTAGTGAAAAGTAGAACTAAAAGATGATATGATAGCACCGTTCCAATATTGGAGGGGCTGTAACAAAGAAGAGGGGGTCAACTATTTTCCAAAGTACCAGGACGCAAGACAAGAAGCAATGGATAGATACTGAACAAAAAGAAAAGCAACCTAGAACTAAGGAGAAATTTCCTGACAATAAGAACAATCAACCAGTGGAACTGTTAGGAATGTAAGTCACCTAACAGTTGGGTTGGAAAATATATAAACCAGGATAGACATTTTAATACTGTCTCTTTAAGGGAATGCTAAAATTGTAATTGGATGTGGTTCCTCAAATGGCCATAAGATGGAGCCAGAAACCCGGGTTGTTTTGTCCTGTTGTTGAGAGTGTTGCTGTTCCTGCATTTCCCTATTGACTGTTGCTGATCGTCATTATTCTTGGATTTGATGTGAGTCTATTTACTGAACTGTTTTTGATACTGGACTTTGATATTTGGATTATCCCTGGACTGAAAACTGACTGCTATAACTGTGTATGACTTGGACTGTTTGTTGAACTTTGCTTAACCATTTCCTGGAAGTAAAAACCTACATTTTACTATACAGTGTATCTGTGTGCTGGTTGTGTGTTATTCTTCACCACTCTCACTACATCTCCCTGTGTGCACTCATTCTCCTAACAGGGAATTACCTCAACAGGAACAGCTTGCCTGCAGAATTATTCTCTGATCCAACATTGAAGGGTTTTAAGAAGGGACTGGACAACCATTTGTCTAAAATGGTATATGGTCTGCTTGAGCAGGGGGGTTGACAAAAAACAAAGCCCTCCAAGGCCCCTTCCAATTCTATTATTCTGATATTCTTTTTCTTTCCTTTTTGAACTTGGTCATTTGAGAAGACTATGCTGCAGCCATTTACAGTTGTTTAATTGGATATAAGCAGGATTCCATGACTTCATATCTTACCATGTGGATTCAGGTATCAGGAAATAGGCTTGATGTACTATGCTATTCGTCCTGAGGCCAAAATTGGACATCTTCCATCAAATCTGTCAGCTAACTTGACAAGTCTGTCCAGCGTACATAACCAATAACATTCTCCAACACTGTGGCTTGTTTTCATGGCCCTGCATAGCTTCTCATTGTGCACATTATCATGTAACTTGATACAACATGGCCATGGAAAGGCAGATAGGATAGGATTCAGCTGACTTTTCTCCATCAACCCCACATCTGTAATGGGACGAAATGTGAGCCTGTTAACTTGCTTTTGCAATTTAGCTGTCAACAGCAACCATCTATGGGTGACTAGGGAAAGACAGGGTTTAGAAAATAGGCATCCTTTTTTTAGTATACAATTTTTCTGTTAGAGCACAGATCTTATAATTAAAGGCTCATTCATTTTATTAGCATCTCTTCTTCCCACTCCAGAAACGAAAGGATTTATTGTTTATTAATTATTCTCTGACAGACAGATGCCTGTGCTGATTAAGCATTTATTTATTTATTTATTTATTTTATTTATTTTGTAAACAGGCCCAGCACATTTCATTCACACAGGAGGCCTTGAAGCTTTACAATGAAAACTGTACTTTGGAGGATGGTCAATTTTAAAGAAGATGTAGCTTCATAATGAATGTTCCATAATTAGAGGAGTTGAAAACAGCAGAATGTTCCTGCAAAGTCAATTAAATGCTAATTAGTATTGGATTCAGCCTTGCCTTTGTGTGATGAATTGTTCATGTAAAATATCTCTTCATTGTGCAAAGATACCGAATTCCTTATTCGACCCCTCTTCCTGTATCTCTGGTACTTTTTTCAAATTAGAAAAAAAAAATGCAAAACTCTTTCTACATTATAAAGCACTGGAGGACTCATTAGCTAATACAATGACAGTAAGTTTTGTGTGTGTGTGTGTGTTTTTTTTTACATGAATCTCTCCCGGTTGCCAGGTCTGCTAATGAATTCACAGCTGTGCCAGTCTCAGGAGTTCAGGAGGAGCCTGGGTAGATTGATACAAGCTTAGTGTTTAACACTGTTTTATCTTTCGGCGCACCAAGAACTTTTCAGGAGTGAGCTGGCCATCATCTCAAATATTTTAAGTCTATGACAGCAGTTGCAATAGTTTTCAGTAATTACCCCGAAGGAAACAAATAAAGAAGTAATCATTATCCTGTGGCTTCCAGAGAGAGGTTTTCCCCTTTGGTATAGTTCAAGCACTCACTCCCATATGTAGAGCAGTAAATCTGACAGCCAGTTTTATGGGAAGCTTTTAAATGGGATTATAGTGTTCACAATTATGACAAAAATATCTAGACCTGGCACAGGTAGTCCTGGAACTTACAACAGTTCATTTACTGACCACTCAAAGTTATAATGGCACTGAAAAAAAGTGACTTAGAACCATTTTTCACACTTAAGACCATTGCAGCATCCCCATAATCATGTGATCAAAACTTGGATGCTTGGCATATTTCATATTTATCACTGTTGCAGAATCCCAATGTCATGGGATTGCCTTTTTGCGACTTTCTGACAAGCAAAGTCAATGGGGAAGCCAGATTCCCTTAAGAACTGAGTTACTCACTTAACAATTGCAGTGATTCTCTTAACAAGTGTGGCAAGAAAGATTGTAGGATGGAGCAAAACTCACTTAATGAATGTTTCACTTAGCAATAGAAATTTTGGGCTCAGTTGTGGTCGCAAGTCGAGGACTACTGTACAACAATCAAAAAATGTGTTGGGGCACCTTACAGACGAAGACGTTTTTGTGGCATAAAGTTTCATGAAGTATAGTTCATGATACATGCTTAGAAATTAGGGGTGTTGTTTCCTTTCTACAAGTAGGCCTTGACTTATGACCATAATTTAGTGACTTTAAAGTTACTCTTGATCCAAAAGGGGTTTATGACCAGTATTTGAAGTTCTGATAGTCAGGGAGAGAATTGAAGAACGATCTGTTTCCTCTTTGAACAAGTAACCTGTTGGGAGTTAATGAAACTACCATGAATTAATACTGAAATCATATGTTATCCATAATGTTTCTCAACATTATTAATGATTTTTCTGCTTTTCCAAAATAAAATCAAAACACCTGTGCTTTCTTTTACAACACAGATTACTCCTTCCTATATTAACAAAAGGATCAGACTTCTTTCTTCCATGCCACTTAACCTAACCTTAATTTGGTGCTTCATTGCATTTGTAATAACCACCAGCTAAACTGGAAGCAATCAGATCAAGAATATCAATTTGTCTAAAGATAGTCCGTTGAGCATTTTAACCATCTTGGAGGGGTTTAGTTAATACAAAGAAATTCTTCTCCTTATTTTTCTATTCCCTTGCTGTAATAACGCTGCCAGCTGCTCTCACTACTTCACATGAATTCCGGTCTATTCCAATTTTCCACTTCCTTGCATTTAATCCCAATGTTACAAATGGAATCCCATGCTGCACTAATATCCTGTTGCTAGTACAAAAGAGATTGATATTTCAAAATACCTTATGTTTTATAGATTGGGCATCTTTTGCATAAGAATATATTGGCACCCTGGTTATTTATGTGATAATGGCTGCATTACTTTGTATAGTGCAATAAAAGTACTGCACTGGGTAGTACTGCAGCTTGTTTCCTTCTATAAGTAGTCCTTGTTTAACATCCATTTGTTCAGCAACCATTTGAAGTTGTAACAGGACTGAACAAGGGGTACTTACACCCAATCCTCATAGTTGCAGCCATCGGAGCATCCCTGCAGTCACATGATCTCAATTGGAGCACTTGGCAACTGGCTTGTATTACAACAGTTGCATCATAATGGTGTCACAGTGGTTAGAAGGCAGTACTGAAGGGCTAACTCACTGCTCACTCTAGATCAGTGGTTCCCAAATTTTTTAGGTCCACTGCCCCCTTGGTGCTACAAACTCATCCTCGGTGCCTCAAATTTCTGTGGGTGTGGCCAAATTTGAGGGTGTGGTTTGCTGGTCACAAGACTGGGTGGGCATTGCTTGCTGGTCATGTGACTGGGTGGGCATGGCCAGGTGACTGGCAAACCAAATACAAGTGGTCCTCACTTAATGACTGGTTGTTTAGCAACTGTTCTAATTTATAACTGGCTTCCCCAGAGCTACTTGACCAGGTTTTGGAGTTTTGACAGCTTTAGATCAGGGGTCTAAATCCCACCCCTGACTGTGTGTGTGTGTGTGTGTGAGAGAGAGAGAGAGAGAGGGGTTGGAACAGATCTCTCTCTCTCTCTCTCTCTCTCTCTGACGAAAATAAAGAGAAAAGGAAAGGGAAAAAAAGGGACAAAGTGGGGATGGAAGGAAGGGACAGAAAGAAAAAGAAACAAAGAAGGAGGGAGGGAGGAGAAAGATAATGAGGTGTCTATTCTAGTCCAATCACCTGCTCTAACAGGGTTAGAAGGGTGTGTGTGTGTGTGTGTGTGTGTGCGTGCATGTGTTCTCCTTGTAATTTATCAGTACATTTTGGTTTTGCCTTCTTCAGAATTGGCACTGTAATACATTGGGGAAAAGTAATTTTTCAGGTGGAGATCTGGTCCTATGGATCCTGTTTAAAGCCTCAACAAAATGTGAGAGCTTCCTGATAGTCTTGACCATGTTTCGTCCACAAAACCTTTAATAGAAGCCAGAGGGTGCAATGTGCTGGCAAAGATGTTTCAATGTGGAAAAGGGCCTCAGTCTAAACTAGGCCTCATTCAATCTGATGCATCAGGTCTCTCTCTCTCTCTCTCTCTCTCTCTCTCTCTCTCCCTCCCTCCCTCCCTCTCTCCCTCTGTCCCTCTCAGACTGGCTTTGCTCTATTTTCCCAATGTGCCTGGGGGGCCAGCGCTTTGAACATGGATGGATGGATGGATGGATGGAAAGAGAGACAGACAGACAGACAGACCGGCAGGGGGGGAGGTGGGCAGGAAGACGGGCAGGCAAACAGACCTTTTGGATGGATGGATGGATGGATGGATGGATGGACGGACAGATGGACAGACAGACAGAATGCGACAGCAGTGGCACTTTGGGAAAGCAGTGGTAGCGGCTTTGGTTCCCAGCTGTTGCATTCGAGGCAATGGTTCTGGAGCATTACTACACTCAATGGGTGAACCTGCAGGGCCGGCGACTCGAACATCCCCCTGCTGCCTCTTAGCATCCCCAAGGAGGCTGGCAGAGGGGGGCTAAGAGGCAGCAGGGAGGCGTTCGAGGCACCGGCTGGCTCTGCAGTTTCCCCCATTGACTAGCACTGCTCTGGAGCCGGCACCTCCAATGCGGAAGTGGTGGCACATTACATGCTGCCATGGCAGCGTTTGACACGCCACCCCCGCCGCCTCTTAGTGCCCTTCTGATGGCCCCCTTGGGGATGCTAAGAGATGGAAGGGAGGCATCCAAGGCCCTGGCCCTGCAGGTTCACCCATTGACTATACCACCGCTCCAGAGCTGGCGCCTCAATGGGTGAACCTGCAGGGCCAGCTGATGCCTCGAACACCCCCCTGCTGCCTCTTAGCGCCCCTCTGTTGGCCCCCTTGGGGACACTATGAGGTGGCAGGGGGACTGTGCATTGAATGCTGCCGCGGCGGCACATAACATGCCACCGCTTCTGCATTGGAGGCGCCAGCTCCGGAACAGTGCTACAGTCAATGGGTGAACCTGCAGGACCATCACCTTGAATGCCCCCCTGCTGCCTCTTAACGCCCCTCCGCTGGCCCCCTTGGGGACACTATGAGGTGGCAGGGGGACGGTGCATTGAACTCTGCTGCAGCGGCACATAACTGCCACCGCTTCCGCATTGGAGACGCTGGCTCTGGAGCAGTGCTACAGTCAATGAGTGAACCTGCAGGGCCGGCGCCTCGAACACCCCCTGCCACCTCTTAGCACCCCCTGCCATCCCCCTTGCCTCTTAGTGCCCCCCTAAGGCATCCCACTGACCCCCAGGGGGCAGTACCACCCACTTTGGGAACCACTGCTCTAGATCTTCAATTCTGAGTGGCTTAACGTGACTCCAACCTTCCATCTATCTGAGGTTGGTAAAATGCAGATCCAGATTGTTGGGAGCAATATGCTGACTCTGTAAAACACTTAGAAAGGACTGTAAAGCACTATGAAATAGTATATAAGTCTAAGTGCTGTGGATGTTGCTATCATCATGGTCACATGACTACCATTTGCAACATTACTACCCACTTCTGACAAACAAAGTCAATAGAGAAGTCAGCAATCTTGTCAGGCAATCATGTGACTATAGGGTGTGGCAACCACACAGGATTCACCTAAAAACGGCAACTGGGACTGCTGTGACTGCTGTCATACATTGACATGGTCATGTGACATTATGACTTACAACCCCATTGCTTAACAACAGATTTTCTGATCCCAGTTAACATCAGTAAGCAAGGTCTATCTGTATGAAAAATTTTCCATTTCAGTTGAACATGTGTGAAATAGCAAGAACACCTCCTTTCCTCCTGCTCATTTCACCATGAGTGACTGGACTTTAAAATCCTGGAGGCTTTTTTAACAAGTTTATTGAAGATACAGAGAAATGGCCTTCCTTCCTTCCTTCCCTTCCCTCCCTCCCTCCTCTTCTTCTTTTTCTCTTTAAGAAAAAAGAAAGATTCTTTAATAATTTTCTCCTTTAAGAAAGTTATTGGGTTTTTTAAATGCTCCTATATGCCTTCATTATATTACCTCCACTTTGTGTAATGAGCTAGTCCTCTGTAGGAAGCTATCTAAGGGCTTCCTATTTGTGGGTATGTTTATATCATTGTGGGTTTCTTTCCTGCTGTTAAAATTATGCTAGTCTAATGTGTCTCAATAGTATGTTTTAAAGCTGTAGTGGAGAAGAACAGAATATTTTACTGAAGAGATTCATTATGAATTTCAAGCTAGCTTTGTTTTTGTTGATGAACATATTAATGAAACTGAACAAAAATATTAGGATTTCCCCTGAAAGAAAAACATATTTGAGACCATGATTCAAGGATATGATCAGGTTAGGAATCAAATCAAACTAGAAAGTGGTAGGAATTTTTGCAGTAGAAATTCTGTTCAGAGCAAACTGTTGGTCTGTTCTTTCTAGAATTGTTACTTTACAAATTTTCTGATTGCTGGGAATACTTCTCTTATAAATAATGAGCAATCCTAGAATATCTACATGGAAATCATAGGTATTCTGGAACATAGTCTAGATGCTATACATAATTTAATGAGAAATGAGCTAGTTCTTCTGGATTTCATGTTATACCAATTCTGATTTGTCAGAACATGCAATAGAAAGACGTTATAATTATGCCAATCCATTTAGTGATGAGATGTATTGTTTATGATTCATTCCCCATATATTAAACTATCATAAAAAGAAACACAGTATGTTGAAGGGGAAAAACAATTAAGAAAGAAAGTAAAAATGTATCAAAGGGCATCTCAGGATATGATGAAGAACATTGTGAATAGCACCTATTTTGGATTCTTTCCCACCATTTATTACAAAAACATTTCAAAGTAAGCACCTTCTTTAACAAAAAATTAGCATGGATGATTTACTATTAGACAAAGCATGATCATCCCTGCTCACAGCAACATAGGCTCATATCTATTTTTACCTGCTAGTTTAGAGATTGAAAAGGACTGAACATATTGGCAAAGGTTTGCTCCTTCAACTCTAGTTAGCAGAATGTCTTCTATTGTCTTCAGTTCTTGGGGATCATCAACACAGTGAGTAGAAAAGGTCTTATGGTGCAACCTGTTCCTCAGGACATTAGTGAGTCTTTCCCAAATCTCATCCAAATACTCCCTTCAGCAGTCTTCTCCAGATTGCCCTGGAACAACTAAGCCCTCAGTGGGATAACAGTCCGAATTAGGTTTATGAGCCATCAGTTCTCTTTCCTGGAACAACAAATCTTCCACAGCCAGAATTGTCTAGATCCCTCTAAATTAGTGATACCATTCTTGCTCCTTTTATCAAAGATCTCCTTCTATTTCTTCCCAAAATGTTATTCCCTGCTGTTGCTGTTTCCACTTCTGAAATCAGTCTAAGGGCTGCTTCTCCTCTTATGAAAACATATTTCAATGATAAACTAAACAAACTCCTAATCTCAGTTTCTCTTATCAGCTACCTAGCACAAAGCACCTGTCGACTAACGCAAACTTTCACAAGAAGGAACATGGCTCTCAGTAAACATTAATTAACAATACAGGATGGGCATAGTCTGAGTATCTTTTATTTCTATTTCCTCATGGCTTTTATTTAAAGATATGTTCCAATTGCTAAATTATTATTCTGGTAGACCTCTTCAGAGAACAGACAAAATATAAATGTTAAAATGTTTCCAAAACAGCAGCAGATATTTTACATGGACAATGTTTATTGGTTATTTTTTACCAATTTTTTCTCCCCCCCTCCCCTTTCTATGAAAATCAGGCTTTCTTATTTACAATAACCAATTTGATATAAAGAGTTACACAATAGAACTGCAAACTAGTTGGAGTACAATTAAAGGGAAGTCTGTTTTAAAAGAAATTCAATACAGTGTTTAAGATGTTAAATGAAGTGATTTCCCTTTACTGTAAAGTTTGCTCCTAGCAAAGAACTTTAACTTATTTTTATCATCATTCAAGGAGAGTAGGAAGTATTTGCCTCGCATCTAAATATTGCAGCAAATGGTCCATAATAATAGTAATTGCAATATGCTCATTCTCTTCACTTATCTATGCATATTTTTGGCAAAATAGACTGTTCCTTGTATTTCATACATCATTTACACCTCCCTGCTTTAATTCCAGGTCAGGAAGTTTTTAATATTTAATGCAAAATAAATTTTATTTTCTGAAGAATTCGAAATACTCAAAGAGAACATAAATCACTCAGCTCAGAGTAAATCATCTTTCGCAAGTTTTGTTTCATTTTCATTTCATTGATAAAGTGCCATGGAAAGAGAGATTTATGCAAACATTCCAAAGAGTCTGGTGATATTTAAGTACTAATAGTCTACTGGAAGAAATACCATTCTCACGGTTCTATGAGGAGCAGAGATCTCTGGTTCAATGCCCTTTAGTTTTTACACCAAGTCCTGATTAATTCAAGGGTTTTATGATGTTCACTATGACATATCTTTGCATAGGGGATGCTTGAATGATTTGACCTGTGGAACACCCTGCCCAAAAATGACCTGATTCATACTTCTTAAAATTTACCTTACCCTACATAAAGGAGGAAATATAGATTTCCATCACAACTAAGTTTCTCTAAATGTGAGTCACAATTCTCAGTGGGGTAAATATATTGAAATGGGGGTGGAGGAAGAGAGGAGAAAAATATAAATTTTGAAAATTAAACAAAATGGTGGTTGATTCTCTCTGCTGGATCAGATAAATTTTAATTTGGATTCTTACAGTGAATATAGGATTTCTTTGGGCTAAATGGTTCCTTGCAGAGTTAACATTCTGTGTTACTGGTAGTCCTCAGTTAACAATGATAATTGGGGCAGGGATTTCCATAGGTGAGCAATGTGCTAACATGCAATGTCACATGATTGCATCATTTATCAATGGCACTCCTGGCACTCCACATCCACCCTGTTGCACTGTATGGCACTATATGGCACTGTATGGCACAAAGGGATACAGTCAAGATCAAGGGAAGTACTAATACCACTCTATAAAGCTTTAGTAAGACCACACCTAGAGTACTGCATCCAGTTTTGGTCACCACATTATAAAAAAAGATGTTGAGACTCTAGAAAAAGTACAGAGAAGAGCAACCAGGGTGATTAGGGGACTGGAGGCTAAAACCTACAATGAACGGAATTGCAGGAATTGGGCTTGGCTAGTCTAGTAAAGAGAAGGACCAGGGGAGACATGATAGCAGTCTTCCAATATTTGAGGGGCTGCCACAGGGAAAAAGGGGTCAAACTATTTTCTAAAGCTCCTGTAGGTCAGACAAGGAATAATTGATGGAAACTGAACAAGGAGAGATTTAACCTGGAAACAAGGAGAAACTTTCTGACAGTGAGAACAATCAATCAATGGAACAGCTTGCCCTCGGAAGTTGTGGGAGCGCCATCAGTTGAGACCTTCAAGAAGAGATTTGACTGCCATTTGTCAGAAATGGTGTAGGGTCTCCCGCTTGGGTGGGGAGTTGGACTAGATGACCTACAAAGTCCCTTCCAACTCTGATTATCTGTATCTGAATGCTGGGCAGCAACAACAGGGACCGACAGCTATCTCCATGTGAATGCCCTGTTGGATATTGGGCATCTCCCTTCCTGACCACATCACAAATGACACCATTTGACAGCATTTTGGTGTGGCACCAATTACAGAAAAGATGAGAGAAGGCCGGCTCCACTGGTATGCATATGTCCAGAGAGCAGCACCTTCCACCATGGCCAAGACTGCCTACCAAATAGAAGTCAATGGCCAGCAACCTCGCGGGCATCCAAAACAGAGATGGCAAGATACGATCAACAAAGATATATAAGCTGTGAGCCTGTGCCCCAGAGATGCAGCTGCCATGCAATGTGGCATTCAATCAGAGGTGGTATTCAGCAGGTTCTAACCAGTTCTGGAGAACCAGTAGTGGAAATTTTGAGTAGTTCAAAGAATCGGAAAATACCACCTCTGACTGGCCCCTCCCCCATCTATTCTCTGCCTCCTGAATCCCAGTTGATCGGCTGGGTCTTCTTCTGCTCCTGCATAGGAGAACAGAGCTGAAAAGCAGGTTAGTGGTGTGGGGAGAGAATTGGATTTTGCAGTAACCTACACCTAGGAGTAGGGTGGGAATGGAAATTTTACATATCCTTCACCTGCCACACTCACAAAGCCACGCCCATAGAACCAGTAGTAAAATATTTTTAATTCCACCACTGCTTTCAATGATCCAAAAAGTGGAGCCTGCATTTGCAGGAATATGCTAGGAGGAAGAGGGGGGAGGAGGAGGAAGAGGAAGGAGAAGGAGAAGAAGGAGAAGGAGGAGAAGGAGGAGAAGGAGTAATAGTAGTCCTGGCATTCCTTATTGCTGTCATTAAACAAGAATTGCAGGTGATTAAGCAAGTCCCAGATATATTGTGAGCAAGTCAGCAGGCAGGTAAGCAGCTGTTCCAGACACAGAAAGATATGCAGGTGATCTACAAGGAATGGCACAAGTGCAGCAGAACCAGGGATGGCAACTGCAGACTGGGGAGAGTATGAATGACTCAATGGAGTGACATAAGGGAATAATTTTCCCTACTAGCTTCCCCATTGACTTTGTTTGTGGGAAGCCAGCAAGGAAGATCACAAATGTGATCACATGACCACAGGATGCTGGAACCATCATGAGTCCAAGCCGGTTGCCAGAATGTGATCATATGAACATATGGAGGCTAATACAAGCAGAACTTTAAGGACCAGTCACTTGTTTAGCACTGTCATAGCTTCAGTCACTGAACAAGTGCTCATTAAACGAGCACTTTGTATTGTGATTCTTTGAATGTTCCATACAAATCACCACACATCAAACCAGAAAATAAACTGAATAATTCTAAAATGGCATAAAAATGGGTGTATCCACCTCTTTCTGTATGAGAATGTTTCACACAGAGGCACAAAAATGTCTATTCTTTTCTCAGATGACAAGCTAACTCAGGTGAGTGCCACCCTCACATTCTTATAAGACCTTCAAATGCTATTAAGATTCCTTTTTCTACAATTAAAATAAAGTTCCTATATTTCTCTGAAAAGGAGGGTGCACATATGCCTGATTAAACACAGCTGGAAAATGACAGTGAAGAGACAAGCTGTCGTCAGAGTTCTCTGAACAATAACTTGTTCCAAGATACCACAATGGTGAAGAAAAGAAAGGCTCTTAGACATTAAATGTATCACATACAGAAATGATGCCCCATCCAGAGGATCGTGTTGTCCAAAGAAAGCTTTGTTACCAGAAAGATTCCAGACTGTTTGCCACCCATTCACCTCAGCAAATTCTCATTTAATATTAAGGAATCATTTTCTTTTATGTTGCTAGGGAGGGGGAGAAAAGCTATTTCTGCCATCTCTCTCCACAGAGAGATCGTGTCCACTGTCTCACACAGTTCTTGTTCAAAAAGACGCACAGCAGCCACCAGGTTTCACAGATAATTGATTTGCATGCTTCACTCTCTGAGAATTATCTTTCCTGTTTCTATAATAAGTCCTGTATCTTCTTCACAAACAGCTATTAAACTGTAGAATCTGCAGTTAGATGATGCCTATCCGTCAAGGGAGAAACCTCATGATCTTTCCCACGAGACACGCTCACACATTCACACACCAGTTTCAATGTATATCAATATCCTTTAAAAAGAAAAATCCACTTCAAGTTGTCTGGAAGTTGAGTCACAGCAAGTGGGCTTCTGTTCTGAAAAGAAATCCAATTGTGCCATGACTCTAGGGCTCTAGTGAGTAACAGCAGGATATTCTCAACCTTGGCTGATCATGAAAGAGCTGGGCAAGGTCAGTTTGCTGCTTGGAAGAGAAACTACTAAGAAAGCTCTGGGCATCAGCTAATCTAGGAAATAAAAAAAATGTTAGAAAACTCTATGACAAAATATTTCTGTATTTTTGTTAAGAAAACAATATAGATCTGCACGTGAAGTTACCAAAATTCAAGCTCAAACTGAGGCATGGTTGAATTCAAAAGTTTAATAAAGTTGTTGCTATATTTCAGATACATCCACTACCTCTCCACAGGCTCTTTCACACATGGCATAGAATACCTGTGTATTATATAGATCTTAGTTTCTAAATTTGGGGGAAGAATGGGTAATGCAGGGGTGGGATGCTACTGGTTCTGCCCAGCTCTATAGAACCGGTAGCTCTGAAGAGCAGCAGACACCGAAACGGTTCTGTGTTTGCTGCTGTTTGGCCTACTTGCCCACCCAGGCTCTTACCTGTACTTTATTTCCTGCTTTTTCAACCTCAGCTGCTTTGCATGGCACAGCTGAGCTTGAAAAAGCCAGAAGAAATAGGCTTTTCAAACACTGTGCACCCGCGTGCAGCGCATTTAAACTGTCCAGGTGGCACAGCTTAAGGTTTTTTACATGCACGCGCAGCATGTAAAGAACTAGGTGGAGTTAGTCTTTCCCAGTAAGGCAGATTAGACACAATTCCCATAGGATTAGGGTCAACCACTTCCACAATGAAGGAATTATTTATGTATTTGATCCTCTAAACTCAGAAATCATATCCTGCAACTTCAGGATTACTAACAAACACAGCCAAGGAGAGAGGCCTCCAATAAGTTACATGGGATTGCCATAGATATTGTTGGCTGTGTTTACTCAGTTCCCTGCTTCTTGTGAGCTTCTTAGAAAATATAAAGGGTGAATAATGAACAGCTGCAGCTCAATGCTTTGTTTTAAAGGTGTCTACCAGCACAAAAAAAGGACAAATCTAAACTGAGGCAATATGGAACAACGTAGCAATAACAATAGCATTTAGACTTACATACCACTTCAGAGTGCTTTACAGCCCTCTCTAAGCAGTTTACAGAGTCAACATATTGCCCCCAACAATTTGGGACCTCATTTTACTGACCTCAGAAGAAGGGAAGGCAGAGTCAACCTTGAGCTGCTGTCGGACAGGATCAAACTCCAGACTGGGGGCAGAGTTAGCCTGCAATACTGCATTTTAATCACTCCGCCTATAGTGAGGAAGAATTGAGTCAAGGGGTTGCATATAACAGAGGACACGTAGAAATGCTGAAGAGCAAAACTGTTCTGCATTTTCCTGAGGAACAAAGTTACAAGGTAAAATCTATGTAACTCATGCAATTAATGACTTATATGTGTTAATTTCTAGGGATATTGTGCTAATATTAGAATTAGCAATTGTTCATGAAGTAGTGTATAAGATTATTAAAATCAATACACTTCTGAGAACAATAAAGTAGGAATCAATTAAGGAAAAAAGTTATTCCCTTTGTTAAAAAAAACCTAATAGCAGGCAATTATTAAGTAATTTTGGAATGCTGTTAAATCAATGCTACGTACTAGTTTTAATCATTTGTGCAGTAGAGAATATCATGACTTTTTTATACAGCTGCAGTGAAACTTTAAATGTATATTAGCCAAAAAGAAAAAAGTCATAGAGCAATCTAAATGTAGATCAGACCACTCTGACATTATTAAAGAACCTGATGTTTGTAACCCAGCAGGAAAGAAGCTAAGAGTGAGAGACAGCTTTATCTCCACATCCATTTCTTGCTTTAAAGAAATGTTCCTAAGCTAGAGAAAGAAATGGTTTGAAAGCCAAATAGATTGTCTATTCCCACACGCATATACACACAGACAAGGCCAAAAGCAAAGAATGCTCTGATACCACTAACTGAACCTCAACACTTCCCCTTGAAAGCTTTCTAAGGTGAAGAGTTTGCAAAACAGCCCCCCCCCCCCCAAAAAAACACCACTGTTTGATTCCCTCGTCCAAGACTGCAGCCTGTTCTCAACTTTCGAAGTGGGGGATTCTAATATTATTATCTTAAGAACCTCATGGTTGCACTTACTAACTGTGGGGTATATAAAAAGCAATAGACAAACCAGTAGTCCTCACTTACCAATTGCAATTGGTAAGAGCCACAGTGGTGCAGTCTTTATAATTCAGTACTTCAGGCCAGTGGTGGGATTCAAATATTTTTACTACCAATTCTGTGGGTGTGGCTTGGTGGGTGTGGCAAGGGAAGGATACTGTCAAATCTTCAGTCAGAGGTGGTATTTGCTGGTTTCTCTGAACTACTCAAAATGTCCGCTTCCAGTTCTCCACAACTGGTCAGAACCTGCTTAAAACCACCTCTACTTCAGGCTACTTCTGCTGATCACTGGCTGCCAGCAGTTCGGCAGTTCGGGTCTCACTGGCTCAGGGTTGACTCAGCCTTCCATCCTTCCAAGGTGGGTAAAATGAGGACCCAGATTGTTGGGGGCAATAGGCTGACTTTCTAAAACCACATAGAGAGGGCTGTGAAGCAGTATATAAGTCTAAGGGCTATTGCTATTTCAGTCGGGACTGGCAATTCTGTTGCTAAGTGATTTTAATGAAACTTCACATGAATGTACCCTTATAATGTCAGTTCCACTATAGTTTTTAAGTAAATCATTATGTGTCATTTAAGCACAATATTATGTGTCCGTTATTTGCGACTTCCTGTTGGTTTCCACACTGATTTTGCTTTTCAGAAGCCAGCTGTGAAAGTCAGACCTCGACTATGTATCAGAATGGTCAAACAAATGGTAACTTCAAACCTCAACAAATAAATACTCTGTCTTATATATTGGCAAAAAAAAATCAGAAAATAAAATACAAGCTAAATAGTTAAGACCTTGTTGATGATCCAAACTCTGCCAAGGACCTTGGAGTACTCATCTCTAATGATCTAAGTGCTAGAGCCCATTGTAAATACATAGCCAAAAAGGCATTAAGAGTTATTAACCTAATCCTGCGTAGCTTTTTCTCCAGTAATATCACACTACTCACTAGAACATACAAAACATTTGCTAGACCAATACTCAAATACAGCTCATCAGTCTGGAACCCATGTTACATATCTGATATTAATACAGTTGAGAAAGTCCAGAAATATTTCACAAGAAGAGTTCTCCACTCCTCTGCTCATTGCAGAATACCTTATGCCACCAGACTTGAAATTCTAGACCTAGACAACCTAGAACTATGCCTCCTTCGGTCTGATCTAAGTATAGTATATAAAATGATACATTGCAATGTCCTACCTGTCAATGAATACTTCAGCTTCAACCATAACAATACAAGAGCAAACAATAGATACAAACTCAAGGTAAAGCGCACCAAACTTGATTGCAGGAAATACGACTTCAGCAACAGAGTGGTCAATGTCTGGAATACTCTACTGACTCTGTGGTTTCTTCCCCAAACCCCCAAAACTTTAACCTTAGACTGTCTACTATTGACCTCACCCCTTTCCTAAAAGGTCTGTAGGGGGTGTGCATAAGCGCACCAACGTGCCTACCATCCCTGTCCTACTGTTTTTTTTCTTATATGTATCCATTTCATGTATTAGTAACTATGTTTATACTTATACATGTTATCTTATAATTGCTTGACAAATAAATAAAATAAATAAATAAATGTGACCACAGGATTCCGTGACTGTCATAAATGCTTGTCTGTTGTGAAACATCCAAATCATAATTACATGACCATGGGGATGCTGCAACAACTTCAACTTCAAGGACTGCTCGTAAATGTAGGGGGTTTTTTTTGTTTTTGTTTTGTTTAGGATTGTCATAACTTTGAATAATCACTGAAAGAGGCAATCTTTCAGTAGTTTAGGTAGTTTTTGAGAACTACCTAAATTGGCCATGACAAAAAAGTACTCTCAAACTCTAATGAGCAATACACTGAGTAAAGCTTCTCCTAGATGGGGAAAGATAACAACTGAACTGAACAACTGAACTGAAACTGGTGTTGCTTTTCAAGTCAATCAAGCTATCCTATCTTTATAATAGTTTTCAAGCATTTTTCTTCGAAGTTTTCTTTAAATAGGTAATTCAAAACTAAACTTTCCTGCCCTTGCCAGTTTTCAGTTCTTCTTCTGATGGGAGAAAGATGCAATGGAAGACACGAGAGGAGTGACACTAAAGCTATGCAACAACGACGCTATAGAGCACTGCACATCGGAACAACTAGACACAAGAACAGGTTTTTTTCCCAAAAGCCATCACTCTGCTAAACAAATAATTCCCTCAACACTGTTCAACTATTTATAAAGTGTACACTACTATTACTGTAAATCTTCTCACCACTCCTTATCACCCATCCCCTCCCACTTGACTGTTTCCTAGTATGATTTGATTGTTGATTGTACCCTATGACTGTCATTAAGCGTTGTACGTTATGATTCTTGATTCTTAATGAATGTACCTTTTCTTTATGTATACTGAGAGTATTTACACCAAGAAAAATTCCTTGTGTGACCAATCACACTTGACCAATAAAGTATTCTATTCTATTCTATTCTATTCTATTCTCCTTTGGTGCAGTAAAATCTACCCTCATTAAGATCTATGCCCATTAAGATCTCAATAAAATCTATCCCTATTAAGATCTACCCTCAACTTTTTACTTTTTTGTAATAATAAAAGCTAATTTCTTTTTTTGTGTGTGTGTAAATTTTATTTGAGTTTTCACAAAGAGAAAAAAAATACAAATAAACATCTTTTTTGAAAGCAGCATAATCCTGGGTTACATTGCTTCGTGCAGACACAAATCCAGGTTCATGCTCATTTTTATATTCTATTCCATCTTATTACTATTTTACATTTTCTACATAGCTTCTCCCCTCTTTTAATTTTCTCAATTTTATTTTAATTATCTCATCTCAATTCAAATCATTGTATTTATATTTTTTGTCTGTCCTGTTTCAATTATCTATTATCTTTTCTCATTAAACAAAATTTCTCCTGTAGTTACTGAGTGGAGTATGATGCCTTTATATCTTTTCCCTAAAGTTGTAACATTCAATAAAATACATAACTTCCATTCGGATTCTGCTTGGTACATTCTTAAAATACACACTGTATTCTTAAAAAAAGAAAAAAATTATAAATGTATATAATTAAAACAACATTCCATTCCCATTCAATTCTATCATTAATATTAATATTCAGTAAAGTCTTAACATCTTTAACATTACTTTTCAATTAAATATCATACTTCTATGGGAACAACTATAAGCTTTCCATAGTTAATTCCCCCGCCCCTCTTCACTTGTATTTTATAAAACATTGACTAATTAAAATGTTCCCGTTCCTTCCTAATTCAATTTTCTCATTTATTTTATTTTACTTATTTTATTCACAAATATTTCACTAAATTACACTATTTTATCCCTCATTTTAATCATACGTTGTTTCCAATTTTCTAAAGTTATTTCTATTACTAATAATACGATCTTATGTACCTTTACAGAATCCCTTTTTCAGTTAGATTTTCACCCATTATCTCTAAATAGTTCCTGTTTCTCTATATCTTGCTCCAGTCCTTTGTAATTTCTTTTCCTTTCTTTCTTCCCTCTCTTCTTCTCTCTCCCCTTTTTACCCCCTTGTCTCTCTACCTCTATTTTTCTCTTCTGTATTCCCCTTTTCTGTTGCTTTCCGGTATTATATTTATTTTTCAGATTTATTTTCTTTTCTTTGGTTGTTTTTTTAAGTCTTAAATTCTCCATTCTCTTTCCCCCCTTTTCTTTTTCTTCCCCACATAGAATTACTTGTTCATTAAAGATGGCTTCTTCTTTGTCCCAGTCTTCTTGTTTTGCAGTCTTTTCTTGTTGTTTCTCATAGTTCCAAATCTCCATTTCTAAGAATTGAAAAACAAAGCCAAAACAACCCTTCTCTTATTGTGCATCTTCTTTGTACTTTTTAAGTTCCATTTTCAAATCATCCAGAAATGGTGCCATTGTATAAATTTTTAAACAACCAGCCGATTGATTTTAGTCATTCAAATATAATAACCAAAAATCCAAAAATCACCAAATAATCCAAATACACGTAAGCTGTTTCTTTTTTGCTCTTTTTTTTCACTTTCTCTTCCTGGAGTTACTATTTAGTTGCAAAGTTTCAGTTAAAATGTATCTTTTAGAAGTCTTGTTGAAGTTTTACTTTAGAATCTTTTTAATTCCAGGCAGTCTCCTCCCTCTTCCAGATCCTGCCCTTATTCTTTTTCTCCACCTTCCTGCTTATGAAAAAGAAAGTTTTTAATATCCAGAAATCTTTATTATCCCTTTGGCATTTTGTTTTATTTTCAACTTAATTGCCTATTGATGTCAAAGCGGATTTTTCCGATTTCTTATTTAAGTCTCTTAGTTGTCAGTATAGGGAAGGAGAGAGAAGGGGAAAAAAAGGCAAACTTTTCCCTTTTCACTTTCCTTCACTTCTTCCGAATCTTCTTTGGGAGCAATGTTATTTTTTGTAAGTTTAAATTCCAGAGTACCTTGGTTGTTGCTTTTACAATTTAACCCGATCAGCCAAAACTTTCACTTCTTATCTTCCTCCTCATGTTCTTTTCCAGTTGAGTTCTTCTTTGTGGTGGCCATTTCTGACCACCGCTGCTACCGTCTTCGGAAAAGGGAGTAATGACCAGCTGAGGAGGAGAGATGCGGCTCTCCTTGACCCTGCTGGTGGTCTCCCCCCTCTTCACCACCTCTACAGGGTGGCTTAGCCCCGAAACCAGCTGGCTCGGGGCACTCCAGCGGCGAGCCCAGACAGAAACTGCACACGATCGTGGATTTCTGTCTGTTGCCAAAGCCCTTCAAACCAGAAGTTAATAAAAGCTAATTTCTATAAGAACAAATCTATCTAATCGGTAAAACCCAAGGTCAAAGTTTCATTTTTTTTCCACCTCAAGCACTAAATCCAGAAGTGGTTTCCAAGTTGAAATAAAGGTATTTGTTTGCTTGTTTTTTCTTTAATCAGAGCAGTCAATTTAGCTATCTCTGCTAACTCCATCAGTTTTTGCAGCCATTCACCCATTGTAGGGATCGACGTGACCTTTCATTTCTGTGCGTAGAGTAGTCTTGCTGCCATCAACATATATAACATCAGAGTTCTGAATTTTTTTCCCAAGTCTTGTATCCAGTGATGAGGCCACTGCCATACTCCTGTAAAAGTTTGATTATATGGTAACTTCTCTTCTGTCATAGTCACATCATATGCTAATTAATAATTAATTAATTAGAATATGTGTGTGCTACTCACTCTTTTAGTAGCTCAGGGTAATCATTAAAAATAAAATTTGAGCAAAAATACAGTTTAAAACAAATTTTAAACATATTATTATATGTTTAACATTACATCTATTGAAACTGTTAATGCTGACCAATGATCATAGTAAAATTTCAGGAAAGCTGTTGGCAAGGGAAGACTGGCAGATGGTAAAGGTACTCTTTCCAATGCAGGTTCATATTTCAGACAATGTATAGCCTCATCATACAATAGTTTGGAATATTAAAAATTAGGGAGATTTTTAAAAAATGGTATCAAATTATCACTATCATGATCTTTTAAAAGGAAATCATAAATATCACAGTAGGAGAATACTCATGTTATAGAAATACTTTTGCTTCTTGGAATTTCTCCTTGGTTTTCTTCCATCAATAATTAATTCAAATCAATTACTCAATTTCTTTTTATAGGAAATGTGAATTCTACACCCATAAGAGGAACAGTCTGTAATAAAACACAGTGTAGCATATTTCCGACAAAGAAAAGTAACATTTTTGTATCCAACTCTAGAGGTCATTGCTCATCTCTGTTTCCCAGCCAATGGAGTCAGACACGTCTGTGGTTATGTGGCTAACATGACTACATGCCAAGACTCACAGAATGTTATTATCTTCCAACCAAAGTGGTACCTGTTTATCTACTTGCATTTGCATGCTTTCGAACTGCTAGGAGCTGGGGCAAGAACAGGAGCTCACCCCATCCAAGTAATACATCCTCTCGAGCAGTCCAAAATGATGGTGGATATAAAATTGTGATATGGCATGGTGTCCAAGCAGTTAAGACATGGGGTTTATTGCTCAGAAGGTTGGCAGTTTGAGACCTATGTGGTACTTGGGTCTCAAACTGCCAACCTTCTGATTGACAAGCCCAGTAGCTTAACTGCTTGGACACCACACCATATCAAAACATTATATCCACCACCATTTTGGACTGCTCAAGAGGATGTATTACCTGGAATGTTAGGCTTCAGTATTAGCATTGTTGATATTAGAAAGTTGATGTTAGCATTTTTAATAGGGCAACCTAGAATTCTTTTCTAATTGTAGGAAAACATGCTTTGGTTCATAGTCAAGACCATTTCTTGTGAAATGCAATCAAACTTGTCTTTTCAGAAACTACAGGTAGTTCTCAATTTACACCCACAATTGAGCCTAAAATTTCTGTTGTTAGGCAAGACATTTGTTAAGTGAGTTTTGCCTCATTTTATGACCTTTTTTTACCAGAATTGTTAAGTGAAGCACTGCAATTGTTGAGTTAGTAACATAATTGGTAAGTGAATCTGGCTTCCGCATTGAATATGCTTGTCAGAAGTTCACAAAAGGTGATCACATGACCGAAGGACACTGCAACCATCATAAATATGAGTCACTTGCCAAGCATCTGAATTTTATTCATATGATCATGGGGATGTTGCAACAGTCATAAATGTGAAAAAATGGTCATAATAAGTCACTTTTTTCAGTGCTGTTTTAAATGGTAATCAAATGAACTGCTGTAAGTCAAGGTTTACCTGTACACAAAAGGAAGTATATTTTGAAAGCGCTTGAATACACTTGCAAGATACAAACCCAGCTGAGAAAGGGGAGGAACATTAACCCATAAATTTGCTCCTTGTGTAATGTTATCTAGAATCAATGTTTTCAATGGTTCAAGTGCCACATGTAATCAATGCCTTTTATTGTTTGATCACTTGCTCTTTGAAGTATCCAATATACTGAATATATGCATCATTTGTTTCTGTATACTATAAGAGGATTTGACATCCCATCTACCCATCCACACCACACATACACACTTAATAAAAGCTTTCTTTTTTTTTTGCATGAACTCCTGAGTTATTTGTATTTTCAGGTGAGCCAAGAAGCACATTTGCAAAGATAAACAAATCCAGGGATGAATTTCTTATCAGCTCCCGGCCAAAACTCGGGGTGCCTGAGTTTCTAGGCAACAGATGGAGGGGGATTAGCATGTAAAAAACATATCCTTGCCAGAAATAATTGAAATGTTACACTGGGGATGGGCAAGGATTCAAAGGGAAATTGCAATATAGTATATGAAATAGGTATCATATAGTGTAGCTGTCTTTTCAGTAGCTTATTGTAACATAAGTGCATGTTAACCCAATTCAGATCAGAGTCTTGCCTGTAAGAAAGCAGCTTCTTAATCCCCAGAAGTCCCTTTTCATTTTAAGTAAATTATTGCATTAATGAGGTGAAAGATTGCCAGTGGACTTTTAAAAGTAAAAATACTACTCACCTCTGTGTTACAGAGGAGAGAGGATCACTTTTAAAGCAAGAAAATTAGATGATATATGAGATGAGAATGGTGTGCTTATAACCACAAGTAAACTGAAATTAGAAGGATGGTCCATGCTTTATATATGTGGCAATTTTCCCCATCGTTATACAAATGAATGGTTCCTGTCTGGCTACTAGCTCTTGGTGACATGTAAGCTAATTGGTTACATTATTCTTGCATTTATAAGAGACACTACTTTAAACCAAGAAATTGGTTTGCCTGAAGCCTTAAGTGGTTTTTCCCAAGGTTTTTTTTTTTTTTCAAATAAAGTCTGGCAGGGAATCTGGGTTACGGACATTTATGGATTATTAAACATAGTTATGACTGGTCACTTAGCAAAGTCCAAAATTATAATGGATCCCTCAAACTGTACTTATGAGCCATATTCAAAGTTCCAACAGCGGCTCCCCCCACCATGAAATGTTATTTCATTTTGGATACTTAGCACAAGCAGCCCATATTTATGGTTGTTTGCAGTGTCTGCAATTTATGTACCTTGCTGGAAACCGGCATTTATTTTTTATTTCTGGCAAAAAAAAAAAAGATATTGCAACTCCTCGATTTCCCTAATGACTGCAGCATTCTATTTAACGATTACCATAAAATATGTCATGAAATTGGCTCATTCATGTGGGTGCCTTGACATATGACAGAAATTCTGGGATCTATTATGTCTGTAAGTGGAAGATTAGTTGTAATCGATTATTTTCCCTCCCTCTACCTCAGAAAGCCAATCAAAATATGTTAATTACTACCCACCTCTCTTCAATTGGGGACCTGTATACTGCACGAGTCAAAAAGAGGGCTGTGAAAATATTTACAGACCCCTCACATCCCGGACATAAACTGTTTCAACTCCTTCCCTCAAAACAATGCTATAGAGCACTGCACATCAGAACAACTAGATGCAAGGACAGTTTTTTTCCTGAAAGCCATCACTCTGCTAAACAAATAATTCCCTCAACACTGTTCAACTATTTACAAAGTGTACACTACTATTATTGTTAATCTTCTCACCACTCCTTATCACCCATCCCCTCCCACTTGACTGTTTCCTAATATGATTTGATTGTTGATTGTACCCTATGACTGTCATTAAGTGTTGTGCATTATGATTCTTGATTCTTAATGAATGTACCTTTTCTTTATGTATACTGAGAGTATTTACACCAAGACAAATTCCTTGTGTGTCCTATCACACTTGGCTAATAAAGTATTCTATTCTATTATTTGATGAGGAATGACAACAGTTTCACTACGTCAATAAGTAACAGAAAAATGTACTGCTATATCAAGATATGTAAATAAATTTAAATAGCCCTCTTCTTTTGCAGTCAAAGAGATGTCCTCTTTTGCCCTACAGGGAAGGTTGCACTGGTTGCACTCACTTGTGTCCTCCAGAACTATCTTGGGCAAGCTGAGTAGTCGCCTCATAATCAGGAGGCTGTGAGTTCGACCCTAGGTAGAGGCAGACATTTTTCTCTCTGGGCACAATGAGAATATATCTGCTGCAAACAGTAAATACTCAGCTCCAATCAGTTGGCCCAACTCCACTCTGATGCAAGGGATTATGGGGTCATTAAAATGTTTTTAAAAAGTCCAATAAAACCAGTTACTCACCTCCCAACTCTTCTTTATGTTTTTCTTCAGTTTGTGCGGTCACTCGCCATGTTTTATTTTGCTGGTTTGGGCCTCTGTTTTCTACCTTTCTCTGGTCCCTATCAGTTTGGCAATTTTCTTCCTCCACAAAAGGGATATCTGCTTCTTCCCCTGATTTTTGCTAACCAAAGCTTTGCACCCAGGTTATCTCTGCCCAATTAACCTACAGAGTGGAGAACCCTTAGTGAACTGGCAGGAAAAAGAACCATCTTTATTCTTTCTCTCTTCTGTCATTTGGCTTTTCATAAGTCACCTTTCCTTTCCTTTTACTTCAGAGAGACAAAAGACTTCCCCAGTTGGATTCTTATCTCTTACCTCTCTGCCTTTTCTTTTCTTTTTCATCTCTCTCTCTCTTCCCCCTTCCCACCTACATTTTTCCCTTTTTCACACTAACAGCTCATTTTATATCTATCCCAACTTCGAACTCTTTGGGGAAAGAAAGCTCCTCCATTTTGATCCCACCCTATTTAAGCAAATTACTGTGCCACCCAACTCCCTTACACATATGCATCTACAGCAAGAGTTCCATAGGTGTTTATTCAAGCCCCCCAAACAAGGCCTCAGAAAGCACCCCGTTCAGAGTCCAAGTTCAGCATGCCAAGAGTCACTGGATAACCGAGTCCAATGGGCAAATACGAAGTTCAGGAAATCAGGCAATGAATCGAATGGCTCAGGATACGTGGCACAAGCACACAAGGCATGGAATTTGGCACATTGCTCCAGCAATGCTGAAGTCCTCAGGGCAGGATTAAATAGGTGACACCAGTGCAACCCTTCACAAGAGGTGAAGTTGCCTCTTCACTAGCTGACCAGCATTGTGCCTGTCTCCTCTCTGCCCTACATGTCCTTGGATTGGGAGGAGGTATGTATTCCACCTCCTTCTCATTGTGGCAGCTATTATCGGCCCTTGCCTAGAGCCTCCTGGCCAACTTGCTGCAGCTGTAGTTCACCTCACTCAGCCTCAGCCTGTCATTCTGTCACTCATTCAGTCGACCTAGCTGAGGCTTCTCTGTCAGGCTAGCACTCTCCAAGCCCTGATCTGGCCATCTCTCAACTTCGCACTTTTCTCTGCCTACTCAAACTCCTCCTCCTCCAAAGTCAAATCTGGAGTAGGGTCTGAGGGCAGATCCATGACACTTACCTTTTTTCCTGATGTCTGCCTAGGTTTCAATTTTTCCTCTGAATTTTTTTAACTAGAACATTTACAGCTAGTTTTTAACTGCATTGCTTATCCCTGGGAAACTCCTACCAGTTTGCATATCTTTCTTAAAATTCTAATTTATCCTGAAGCTGAAGAAGCTTTTTGGATGAGAAGTGAAACATCTTCAAACAAAAACCAGAATGTCCAGTTATCTCTTGAAAAAGCACCTTTGGGATAATTTATCCTGCCTTCTTCCTTTCCAATATGACTAGCATCGCTATTCTTCCTACTTCACAACTGAGATTTTCAGGTTAGAAGAACATTGACCAGGACAGCTGAGCCCCCAATGTTGCATCTTGACCATTCCTAATAACAATAAATTTCTTCCACCTCAATTGCCAACAAACTGTCTAACTAGTCACCACTACAAATGATGCCATCTTTCTCTGCAAGGAAATATACCAATATATACCTGTGTTTCTCAACCTCAGCAACTTTTAAGATGTGTGAAATAATACGCATTTAGGACTATGACTCATGCAAAAATAATACAGGTAATCTTTGACTAACAACTGTTCATTACAACTGTTCATTAAATGACTGTTCAAAGTCACTAAATGAACGGCACTGAAATAAAGTTACTTATGACCGTTTTTCACACTTATGACCATTGCCACATCCTGATGGTCATGTGATCAAAATTTGGATACTTGGCAACGGGTTCAGATTTATGACAGTTGTAGTGTCCTGGGGTTATGTGATCATCTTTTGTGTCCTTCTGACAGGCAAGGTCAAGGGGAAAGCCAGATTCACTTAACAACCATGAAACTGCAATGATTCGCTTAACAAATGTGGCAAGAAAAATCATAAAATGAGGCAAAACTCACTGAACAAATATCTCATTTAGCAACATAAATTTTGGGTTCAACTGTGGTCATAAGTTGAGGATTACCTGTATCTATTTACAACTACAGTTGTAGAAAGAAATGATACCATACGGCTGATTTATTTTTTTTACACTTACCAATGGACTAATAAAGACCCAGGTGAACAAAAAGACCCTTAAATATTACAGCCTAGAATAATGCAATAACAACACAAAGTTCCAAAAATCCGAGCTAATTCTCAAATTCAGAAGAAAGGCCATTGTTTGCTAGAAGGAATAATGAAATGAGATGGATGGTGGCATGACAGTTAGAAAACAAATTACATAAGAAAATCGCTAACCTGATTATAACTTTCTAACTATTTTATTAGGGCTATCAAATTTTCATCTCACAGCTTGCACAGCTGATAGAAGCCATTATATATCATCACTTCAAGATACCTTTATTAACATGGCACCAAACATGAACAGCGGGCCTTGTTAGAAACAAACAAAATCAGCAGCTACATTAACAGCGCCAATGCTAAAATTATTCTTTCTGATTTATCATTAGCTGCCCTCAAATGCCCGGTGCACCCAATTTCCATTCCAGCTCTCAGCTTGAAGATAGCTCCTAGGATCAAATTAATCATTAAAAAAATATTCATTTGCCTATATGCCACGATTGGTTTTGAGCTCTCTTTTCCTGGTAATTGTCTCTTTGTTTAATTGGGTAATTTCTTCAAACAGAGAGAAAAATAAAAATTTACCTATTAAAAATTAAAGGAATAACTATTAATGCATGTTTAAGTTGACATTAAACTCTAAGATACAATCATATCATCTTTGGGAGGGTGCCTGAGGAGCCGTAAAATATGTATTTATCATTGAAGCCCAGCTGGTTACAGACAGCTAGAGATGTACCGCTGGTACAAGGAAAAGGTTAAAGTGCTAATCTAAACCACTTCACTAGGTTTCTGGCATCCAGGGGTACATTTAAGTAGACCCTAAAGGTTAAATGGTGTAAGATGGAAAGAATGAGGCGGGGGAAAGCTGATTTGGAAAAAGACAGCAAGTTCGCATTAGCACTTATCTTCTACACTGCTTCACATTGCTTTAAGTCCCCTTCTAGGCATATTGTCCCCAATAATCTGGGTCCTCATTTTACCAACCTCAGAAGGATGAAATGGTGAGTCAACCTTGAGCCAGTGAGAATTGAACTCCTGGCTGTTGGAAGAATTAGCCTGCAATATTGCATTCTAACCACTGCGCCACTACGATTCTCCTTGAGATAGCGCAAGAAATATGTCAATATGTAAAACTACCATTGCAAGGTAGAAGAAGCAAAAAAACAGTGTTGGGGATCCCAAAGGGAGGAGCCCTTCACTTGACTGACAGAAAGACTAATAGTATTGAAAAACACAAATACATTAAAATAAAATACAGAGCAATACTATTATTTATCATCAGGCACATATTTTCATAACCACAGCTAGTATTTCATTGCCACCAAGGCAGCAAACTTCAGATAACAGTCAAGAGGATGTTATAGATTTTATATCTGTGCCACTGTGTGCCACATCTGAGAACAGGTTGTTATTAATAAGAAAAAATAATAAGAAAAATGCAAAACAGACAAGAGATTTACAGGATCATAAGATTAAGTCAATTAAGTACAAAGTATCAAAAGAACATTCATTTAATTCTATGTATTTGAAAACCATATGTCACTCTAAAACTACCAATCATTATTTAAATCAATATAATTTACGAGTATCAGCCAGAGTAATCAGCACACAGTAGGAAACATAAGTTAAAGTGAAAAATTAGATAGAGTCTATTTCGTAGAACCATAGTCCAAAAATTATTTTGTGTTTCATTAAATTCTGTATCAGGTTTATTTTTCAAATATGGGCTTAAATTAGACATCAAGACATACACCCACAACTTAATTTGTCATTCTTCTACTGAAGAAATAATATGCCTTTCCAATGAGAACTATAGAGAATCCTGGAAGCTATTAACAAGTAGAAGTAGCCCTCAATCTATGACACAATTGAGCCCAACATTTGTGTTGCCAAGTGAGATATTTATTAAGTGAGTTTTGCCCTATTTTACAACCTTTCTTGCCACAATTGTTAAGGGAATCACTGCAGTTGATAAGCTAGTAAGTTGCAGTTCTTACGTGAATCTGGATTCCCCATTGACTTTGCTTGTGAGATGGTCACAAAAGGTGGCCTTAGAACACAGCAGCAGTGATAGATATGAACCAGTTGCCAAGCATCTGGATTTTGATCACGTGACCATGGGGATGCTAGAAAGATTGTAACTGTGAAAAATGGTCATAAGTTACATTTTTCAGTGCCGTTGTAACTTTGAAGGGTGGCTAAATGAACTGTCATAAATTGACCTATACCAAGCTAGTTCAGTAGAAGTATGAATTTTACTAATATTTAATTTAAAGTTGACAGATTGGAAATGGAATTTAAGTCAGAATTTGTTTCCTCTGTTATAAAATATTTCCCAAAATTATTGGGCTTTAAAACGTTGCTACCAAACATGGAACAAGCAGCTTTAGAAAATGAATTACTGTACTTATTGTAGCAAACAATACTGGAGAGATATAGTATTGTTGAAACATCCTATCCCCGTTTTCTCTAAAGATGATGTTTAATGTAAAATGAAATTTAAAAAAAATCAATTGATATCCCCACTGTTCCACATCAAATGTTCCGATTAAATGTTCCCTTTAATCACACAAATTTTAACTTTTTTGGTTTTTGTGCCCTATTTATTAGTAACTTTTAAAGGATTAAGCCAAGCTTTTGGTTATAGTATTTCTTTAGAGCAACACTGCTCATGTGAAGTGATGGGAACTAGCCAGGCAGTTTGGACCATTTCAAACCACAGGTTCTCAAAATATTACAACTTTGTATTGTTAACAATTAAAAAATGCAATTTTTAATAATTTATTATTTTTCCACTGACCAAATATTTTGGCATGTTCATCTTCTTGAAAATAAATGTTTAACAATGAAGCCAAATGTTATAGTTCTGAGCTAGTTTTAATATGCTGATTATTATTGTATGATCTTTTACCAATTATTTATTTATATTCCAGCTTTATTGGTTTTATAAATAACTCAAGATGATGAACATATCCAACATAACATCTTTCTCCTATTTTCCTCACAACAATAACTCTGTGAGAGGTACTGGCCTAAAGTCATCTTAGCCAACTTTCATGCTGAAGATGGAACTAGAACTCATAGCCTCCATTTTCTAGCCTGGTGCCTTAACCAACAAATTTGCTCTTCAGACTGGCTCAATTTATGTTTATATCAAGCTAAAGTTAATATTAAAGCTAATATTTATATCTATAAATATTTATAAAATATATTTATAAAGTTTATAAATATTGATAACCTTAATATTAAATATAAGCCATCTGAGGATCCTTCTCCCTTAACCGAGATAACCCAGCCACAAGGTGAGGTAATGCAATTTGTTATCTAAATTATAAAACTCACTTAATATACTTTGCATAATACATATAATACTATATAATATTATAAAAGTTTTTACTGAGATCATTTCAAAAACAAAGTTAAGCCTTGGTTGACTATTTGTTTTTGCATCTGCCCTTCTTCCTAGCCAGGACTATTTTAGCTTCTTCCATCTTAAGATGCCCACCGTTATATTTTTTCCAAATTAGTGAATAGTTATTTCAAATAAAATATTATTGGTATGGTGTGGTATGTGTGCGTGTGCGTGTGTGAAGTAAATTCCCAGGTATTTAATATTTTTAACACTAATATTAAATATTAATGTTTGTTACAGTTATTATTTTTCTTCTTCAAATATTGTCAGCATTTGAGTCCTGTTCTTGTTAAATCAATATCCTGATTCTGAACTTTAACCTTACACTGTATATATTCCTTTATGAATTCCCAAAAGCCATTTGGATAAATAACTGTAAGTACAATATTGTCAGTATATAATTTCAATTTTAATGACTAAGGAACTATGGAAGTTGCTTGTTGGATGGCAAGTCTGAGGGATGCGGGTGTGTTTTTATGGTTTCTTATTGATTTTATATTCAGTGAGTGGGGTTTTTTTGCAAACTACCAGAGATGCTTTTAGCGAAATAAAATAGAATCCAGTTTATAGAAATGCCATAAATAAATAAGTAAAAAATCCTGTTCTTTGTGACATCAGAACATAAATACAGAATAATGGTATTAAATTGCAAGTAGACAGATCCTGGTTGAATATTAACCTGAAAAGTTTCCTAATGGCAGAAGAATTTTGACAATGAAACCAATTACCAAGAGAGGCAGTTAGTCCCTTTGATTTTAGCCCCTTTGCTTTCTTCCACAAACAACACAAGTAGAGGGATACTTGAAATTGGGCTCCTCCATTGGCAAGAGATTGGACTTGATCCCTTAAAGAGCCCCCTTACATCTCTATGATGTGAGGGAATTAGAGCCATTTGCATTATAGCTTTGCGTGGGCTATTTGTACTGAATTGATCCTTTATTACAAGCACTCCAGAGATGGTATTCAGCAGGTTCTAACCAGTTCTGGAGAACCGGTAGCAGAAATTTCGAGTAGTTTGGAGAACTGGCAAATACCACCTCTGACTTGAGATTTTACAGTATCCTTCCCCTGCCACGCCCACCAAGCCACACCCACAGAACCGGTAGTAAAAAAAATTTGAATCCCACCACTGAAGCACTCCACAAATGTGCTTAATGCTTGCAAAACAAATGAGCAGAATAGCAGTCTCCAATGACCCTGCACTTCACAGTGTTTGACAGAATGGGTGTATGTATGTGTCTGCACACATGCATGTTCCATTCAGCGGTTGCAGGGAAATTAATGGAAATGTTAAAGTTGTTAGACTAAATAGATCAAAGGTAGGATGCAGGAAATGGGATCCTCAGAACTATTAACCAGATAGAAGGCTAGATTTAGGGAAGCGATCTGTAACTTTCTCTAAATCTGCTGGCTGTCAACTCATAAAACTCTGAATTATTGATTAACCTGCCCTTGCCCTTAAAGGTCATTTAATGGAAGGGTGGAGTAAGACCAACTTTGGATATGACAGAGAAGAAAAAGGAGATGTTTAGGACCAATAAGGTGTTTGAAGCCTCCTGTCAGAAAGCTACTAAGAAGCAAGAGATAAAGAAGAAAAGACAGGAGATTTTGGACAAAGAATCGTGAAACTTTCATTGATAGTTCAGCCAGTGTGGAACCTGAAAAGTTTTACTTGAAAGGGAAATGTTTGGTGGGTTTTTCTGAGGCTGAATGGAAGATTGTCAGGCCAAGAAAACAAAAAGATAAGAGAAGCAATTTGGAAATCTAACCATAAAGGAGGCAACTCAGAAAAATGTAATAGAAGTACTGCTATATAAGATTCTATACAAAGACAATTCAATAAGAATGTTGGCCAAGGGAGGGAGCAGAATTGGTTTAGAAGAGGATATATTGGGGCTAAAGAGACAAATCTGCCACAGAGAATTTTTAGTCCACTGTGTGAGAAAAGGATGACTAACTCTGAACCATTCCCATTGAGGTCAATTGCTTAAAGCTTCTCCTTTATCCATGTTATCTTCTTTATTAATGGACATGAAAACTGTATGAAGTTCACAACTAGAGTTGGGTTGTTCTTATTTTGTTATTAGATACCCCAGGATGAAGAGAAATGGGGAGAGATGGGCAGAAGACTTGACAAGAATATATTCTATCAGAGATGAATGGGATTCTATAAAAAAAATTATGGGAGAATCTGCCTCTATACTGAGAACATACAATAAATTCAGATTATTGGTTACAAATCAGTTTTGATCCTATTCAAAACATCAGCGTTTGGATTCAGAAAAATGACCTGATTTAGTTGCATGCTCTGAGTTGAATTGAATCAGGTTGATTCATTCAGAAAATCAAGCCAATTCCAACAAGGGCATGTCACCCTTGATAAGTCATCACATTTATTCAGAGGTATCTGATTCTTCTTGACAATTCAGTCAGTCTCTAAACTGAAAGTTTACGCAGCCATATTATGTATGTAAGAGCTTTTCCCCATGCACTCTTTCCACAATTCTCTGAAGCTTTGCAAGTTAGAGAAAGGATCTGATGTTGTTCGCACATCTGAACATTTTTATATAAATGTTTAAAAGTGTGATGAAGAATTTGTGGGGTGGCTTGCTGCATAACTAACTTTGAAAAGGAAAGCCTGCCACAAGAGCTATGCAAAATGCACTGGGGTTTTGGCCATCTTTATGCTAGAGTAATTTTAAATTAAATTGATGCTCCTCTTGAAAACTTTAATATCATACAGATTATTTGTCAACTTCAAATGAAAAATGCGACTAGTTTTTTTCCCTTGGTTTGCTTTGGAAATTGCTCTTGTAGAAAATAAATCCTCGTATTTTCTATGCCGATGCTGAATAAACAACTTTTTATATCTAATACACAGTTATGAATTGCAAATGTGTCAGAATCCAAATCTTACTCTGATACTTGTAAAACTTTTGCTAGCTCAGCCCTGAATAATTGCACTTAGGATATATTTGCACGCTATCCTTTGCGGCAGGGATGTTTTGCTCATATTCAAGAACTCTTCAAGGCACTAAGGGGAGGGGAGGAAAAGCCATTCTGAATCATACTTTCTGAATTTAATTCTGGGAAAGTGCTTTATTTTTGAACAGCTGGGTACATAACAGTCTACTTTTAATAAAATATGTACCAATGAAAATTGTAAAGGAGGAATGGAGGGATATTTCCGTTCAATTTTTTTACCTCTCTTCATTCTAAAACCACTTTAAGGGGGCAGACCTTGCTAAAGCCAATGCAGTGATATGTTACTGCTACTTAATAATACTGTCTTCCTGATTAATAGCAGATTGGTTCACTGGTTTAAAAGTTTTAAGCCCTGAATATCAGGTTGGTCTCTCACTGTGCTCATTTCCAATGGATTTGGGAAATACTTTTGCTGTCCTGTTCTAGTACTCGGGACAATGCTTTGAATCTTTTTTCTTAAATGCACTCATGTGCAAATGTTGCACCTATCTGCCACCTTTTCATGCAATCACACTTTTTTTCTGATTCAGAGAAAAACTGTATGGTCTAAAAAAAACAGATGCTTTAAGGAATTGCAGTTAAGTGCTACCATTCATTGACCTTTGTCAAAAAAAAGTGCTGTAGAACACAAATATAGGGGCAACAAATACACCGATTTCACAGAGGAATTAAAAACATAAGAGGTATGGATGAAGTACAGATTCTTGGAAACCGTGATAGAAATCTCCAGCCTTCTTTTATTAGTGAATTCTCCCTTTGAATGTTTTGAACCTTTCGTTCTTGGTCTTTTTGCAGTCTGGAGAGAGCTGCTGTTTATGCCCCTTGTTATAAGTGCTGCTAACAAATCTCTCTCCTATATCTTGGTGGTTTATGTCTAAAAATTCTCCCTTTAGTTTTCCAGTCACCATGCAATCTTTCACATCCTTCTTGCCCCAAAGGAACTTTTGAGAACTAAATTCGAAGCACAGCTTAGCTCAAATTCCCAGTTTCTTATATGTTACATTTTTCATTATTTTACTCTTTAGCCTTGTCCCACTTTATTTTTTTAAAAAACTAGTTTTTTCAATTGGTAAAACAATTCAGAAATGGGATGTGTGCTTGTTTAAATCATACATTTATTATTAAAAATGTTTGTGTTATGTACTGTCAGTGGGTCCCATTAAGACACAAAGCTCGAGTGGTGAACAACAGCTCTTTATTAAGGAGGCAGATTCTGAGACAGCAAACCTAGCCGCGGCAGCCCTTTTTATAGAGCTGGCCGCAGCTATGCAGCCTATGATAGTCTTTCAAGCTTGCCGCGCTTGGTTTCACCCAATCGCAGCAAGCTCTGTACGAACCAATCAGAGATGTTCATATCGTCCAATCACGGCCCAGGTTTCACGGACCAATCAGATTTGCAGGTCTACAAGCCTGCTAGTATGGAACAGTTTGCATACCATTTCCTACTTATAAACAGGAAGAGGTATGTAAAAACTCAATATTACATGTATATTAAACCATGGCCAGTTTTAAGTTTCTGGGTGTTACCATAAAAGACGACCTGACCTGGGGTGCTCACATTGCAGTACTGGTCAAAAGGGCCCAGCAGAGATTATACTACCTGAGACTACTCAGAAAACAACAACTGAATGAAAAACTGCTGATGACCTTCTACCGCTGCACCATAGAGAGCATTTTAACTTACTGCACCTCTGTATGGTTTGCTAACTGCACAGTGGCCAATAGGATGGCACTCCAGAGGGTATAACATTATTGCCCAGAAGATCATTAGTTGCCCTCTCCCCTCTTTGGAAGAGCTTTATATCTCCCGCTGCCTTAAGAAAGTTCAAAACATTCTCCAAGATCCATCTCATCCTGGGCATCCTTTTTTTGAATTATTACCATCTGGCAGATGGTACAGAATAATAAAAACAAGGACAAATAGGCTGAAAAACAGTTTCTATCCCAGGGCAGTAGCTCTTTTGAATTCTGCTGTATAGTGCAGTATTGGTGCAGTGTGGAGTGTGAAGGATGTGTGTTTGTGTTTATTTTCATGGTCATGGTCATGATGTGCACTGAAGATGGTGTTTGATTTCATTATACAAGGTGCAATGACAATAAAGCAAACTAAAATTTTATACTATAAATATAAGACAAAGATTTCTAAAATAAAAGCAACCCATTGAACAAATCAACCCAGAGTCCTCACCCAAAGCACAAATGATAAGGGTCATATTATCTTACTTTTGACATATTTTGCAAAAACTCAGCTCTCTGGGGAAGTCTTTAATGTTTGGAAAGGTGGAAAGGAAAGATAAGAGGACATCATCATCAAAGATATATGAAATAATGTTGTTAAAAATCATCTAAACATGAAGGTACCATAGAGAGGAGGGAAGATACTTCTGGCATAACACAGAGATGATCTCTTATTATTTTAATTCTATGCTAATCTTCTGTAAAAGTAAGTAGCACAAAGGAGGGTGGGATTGGAATTGGACAAGAAATCTGCTCCTAACAAAGAGTTTACAAATCTTATTACTGTTTGATTTATTAAAACATATTGGCAACAAGGTAGGATAGCTTGTCTTTCAATGAATCTACCACCTGTTATTCTTCAGGTGATTTTTTTTTGTTTGGATATGGATGTTCAATAACTATGAACAGGCAGTTAATGACAAAGAATCAAGAAAGAGAACAATACTCCTTCAAAGTTTAGGGAAGGGAGGACAATGTATGTTTTATACCTTGCCTCTCACAAATAAAAAATGAGTCTGCATTAGCAGACTTATTTTGTGCCAAAGGGTGAATGTGGTAGCTAGTCATTATAAACTGTGCCAGAGGTAACAAAAGGGAATAATCTATACTACATTATGTTGCTGCCCTGAGATATTTGATGGGGCCATGTAATTTTGGAATAATAGTGAATAAAATTATTGGAAATGGATTGGAACCCACATGTGTGCCTTGCATTGGAAGCACTTGTTATTTATTTTTAAAAGGGCTGCAATAGCCAAGATTATAAAGCTGGATAAAGAAACTGAAATACAAACAGGGACAGAGTTTTTATGGTAGTGGTGAAAAAAAGAAAATGGTTCAATAAAAAGTGGGGAGAGGGGTTTTTTATGTGGGTTATTTCAACTTTTGGCTATTTTATGTATTTATTTATTTGTCAAGCAAGTATTAGATAATAGGTACAAGTATAAACATAGTTATGAATACATGAAATGGTTACGAATAAAAAGAAAAAATAGGACAGGGACGGTAGGCACATTGGCATGCTTATGCACGCCACCTTACAGACCTCTTAGGAAAGGGGTGAGGCCAATAGTAGACAGTCTAAAGTTAATGTGTTTGGGGAAGAAATTATAAATTAATTATAAAAATTAATTATAAAGGATGCACTGCTGGAATTGACCCAATTCAAATAATATTAAAAAGGATCCATCACTTTGCTAAAGTATGTCATAGTAATCAATTTAACCATCAGGCACATGTTGTCACAGTATCAGATTAACTATTTAGAGTGTGGTGTGGAGAATACTGGCTTTTATTCCCCTTGCAGAGAAAATTATGTGCAGTACAAATGCTACTGCTGAGACTACATTAAAAGAACTAGGGGTAATGTTGGATACTGGATCAGCAGTTTCTATATTATCAGAATCTGGAAGGAATCTTTGAATTATGTGGTATAGGAGCAGAATCTTACACTGTATCAAGAGATACTCCAATCCTTGGGAGACATGTATTATCACTGCTGTGTTAAATTTCATGATTGCTGGATGGACGAGTCAAATCTTCCCCAATCAAAAACTATTATAGTATAAATGGCAATTGAAACTATGAGGCTGCAGTGGGTTTATTCGTGAGCTTAAAATAAAGCTGAATGTGTTATCTATGTAATACAGTAGAAGCCATTGTCAACTCCATAAACCCAAGAAGAACATACAGAGTTACTTCTAAGGATTTTCATTTATTGTTCCTCACCGATAGACAAAAATCTTGCCAAGCTAAATTTAGTTACTTTCATCGCTAAAAATCTACTCTGGCAACTTCTAGGGAGGAATTATCTTGTCCCTCTTTCTCCCAACCAAAGTATCTAAACTTTGCTGTCTTTTGCTCCTCTGGAATGCAGCTCCTCCCTCCTAGGAATCCAGACTACATCCCACCATATCTGCAGTGATTACCATTTATGTTTAGAAAAGCCGTATCTGAGGAACTTACTGAATAAGTGGCAAAAAGTGTGGCCAAAAAATCATCAGAAATGAGTTCTATTTACATAGTTGGATAGAAAAAATGATAAAGGAACATACAGATTTAAAACCAGAAATATTTCTGTTGGGTATCATACCAGAAAAATATAATAGAGAGACTATGTATCTAATATTACAGGTGTTAACAGCAGGCAGAATTGTATTTGCACGATATTGGAAAGGTGTGGAGATCCCTACAGAAGAGAAGATAATAAAAAAAACAAAAAACTAGAAAGTGCAGAAATGGATAGATTAACACTTGAAATTAAAGAGAAGGAAGATACAGAATATTTTGAAACATGGGATTCATTTTATCAATGCTTAACAAAAACAGAAGTTAGAACATTTAAAATACAGTGATTAATTTTACCATGAGGGTTTATGAAATGTTTATTATTAATATAATTTAGTATTAACAATTAAGTATTGATATTATGTGGAGAAAATACTCTTATTATATGACCACTACTAATGAAGATGATGATGATGATGATTGCTCAAATTAACTGTAACTGGACAACACACTGTTTATATAGACATTGAAACTATTGCTCTTTCTTTATATAGTAAAAATAAAAATAATATTTTTAAAAAAGAAATGAGTTCTATTTATAATAGTGACAAAGAGGAAAGATGACAAGATTCATCTCTGGGTGAGAACCAAATAAGGCCAGTATGATTTATTTTCTCATGAATAGTAAGTGTTATAGGAAGTATTTGCAGAGTAGATGGAGTAAAGATGTTTGCAACCCTTAAAGTGCATACCATCAGCATACCATTGTGCTTTATGACTGTCATAGAGATCTTACAGCATTTATTACACATGGTGTGCTTTTCATTTTAAAAATGTGCCCTATGACCTACCTTGCACTGTTTAATGTGTATTATCCTTACAAACAAAAAGGGATGCAATGTTATTCACATTATATAATAATGTTTGGAAAACAATAGAACTTGAAATAATTTGATGTCCAGTTTGGATTGTATTAAAACAGCAGGTTTAAGACTTAATTTGAACATAGTATATGTATGCCAAGGCAAATAGTACTTTCCTTTCTGAATCATACCTGCTCAATTTGGAGATTGAAGCTTAACCTCATCTTGTTTCTACAATTTTTGATGGAATTCCTCTTAGGGATATCCAGATATTTAGCTACATTCAATTGGGGAGGGGGGTGTTTACCTCATAGCACGAAAAATGCTTTCCAAAATTATCTGTAGTAGAGCCAGTTTGTGAGTTATTAAGGGGAATTATAAATCAGAATTGAACAGTGGCTCCACAGAAAAGTGTTGAGAATACAAACAGGTTGATTGTTAGTAGCCTCGCATTGACATTGTTACCCATAATGGCAGCAACAGATGCTTTCGATTATGGACTGAGAGCTGTTCTTATTCCATTTCATGACTGGAATATAACGGTTGCAGGTATATCAAGGACATTCACTGAGGCTGAAAAGGAATACATTTGTTAGTTTTAAAAAATGTCCTTACTTGTATCTGGACTGTTGAAAAATGAAGAACTGATCAGTAGGGCTATGTGTTTAAGTTACATACAGATCATAAATCCTTGGTGGCATTACTGGACACAAAATAAGTGGGGACAAGTAGGCAATCATCTTATTAGATGGTCCACAAATTACTTTCCTTTATATGTGAAATGGAGTAAAAACCAGGAACACAAAATGTAGCTGCTGACTATTTATCTTAAAGGTCAGTGCATAAAAATGAAGTGAAAGTAGTAGCATTTCTTTTTAATCCCTTGTTGCTGAGACTCAAGAACAATTTCAGGCTATATGTGGCCAGTGTGCCCAATCTTGTAGAAATTGGAGGAATATATAATAACAAAACCTTCTAAGGGCAGGAGGAAGGTTGTTACTATTAACATTGGATGGAATTCTCATTTTTTTCAGTGGGTGGGGAGCTCTCAGTTTCCTACATATAAAATATTTTCAGTTTTTATACATATTTGCAGAGTACCCCCAACATTTTCACTGAGAAACAGAGCTTTGGCACCACAATTGGTCAAAGAAGTCAGGTTCATTCAAGAGATCACAACCATTCAGCATCCCTGTTTCCAGATTATTGCAAAAGTGTTCTTTTCTGGAAATGATATAGACCAAGGGTGTCAAACTAGCCAGATGCTTCACACGCTGGCCATGCCCACCCCCAGTTTAGCAAAAGGGAAAAAAGTCACGGTACGTCACATGATGACATGATGGTGTGAGTTGACACCTCTGATATAGACCACCTTCTTTGTGCTGCTAGGGAAGCTTTTTATACTCATATCTAAGCCTATTGGGCATCTTTTCCTTAAACAGTCCTATGGACATTTCTGTGCTTGAAACAGTCTGTGATGACCCGGGGCGTGACACAAAAGAAACAAAGTCACAAAAGTAAGTAAAGTCCCTTTAATACCTCCAACTTGGCCCCCAATGTCCAGTTATCATCAGCTGGAGAGAAAAAACTCTCCCAAGAACAGTCTTTAAAGGGAAGAAATTCAGTCCGAACCCAAAGTACATATAGATTATAAATAAAAACCAACACAAATCATGCTGCAGCAATTAACAAGACAGGGCAGGATAAGGAATTGCAGACTTCCAAAAGATAATGAAACACACACAGTTGGGAGGACACCAGAATCCAAACAAGCCTCAACAAACGAAGATAATGCATGCTTTGCTTCCAGCAATTTTGCTGTGCGTAGTTTGCCTTTCCCAGCTGCAGCTTATGAAAGAGAGCAGGGCCCTTTCCTCCGCCATAAACCATGTAACTCACGTTGTTCCTTTCTCTGGTCCTCCCTGCATGCCCTGGGATGAAGAAGGGGTGGCCCTGGGTCTTTCTCTGAATGCCCAACCAGACTGTGGCCTTCCGCAGTTTCTTCCACAGCCACCGGAGCCACACTCCCACTCCCTGTCAGCTGCTCGACCTCCTCCTCAGAAACAGATTCCAACAGAGGCATGACACAGTCTTTAGCCACCTTCAAATTAGTGTGTTTCTCTTGCTGTCAGCTTCTGTTCCAAACTGCTGCTGAAGCATTGGCATTGCAGGTTTTCAGACTGTGCTGGCTGAAGAAAAGGAAGGTGCTTTTTCAGCTGCTGACTTGACTAGAGGCTCTCAATGTTTCAGCCAGCCTAATGAGGTTGCTTTCCATTTCAGCTTGATTGCTGTTGACTTATTGAAGTCCAAGCCCGCTCGTCTTTTACCATCAGTTGCCTGCTGAGCTGATGGCTGCTCCTCTGCAAATTCATCCACTCTGCTCTCCCACTGGACACAAATCTTCCTCCAAAACACTCCCACCCTCTGATGTGACCAGCGTTTTCACTTTTTTCCCCCACTAGAAAGCAGGTATAGGCCAGTGTTCTTCAGCCTTCTTAAAGTCCAAAAGAGAAATCAAGAGAAAGAAGAGCTCTACAATTACTTCAAACTCAATCAGCAAAAAGAAGCACCTGGTAAAACTGGGAATTATCAAAAAAGGAAGAAGAATAGACCAAGTGATCCATTTTCATTTTGTCTAGTTCCTCTCTTAACAATCTGAGTGCCAGCTGGACTTATAACATTTTCCTAGGGAATTCTGCTACAGCTACACCGTGATGTTCCGTGAAAAGCTAGTCTTTTACAGTCATGCAATCAGCAGCAACTTTTTGGTTTTAAATGTTATCTGAGTTCACTGAATGTTAGTTTATGCACCAGAGGACAAATGGCGGTGCCATTCTGAGATATGATAATGGAGCGGATACCTTTCTGTATATTTGCTAAGTGACATACGGTGGCATTTAACAGTATTACTGTTATGGTACATTAGGTTCCAATCACAGCAATGGCAAATCATAGCCATTTTTGTCGCTTCTACCTCGAAGGAACATATGGACTGTGTTCAAGATGCAAATGCAAATTCTGGCAAAAGATTTTTCATTTTAAAATGACTATGTTGAAATAAAAGAGAAAGAGAGAGAGAGAGAGAAATATTCATTTCCAGCCTTAAAACCTATCCATCTGTTTAAAAAAAATGCTACAAGTGGTCAGAAGAGGGTGCTCTTCCTTCTCGTCTAAATTGCCAAGGGAAATATATATATTGTATATATATGGTATTGAGCTTTGTTCCGGTATTTTCCCACGTCATTACAGTTGTGCTTTTAAAGTTGTAGCGACGTTTCGGCAGAATCTCATCTGCCATCATCAGGCTTGTGTATTGGGTTCGTCTGTGTGTCAGGTTTTCGCAGCCATTTCTGTTTTAAATTTGGTGCCAGCCTTGTGCTTTGTTAGAATGGTTTTTTCTTCATCCGGATGGTTGGGAGTCTTGGTCTGTCTTTATTGGTCTTGGAGTTTGCTGTCTTCTGCTTGATTGGTGTTTCTAATATCTTCTGTCTGATTTGTAACATTTTTTTGTCTTGATTAGCTGGCAACATTGTGTTTCATGTATTGGGGTTTTTTAGCGCGGCTTGGCTTCGGGTGAATGACCGGCTATCGTTTACTAGGAAGCTAGGTTTCTTTTTTTTTTTTAATGAACTTTATTTACAAAGGATTAAAAAGATATAAACTCACAAATATACAGAAATTAAAAATAGTAAAAGTACAAATAAAACAGTAAACATATTTCTTTCTGTTACATTTAATATTAGGTTTGATAGTTCATAATAAACAATAATAATTGGCAAGTATTCCTTGTCTCTTATAGATAGCATATTAATTAATAAATAATACATGTTACTCTGCTATTACTATTGGATTATAACTGTATTATTTAATCAATAAAACCTTCATAATGTTTATATAATAGAAGAGAAGCTTGAAACCATTATTTTATACATTCAATATATACAACTATATATAATATGTTTCCTGGGCTCATTTATTCTGTACACTCTTTTTCTTGCACTCTACCCAGCTGTACCATTTATCCCAGATCAGGTAATACTCTGAATCATCCTTCCCATTTAATTTGAGTGTGAGCCTCTCCATTTCAGCACATTCATAAATTTTTTGAATAATAATGTGTATCGGTGGTACGTTGGGCCTTTTCCAATATTGCGCCAAAGAAATTCACATCGCTGTTAGTAAGTGGATGATCAGGTATCTCACTTTGGAAGGATAGTCCCCTTTAATCATCCCCAGGAGGAACAGTTCCAGTTTCCGCTCCAGTCCAATTCAATAATTTCTTCTATCCATATTCTTATCCTTGTCCAATATTTTTTAATAACAGGGTGTGTCCACCAAAGATGGAAATAGGTACCGAATTTCTCTGTACATTTCCAACAGCTTGGGTTTGCTGTTGGATATATTTTAGCTAATCTAGAGGGTGCCAGATGCCATCTATATATCATTTTATATAGATTTTCCTTGTATGGTATTGATTTTGTTAGTGTAAGATTCCTTTGCCAGATTTCCTCCCAGTCGTCCAGATCTATATTGTAACCGAAGTTTTTTGCCCAGGCTAGCATTGGTCCTTTCACAATTTCCTCAGCCAATTCGTATTCTAATGGGTAATTATATAATTTAGATATTATATTTTTCTCTGGGCCCAGGAGTATTTGATCTAATTGAGTGTCTTTTATTTCAAATCCATATTCTTTTACATCCCTATTATATCTCATTTTTATTTGAAAGTAAGACCAATTGTCAATAATTATTTCTTGGGTTTCTAACTCCTGAATCGATTTAAGCTTTCCCTCATTGTCTAGGATTTGGTGGTATTTGACCTTTTTGATAATATTCATCGTGTTGGGATGGAACATTGCCTCCATTGTTGAAAGCCACCTTGGAATGTTAGTGTAGTAGTTCCTTTTGATATCTGTACAAATTTTAATTAGAGATTTATGTAGAGTGTGTCTGGAAAAATATGAATGGTTTTTATTGTTTGGGTTCCACAAAAATCCATGCCACCCTATTTGTAAATCATGGCCCTCATTCTTTTGTTTCACAATTTAATCCAATCCTTTATCCACACTAATACCGTCACTTTGTAATAGGTCTCCCAGGCAGGAAGTTCAAAGCCACCTCTACTTTTTGTTGTCTTGTAGATAGATTTTTTTTATTCTCATATTTTTTCCCTGCCCAAATGAATTTCATAACAATTTTGTCCAAGTCTTTAAATAATTTTTAATCCAATAATATCAGAATTGTTTGAAATAAATACAAAATTTTGGGTAGCACATTCATCTTGATTGTTTCTATTCTACCTAATAATGAGATTTGCATTTTACTCCAATTTTCCAGATACTTTCAAATTTGTTGCAATAATTTAATATAGTTGTCCTCCCTCAGGGTTTATGTTCTAGGTCTTAGCCAAATGCCTAAATATTTAATCTTATTTACAATTTGTAATCCCATCATTTCCTCTAGTACTTTTTGTTTACTTTTTGTTAAGTTTTTAACTAGGATTTTGGTCTTTTCCTTATTAATTTTTAACCCTGCCAATTTGCCAAATTTATCTATTTCACTTAATAATACTGGTCCTGAATCTATTGGCTCTTCTATGACAAATACCATGTCATCAGCAAATGCTTGTAATTTGTACTCTTGACTTTTAATTTTTGTTCCATTAATTTCTTTGTTCGATCTAATTCTGTCCAAAAATGTTTCTAGAATTGTTATAAAAAGCAGAAGTGACACCGGGCATACCTGCCTGACACCCTTCTTTATCTCAAATGGTTTGGTAGTTTCTCCGTTTATCAGTACATTTGCCTTATGTGTGGCATAAATTGAATTTAGCATTTTTGCAAAATTACCACCAAATTTCATCAGATTAATCTGGTATTTCATAAAATCCCTGTTAAGATTATCAAAGGCCTTTTGCACATCCAGGAAAACAAGGGCCACGTGGTTTCCTGAGCGCAGTTCATAAAATTCTAATATATCTATTATTGTTCTTGTATTATATCTAATCTGTCTCATGGAAAGGAATCCGTTTTGGTCAGGGTGAATTTTGTCATTGAGCACTTTCTTTAATCTTTCTGCCATTACAGTCATGAAAATTTTATAGTCTGAATTTAGAAGAGATATTGGTCCATAATTCTTTATTTGATTGGCATCTGCACCCTCTTTAGGGATTAATGTAATATAAGCTTTCTTCCATGATTCTGGAATTTTAGCTTCCAGTATTACCTCATTGCAGATCTCTAGCAACACATTTTCTAGTACTCTTTATATAACTCACTTGGAAAACCATCTGGGCCTGGGATTTTGTTGCTTTTTTGTTTTTTGTTTTTTAATCACCTCTTTTAATTCACTTAAAATTTCTTTATTTCTTTATTAAGTATCTCCTTTTTGTCCTCTGCTAGCGGGTGTAAAGCTCCTTCTTTATTCTATATAATATTCTTCTATTTTGTTTAGATCAACTGTATCTTGCTTATATAAGTTCTCAAAGTACTCTCTTACAATTACCTTCTTTTTTTCCAAATCAGTCTCTCCTACTCCATTTTTGTCCACTAATTGGCATAGTGTTCTTTTTTGGTTTTCTTTTTTCAGTTTGTACGCTAACCATCTACAAGATTTATTTGCATGTTCAAAATAATTTTGTTTTATATATTGTAGCTTCTTGGTTAGTTCCTCCTGATCTAAAATGTTCATTTCCTGCTTAGATAGTGCCAGCTTATTTCTAATTTGTCCATCTCCTTGAGTTTCCATTTGTCTATTTTCCAAATCTTTTATTTTTTTTTTGTTAGGGTATTTTGGTTTTCCCATCTTTTTTTATGTCTATTTGCTATGTATGCTATAGATATTCCCCTTAAATACGTCTTCATTGTGTCCCAGAGATTCTGCAATGAGGTATCCTGTTTTTTATGAAATTTAAAGAAACCAATTAATTCTTCCCTGATTTTTTGGATGTAGCCTTTTTCTTTCAATAGTTGCGAGTTAAGTGTCCATCTACTTTTCTTGTGAGTTCAGTCTTTCCAGGTTATCAGCAATGGATTGTGATCTGCCCAGGTGTTAGTTAAAATCTTTATGTCCTGAATCTCCTTAAGTAAGTCACTGTTTACCCATGCCATATCTAGGCTAGACCATGATTTATGTGGATTGGAGTAAAAAGTGAACTGAGTCACCCTGGGTCCAGCTTCCTCCAAGCATCCACTAGTTCTAATTCTTCGGTCATCTCAAAAAAGCTTTTGGGCAATATATTCTAGGTTTTTTAATATATTTTTGTTCACATGCATAGTCTTGATTGTTATTTTTAATTGCATTATAATCTCCAAATATTCTTTCTCTCTTGGTGTAGAGAGCATCCAGGACTTTAGGTTTCATCTGGCTGGCTGGCTGGGGTGTGTTTGGGCTGGAGGTATCAGGGGGGTCTGTTTCTGCCCAGGTGTTTGTTTGGCTTGTGGTATGGAGATTTTTTTGTTTGTGAGTGCAGGCTTCCAAATGATTGACAGTCTGGTGGAATCATCTCTTTTTTTCATGCTTTTTTTATTCACATTTTTCAATCTCTATGGCTTCTCTGATAATTCTGTAGTTGGGCTTTTCTATAGTGGCTAGGGTTTTGATGCCATTGAAGTCGATGCTATGACCTGTGGCTTTCATGTGTTGGATTAGTGAGGAAGTGTTTTCCAGCTTTTTTACTGCATTTTTGTATTCATCAAGGCGGGTACTTATTCTTCTATTGGTCTGTCCGATGTATGTGGCAGGGCATAATGCACAGGGGACTTCATATATGCCTTGATTTTCCAGGTCAATTTTATCTTTGGGGTTTCTTAGGATGGCTGCTATTTTTCTGTCTGTTTTGAAAGCAGTCTTGAAGCGATGCCTGTGTAGTATCTTACTGATTTTGTCTGTAGTACCTCTTATGTAGGGCAGGACAGCTGTTCCATAGGTCTGTTCATCTTCTAGGTCTCCATTATGTCTCAGTGTGTTTTTGTGGATCAAGCAAGTGATTTTGCTTTTGTGGAAGCAAATTTCTCATCCAGTGTTTCTCACCTTTAACAGGTGTGGACTTCAACTCCCCAAATTGCCCAGCCAGCATGGGGAATTGAAAAGGGTCTTATGATACTTCTATTACCTTACTTGACTATGTTGTTAATACACAGTAATATAATCACAAGAATTTCTTTCTAGAGCAAGCTCCTAAGAGGCAATGGCCAAGCCAGAAGAACACAAATGGAAGAATACTGTCAGTCACAGAGAAACCTCTCTCTTAGCTCAAATGAAAGATGAGCAAGCAAAAGCAATGGATTTTCTCAGGTGGCACGACCACGAACGCGAAGCCAAACAACAGGATCACAGCTCACCAGCTCAAATCCCCCGACAACTAAGACTAACCTGAACACAGCCAAGCCCCCACCTGAACAGAACATACCCCCAGCCAATCAGAACACAGCCAAACCCCCAACCAATCAGATCACAGCCAGGCCCCCAACCAATGAGAACACACCTCCACCCAATCAGAACACAGCCAAGCCCCCACCCAGTCAAGTCGCACTCCCACTGGCAGTTAAAAGGAAGAAGCAGCTGCAAGCTCACATTACTCCAAGAAGCACAAAGCCAAAGACACAAGCCTGAAGATGACGAATGAGATTTCGTCAAAACGTCGCCAAAATACTTCCAATTTTACTCAGGAGATATATATATATTTATATTTCTTGGGCTTTGGTTTCATCAGATACATCCAGCCACATTGTGGTGGATAGCCAGTGGATTACATGAGGGCATGCCTTGCAAATACTTTGAGCATAGTGATTGTGCTAAATCTTTAAATGGCATGATTGGGTAAGTGACATAAATGGAGTTTATTTTAAGACCCTGGGTAGTGCAGTGGTTAGAGTGCAGTACTGCAAGCTTCTTCTGCAGCAGCCAGCTGCCTGAAATTTGGCAGATCAAATCTTACCAGGCTCTAGGTTGACTGAGCCTTTCATCCTTCCAAGGTGGGTAAAATGAGGACACCCAGATTGCCGGGGGCCATATGCTGACTCTGTAAACTGCTTAGAGAGGGCTGTAAAGCACTATAAAGGGGTATATAAGTCTAGGTGCTATTGCTATTTTCCTTTTCAGTCTTATAAAAGTTAAGGTGAAAGATGTGGAAATGTAAGTCCTATAAAAGAGAGTGCTTTGAACATTTATCCGCCCTTTAAAATGATAGCAGCCTGAACAGAGATTAACAAATATACTAATAGATGCTCACTAATATATATTAATCCACAGTAACAAAAAAAAAAGCCAGAGAAACAAATATTTGTAAAACTTGTACCTCAAACCACATTAAATTAAAGAAGATGCATATGCTTTGATTTTAGAAAATGCACAGACAAACGTATATGAGGTTTCAGGTGGAGCTTTTGGGGGGGGGGGTCAGCCGGGGGAGAACAACAACCAATAACTATTTGGAAAAGTGTGGAAAAAATGAAAAGCTGATCATAACCCCCAAAGACATAATTGCCAGTTCCTCTTGCTGAGGAATAAGCCGTGCTGTATTCTGAGACACTGGTGAGTGAATATGCTTCTGTGTCTGACACGGCTCCGTGGGGGGAATACCAGAGGTCCCTTCTATCATATTTCAGAGCAAGAGTCAATCTCAGCAGACATCAGACAAGAGGAGATCAATATGTTGTCAGTATTTAGTCTGCCCCCAAGAGACTCATTAGAAAAAATCCAGACACTACAGTAGTCATTTCTACTGTGCTCGATTTGATCAGCCGGGGTATGTAAAGTAGCAGGAGGGAGAGAGGTAGAACATGAATTATAGGGCGGGGGGGGGGGGGATCCTCAAAGAAAAACTCTAGTGTTTTATTGATTAGTCTTAAATGTTTTAATCATTAAGATTTGTTTATCAATCTATCAAAGGCCCAGCCATCAGAATTAATACGTTGCGCAAAACTGTATCTTTTACCAATGCTGTTCCCTCGTGCAAATCTCTATAGGCATACTTTTCTCCATTCTTCGTGATACTTGGATGATTTTAATAGAAAATAAATGGGAAGAGCCAGGTATCTAGCTCAGCTCCTTGAAGATGCCCTGATTTCAAAATCCCAAACCAGGCTTTTTTTTTCCCATTGCATTTTTCATCTTTTCTTGCTTCTAGCCTTGAGTTCTAAGGCATAACTAACATTCCTTTGGGTCTGGATAAAGAATAGCATATCTGATAGTTGGTGGCAAATAAGAATTTTAAAATTTTAAAATTCTGGAAATACTTGGCATTATGTTGTTGGAAATCAATAGAATGTCTTCTGTTTTGTAGACAACGGTATACTTAAAAACTTGACATGCCTACTGGCCAGAGGTGGTATTCAGCAGGTTCTGACCAGTTCTGGCGAACCGGTAGCGGAAATTTTGAGTAGTTTGGAGAACTGGCAAATCCTACTTCTGAGTGGAGATTTTATTATATCCTTTCCCTGCCATGCCCACCAAGCCACGCTCACAGAATCGGTAGTAAAAACATTTGAATCCTACCACTCCTACTGGCTCGTTTAGCAACTTCTTGCTCCTCATTTGTCTTTTGTTATTTTTTTACCTTTTTTTTACTTATTTACAAAATAGATCTGTATAGTACAGTGATTCCTAATAAAAATTCAGGTCATCCAGCACTTGAAATGAATAGACCAAGCCACCATCCTATGCCTGTATTACAGAACTTGTCTGTGAAATCCTTTATTTAGGAGTTGTTGTTGTTACTGCTGTTTTGGTCTCTTCTATTTTTATTGAGGCATCTGACAGATTATTTAATGTATTATTTACTATCCTTAAGTGAATAGTGGGATGTCATTGATATAAATCCAGAATCACTATAAGCCCAGAAAAGATTTGTGATATTTCAAAAAGCCCCACATTTTTCTGCCAATTGACAGTTGCATAGCTTTTATGTATAGGGATCAGCTAAAAAAGGGATAGGTATATATAATCAGTAATATCAGCATCTCCACAGAGTTTGATCAATGATAAGTTTATAACTGATTCATGATTTATAATGTACCAATTAGTTTTCTATTATTTGACTTTAACTGCACAATTTGAATTGGTCTATTCTGAGAATTCAGGATATATACGAAAAAGAACTGAGGACATAGATTAGTTTTTCTTCTTCATTGATTTTATCTTCTTCAATGAGTCCTTCTTCATCATCAGTTTCAGTAGGATCAAAGTCATGTGAAGTTAGACATAATGACTAGGATCAAAGATCACATCAAATATCCATCCAGAATAAGTGAGATGGGAGACTATATAAATTGAATAAATAAATGGTATTTGCTTAACCCAGTTGGTTGGGTTAATCCAATTGGGTTGGCTTACACAGCCAAAATCTTAATAAACTACATTATCATGCAACTTCCATCATAAACTCCATTACTAAATTTGAGTAATATATATTTTAGATATCCGTCTAGGTTTTATAGAACTGTTGTCATTTATGCAAAATCTCAGCCATTTCCTGCCTGCCTTCTCATTATTATTACTACCTCTTATTATATGCAACACTTTAAAAGACACAATGGAATTAAATGTGAGAATTGTGCACAGTTATGACTACACTTTAAAGGCATCCCTAGTTACCTTCTTTGCTAGTGCAGCAACTCATATCTCTGAGAAATTGTTCACTACAAAACCAACCACAACAATGGAATGGATGGCCTTGGACCCCTTTTGAAATTTCAGCTTAATACTCAGAAAGGTTATACCTTTGGCGTATAGATATGATGACTGTTAAAGGAATGAGTCACAAAGAATCAGATTTTGATATAATCAAAGAATGATGTGTGGTCCAAATCCAGCATGGACATTATGCTTAACAGCAAGATACCCAATGAACATTTCATTATCTATTGTGGCTGGATGGCCTGCATACCAAGTTACATTTTTATCTCCCAGGATCATAGTTAATTAACTGGAGAAAGAAAGGCAGGAGGTACCATCAAGAAAATGAGCTAACCATATGTTGATAGAATAAAAGCAGCATGTGCTCACAGCACGGTGATAGCCTCGGGATGGACTGCAATCCAATCAATGAAGTTGCCTCCAGCCCCTCACTGAAATTATATTGTGCTACAGGGGACAGAGAGGAAAGGTGACTTGTAAAGCACACTTTGGATGATATTTGAAAGAAAGTACTGATTTTTGATGGATAGTCATGACAAGGTTAAGTAAAATAGCTGGGGACAGCTCTCATCTGTTTTTGAGAGTTTGGAGGAGTGAGCAGGTGATGATAGTAGGCCTAGGCAGAACCATTCTTCTCATGAGCCTGAGTGTGGTCAGGACTCTTGTCCCCTAAATATGACTATCAGTAAATTGGGAAATCATCTTTATTTGTCTAATTATATGAAACCTCCTATAGGATTGTTCATAAAGTTTTCATGGTAGTTCCACCTCTAAAATCATTGCTGCTGCTTTTAGGAACTGGTGGTGGAAGCAGATGCCCAGGCTTAGGAAGAAGGGGATGGAGGAAGTGGTGAATCAGCAGGAAGGCCTCAAATGTCAGGTTGCTCACTTGAAGAAAGTCTTCAGGGCAGCAGGAGACCATGGTTGCCAAGAGGCCCAAAATTTCAAACTATGGGACATTCTTTTGGTAATAATAGCAAAATCCACATTTATTTTGATAATAAAGTAGATCTGGAACTTCAGAGGCATACCTACTCAGGAGCCATTCCAGCTCTTTGGAATTAACCTGAGAACCAAGGGACTTCTGCCCTTTTAGCCTTCTGTGAACATTTTGCTCTTTTCCCAAAACTTTGGGTTGGAATAGGGGCTGTTCAAAGGGACATGGTGGCTCAGTGGCTAAGATGCTGAGCTTGTTTTTGAGCCTGAGGGGAGGTTTGTTCTTAACCATGTTTCTTATGGGTGGCCATGAGCTACTTCATTATATGAGAAGAACAGCCATGTAAGTCTTGCAAATCAATCAATCTAGTAACAAAACCCACATTTATTTTGCAAAGCATAAATCTTCACATTTTCCCTTCAAAACTATGCTGGATTGAGTTGCTTGCATTTATACTAGAAGACATAAGAAAAAGAAATAGCTAGCATGTCTTATATCGGTAAAGGAATGACATACACAAGATATACACAAGGTAAGAACTATGGTGGCACAATAATTAAAATGCAGAATTGCAGGCTACTTCTGCTGACTGCAGATTGCCAGCAATTTAGCAGTTTGAGCCTCACCAGCTCAAGGTTGACTCCATTTTCCATCCTTCCGAGGTCAGTAAAATGAGGATCCAGATTGTTAGGGGTAATATGCTGACTCTGTAAACCACTTAGAGAGGGCTGTAAAGCAGTGTGAAGACTAAGTGCTATTGCTATATATAATTTGTATCTTAAATAGAGTTGGGAGATCTAGGATTCTTCATATATTATACCATATGAGCAATGGTAGCAGATGCCAGAAACAGGACATTCTCAGAGGGAAAATAGTAAGAAAAAAATATCAAGGCAGACACAATCATACAGTGACAAAAACTACTTTTGACATTTTTATCACTTTTTGCCTCTGCTATAATCTATAATTCACCAATGTTGGGAAAGTTCCTTTAAGACAACTTTGTCTTATTTTGGAAATGAGTTTCTCACAATGACTGAAAGTTATATCTGTGTACACGCTGTCCTATCATTTCACTATTGGGGAAAAATTCAGACAAATTAGCAAAAAAAAATCAATTGAATTGATTTAAAGTTAATCATAAATATTTATGTTGTTTATGACTATATATTCAACATATGTAGTCGCAAACAAATAAATGCTTAACAAATATTAGTTCCGTGCGAAGAAAAAATGCATGAAGAGCAAAATATCACTTCAGACTATACCTTATTCAGTGCTCTAAGCATAGGCCAAACTTTACCAGCCTGATGTGTTTATTTATATTTTTTATTCAATTACTAAATTTATAGGCTGTCCATCTCAGATATATGGAATTAGAAGGGAAAAAAACAGCATAAGAAACCAGAATTAAGGCAACAAATATTACATAAAAAAGAAGCCAAGAAGACTCACAGTCACTCAACTAAGTTGGGCTCATCTACTTTATTAGTGACAATAGCTGGGTTCATACCCTGTATTAAGCCATCAGCTGCAACAGCTGAATTCACATAATTGTATATACAAGAATCAGACACACCACATTATGATTAGCACAGAGGTTCTCAAATTTCATGGTATATTGTCCACCCAAGCAAATTAATTTGTATGATTCATTCTATGGAACAAAACTGTTACATTGTTCTCTGACCAGTTTTTAACTTCATATAGGTAGGTCTCAAACTCTGTAAACTTGTCCAAGCACAGCAAAATAATGTTTGGCCATTCATCCAGCTTCAGGTTCTCAGAACTAGGTTACTCCTTCAATGGCTTTTGCAGTGGTCTGAAGCAGAAGCTCCTACAATAGCCCTAACCCAAAGGATTAGCCAGGATATGTGATTCTTCTTGCTATTTTAAGGGTTCTTCTCCCTATGCTTCTTTCTGAAACATATTTTGAGTCATATTTGGCATTCAGCCTGCGGGCCTAGACCAAGGCAACATGACAGCTACAGCCTTCTGCTTCTGCAGAAGAATGTCAATACATGGACTCAGGGCTGGGACTCAGAGTGATACACTAGATCAGGACTGTCAAACTCCCAACCCATGGGCTGGATTAGTCACATGCTGGCCACACCCACGTCCAGTTTAGCAAAGGAGAAAAAAGTCCTGATACGTCATGTGATGCCACCATGACAACGTGAGTTTGACACTCCTGCTCTAGTTAATAATTAGTCGATCCATAATTTGAGCTACTTGGAAGCTGATGGTGAAAGTCTTTGAGCTCAGAAGTGATCAGAAAGCCATGAAATCATGAAATTTCACATTTAAAAAAAATACAGAGAAAATTAGCAAAAGAAAATTATTTCTTTATTGAATTTATTTATTACATGTCTATGCTACTTGTCTCACTGTTAATGCAACTCTGGGTGGCTTACAACATGATAAAAAGTAAACAAAATAATACAAAATTGATTAAAATTAACTTTAAATAAGAAACTAAGAACTAAGAAGACAGGTGACAAAAAGACTAGGGAACTTCTCTCTATCCAGTCAGCCACCCCCAGCATAAAGCATCTCTGTGGGGGCCTCAGATTAACCAGCAGAGAGAGATTTTAATGCTCTACCAGGAGGCCAGAAGTGTGGGGTCCAATCTCACATGGTGGCCACAGCAGAAAAGATTCTTCTCCTGGACCCCAGCTGATGGCAAATGAGGTCTAAAGTAGGACTCTTAGCAATAGCAATAACACCGACTTATAGTATATTCAGTGTTTTACAACCCTCTCTAAGCAGTTCACAATGTCAGCGTAATTGTCCCCAACAATCTGGGTCCTCATTTTACCAATTTAAGAAAGATGGAAGGCCAAGTCAACTTTGAGCTGGTCAAGACCAAACTCCTGGCTGTGGCCAAAATTAGCCTTCAATACTACATTCTTACCACTGCACCACCATGCTTTCACAGGAACAAGTGGGACAGGCCAATCCCATTGAGGTGAGATAGTTTCTCAGATAATTAAAGAAAACCATCTGCTGAACCAGTAATGTTTAACCGGGGTGGGATTCAACCAGTGTAACAATCAGTTTGGTGAGAGCATGTGTGTGTGCCAAACGCACACTTTGTACATGCACACAACATTTGCAACTCACCTTCTGCTGCAAGCCCTGTGCTGATGTGCAGCAATCCTCTGTACCACACAAAGCAGCTGAGCTGGAATCCAGGAAATAAAGCACAGACCAGAGTCAGGGTAGGTGGGCCAAACAGCTGATCGTCGAAGCGAACCAGTTCGCTCCTAGCTGATCTTTGGAGCTACAAGTTCACCTGACCCGGGCAACACCAGTAGAATCCCACTCCTGGGTTTAACTTATGCAGCAAGAGTATGATATTGCAATAAGCAGGCATGAGCTATAAAGTACTACAGCTAATGACAGATGTGAAAGCTGGTCTTTCCTCTGTAAAGTAGTCAATACATTGCTCAAGTTAGCCTGCATTAATTTAACTATTCTAGTTAAGAGTGGTACATATGGGCAGATACAGCAGAGCAAAGTACAATTTGGAAGTAGAGCAGAGCCAAGTCCTCTGGGATTGCCTGAGTATCAATTGAGGATTAATATAGAATTACACCATCCATTGCTTCCTTCCAAAAACAATTGCCTGCCTGCTCTAATGACAGAGCAACCAGGTAATGTGGATAAGCCCTCATTCAACATAATGGGGTCACAGAAGTCTGCACCCCCATCTGAACTGTTGTACACTCTCTTTATTTATCTATTTACATTTATATGCCACTTATCTCAATGTCAAATGACTCTGGGCAGCTTACAACAGTATAAAACACAATGTAAAATGATAAGAACATTAAAAACATTCAGCATTAAGTATTGTAACATTAAAATGACTAGATATAAATATATAAATTTTCTTGTACTACTAAACTTAACTCTTTAGGTTATGTTACTGCTGTTGCAGTAAATGTTTTTGCATAGATATGTGTGTGTGTGTGTGTGTGTGTGTGTGTGTGTGTGTGTGTGAGAGAGAGAGAGAGAGATTAAGACTGATTTTATGGTTTTAGATTTATCATGATTTTCAGATTGTTTTCATACCATGCAAGCCACTGAGAGTCAAACGGATTACAGGGGGTTATAAATGCAATAAATAAATACATAAATATTTAAAGGAGGGATGAATAAAGCACATCACTACAGTAATTCACCTGGCAACACTGTGAGACAGTTCAGAATATTTTCTTTTGTAAATGGTCTGGAAGAGTATGGAGATTAGCTCATTAAAAAATATTTATTTATTTACTTACTTATTAATCCAATTTATATGGCTACCCATCTATCCAGGAAAATCTGGATGCAGTGAGAAAATAAAAACAAAAAAAAATCATCAAAACTAAAACCAATTAAAGCTGCATCAAGGCTCAGTAAAAACACAAAGCTATTGGACAGCTATACCCGTGCCAAAGATCCCACAATAATGTCCCAATCCCTAGGGGAAGAGGCATTCCCGCCCCCAACTACAAATCACATTGCCATTGGCCTGAGTTAAAAACATTTGACCTTCATCATATATTGAGCCACCAATTATCTGGATCAGATCCATAGTGGCCAGGAACCCCCAAGCCATCTCTTATCCTGGACCAAATGAAGTAGGTTGAAGTCTTTCAGCACCACAAGTGTGGAAAACTTCACTGTCAGTTCAGCCACAGTCAAGTAGCTCAGTCAGGGAAGCCCCTGCATAGGAAGGGGGGGGGGCATACCCAAGTAACAATCCCACCTGTTCTCTATGACCAATACCAACTTTCCAGGGGTGGGATTCAAATTTTGTAACAACCAGTTCTGTGGGTGTGATTACGTGGGCATGGCTAGGTGGGCATAACTGAGTGGCTTTTTTTGCAGCATCCCCCCATTTTGGGGGCCTTCTAGGCCTCAAGGGAGCCTCCTGGGGGCACTTTTGTTCCCAGAAAGCTTTTCTGGGGCTCAGGAAGGGAAAAAAATGGAGGGAGCAGGCGGGATCCTCCCTGGACCTCAGGGAATCCTCCTGGGACAAGCAGTAAGACAGCAACGGGGAATCCTGGCACAACTGATCATAGGAATAGCTGATCATTGGGAAGGGGGAAAGAAAAACCTTAAGGAATCACTGGGTAGGGAAGAATTCAGTCAGTGATGTCGGGCATGTGTGCAATGTTGTGCATGTGCGATAAGGACTGACTAGGCAGGGAGGGGAGGGGAGGATAGAGAGGGGCGGGGACAGCCAGGGCACCATTTGCCAGTTCTCCAAACTGTGCAGAATCATAATAACTGGTTCCATAGAACCAGTCTGAACTGGTAGTATCCCACCCCTTCAACTTTCCCCAAAAAGGTTATTGTCAGCCTCTGCCAAGAACTGGGTATTTGTTAACAATAAACCATGTTACTCATGTTTGTTGTTATTGAATGGTAGAGTTTGATGCTGTAATCCCAATAACAGCTAGTAGTAATGACAACGGATTTCCATGCAAAGTCAGCGTTGAGAGTGGTTAACTCCCAACACTGTTTTATCCACCCCTGCCCATTAACCTAGTATCCGCCCCTTTCCTAATTCCTCATGCCACTACCCTGTGCCTAATTAACCATGCCTATCCAACTTCCCTTTTCCTCCCTCGTACACTCCTCCCTGATAATAATATCAAAAGTAGCCATTAACAATTATAACAATTAAGAATCATCCACAAGCCCGTGCTACAGCCAATCAATCCGACACGCCCCCCCTAGACACCAGCATCATAACATCTGTATTCCAAAGCCAAGGCTGCACCACCACACCCACAGATGAGCTCCTCAAGGCTTCCATTTGTAATGTTGGGTTCTGGGACTGAAGAGACATCAATAGCATCACGTCCCCACTCTGAAACCGAAGTTGGGTTCTCAGACAGGCTGATAAGCTCTGTGAAGCTTCCAATGGTAATGTTGGCTCCAGGATATGGGCAAGCTGTCGAGCCCAACATGCCGCCCCCTCTACCATGGTTCCTCCTGGAAGGCAAGTAACAGAATTAACAAGCTTTTTATTATAAGTTTTACCTCTCCTGCCCGCCTCAATAGGATGTTGCCGGTGAAATAATCTTTGCAATTTTGGAGCTGACACATCTATAGATGTCACTTAGGCATCTGCAAGTGGATATCCTTTCCACTTCACCCAGTATTGCAGGACCCCTCATTGTTGACAGGAATCAAGGATGTCTTCCACTTCATAATAATCATCCCTAACAGGTCCCGGGTATCTTAGTCGAGGTTCGAGCCTTGTCATGTCAGCAGACTTGAGCCAGCTACTGTGGAAAATGGAATAAATTCTTTTGAATTGTGAGGGTAATTGTAACCGAACCGAGAATTAGAAAGTGAAAGAGCAGCAGAGCAACCCACATCTGAGCGGAGAGGGTGCAAAACAGAAGAGCTGGTTGGTGATGACCCAATGGGGTCGTATGTATTCCATGACTCCCAAAGAAATGGAATAATATCTATAGTGCCTAAAATAGCTTTAAAAAAACTGGGTTTATGCAACACATAAAGCTAACACTAAACAAAACATATGATTTATTTATTTAGCAATGCACCTCGGTAAGTGACTACATGATACACAAAGTTGAAATAAAATTAAATACAACTACCACCAGCAATACAAAAATTGAAATACATAACAACCAAGGAATGTATCAAATTGACAGCTGCTAAAACACAGCCAGGAGATTGGCTCCTTCACACATTCCACACCCCACATCTTTAGGTCCTTACAAAAGGTCAGGAGGATGAGAGACATCCCAATTTCCAAAGGGAGAATAATCCAAGACTGGCACTACAGTACAAAAAGTATGCCTCCAGCAATCAGCATTCTTTGGCCAATGGGACCCAGAGCATATTCATCTTTGATTGGGTAGGACAGATGGAAAAACTTGGGAGATACAATTCTTCAGGTGATTCTGTCCCAATCCATAAAAGGCTTTAAGAGGACGGCAGCTAACGCAGCTCACAAAGTAGTAGTGTTACATGTTTCAAGTAGCTGGTGCCATTGACTAACCATGATGCTCATTGACTAACCACCTTCTGCACCAGTTGACGTTTCCTAATGCTTTTTAAGGGCAACTCCACATAGAGTGCTATCTTACTGCTTTATATGAGGACCAATGTATATAGTTTTCTACTTTTTCTCCACCGAGAATCCATGTCTATCTCTGCTTCCAATTCAGTGCATTTGTTTGACCACCATATGAACTATCTGGAAATAAAAAGGCAAACCTGAAAGAGTTCTTGCAAAACTGGAGGAATAATTACAAACCATTTAAAAACAGCACACTCTGTTAGTGTATGCTGCAGGCAAGTTTCATTTTATACTAACATCTGACTGTGTTGTGAGACAAAAAATGATATGGAGTTAAGAAGCATCTCAGCTGGTTAGAACTTGATGGTGAAAAGCAATGCCAGAAGCAAGGGAAGATGAAGAGAAAATATATTACCCAACTATATCTCACTCCTCATGTACAAAGACAGAGAATCTCAGAAAGGGACTATTAAAGGACATCTAGCAAGAACAGTATCAGCCTGAATATCTGTGGACAGCAAGAACAAAGGTGGACAGCAGAACACATGGAGGCTTTCAGAGTGTTAATCACACTCCTGGAGCTATTATCCTATGTAAAACACACATTTTAAAAAAATACAAAAAGAAAGTGAGAAAAATGTAATGCAGCTTACAGTAATACATGCCAAGCTTCAGATATCATCAATGTTATCTCTTCAGTGAGCTAAAAAAATCAAACAGCACAGCATTGGCCTATTTAGACAAAATGCAGGTTCATTTTTGCATGGTGGATTGTTTTTTTTTCCTGGATAAGAAAAGCCGAGTATGATGGGATAAAAGGGGATATTGTGAAATGGAGGGAAGTTAAGCAGGATTAAACCCTTTCCTCCTTTGCAATGCAACTATGTAATAAATTAAGAGGCTGTTCTGTTTTTCTATTTTAGTCTTTAGACTTCTTTTAGATTATCTTTGGTGGTATTTTTCTATGCACTTTATTTATGTATTCATTCATGCATTCATTCAACTTGTCTAATGCAGGATCGAAAGCAAATAATCAAGGCTCACTGCAGTGTTTATTAGATATTAGGCACCAGTGTCCTCCAAAAGAATAATGGCAGACAAAGAGATTCATTTCTACTTATGCACTTCAGGAAGGAGGGGGGAATAATTCATAAGAAATAATGAAATAGATCTCAGGGTTACTTCCTGTCCTTCTGTTATCTGCAGAGAACAATGGTCTTCATTAAAACAAGCATTGCATCTTGAGATTATAGCGTTGCAATGGGAATGTTCTGATAAAAACTCACAATGAGCCACTGTGGGTTAGACATTTCATTGGTACATTCTTTTTGTCCTGAAATATTCCATTTATCTGAAAATTGATTACCCTACAATAGCCATTCATTTCACATAGGTAACATTGGCTGGCTCACAGCAATTAAAAAAACAACAAAATACAACAAACAAATGACCATTCTAAAACCACCATTAAAACTCACTTCACCATAAACATAATTACCGTCAGAGATGACTATAGCAATGCATCCCATTTGAGCATTGATGTTGAAATTGCCACTCCCAGGCGCAGGAGCAGAGTCATGTCTTCAGAGTTCAGAGCCTTCAGAAAGAGGACCCATATCATGTCTCCCTTGGCACATGTGATCAGACAGATACTGTGTTTTCCCAACAATAAGACCAGGTCTTATATTATTTTTTTTCTCCAAAAAGTGCATTAAAGATTATTATCCAGTTAGGTCTTATTTTCTGGAAAATACAGTGCTAAAATGCATTCATCTGGCCGACGATCCTAACTGGGGCTTATTTTGCGGTAGGACTTATATTATGAGAATCCTGAAAAAAAAATCATGCTAGGGCTTATTTTCCAGTTGGGTCTTATTTTGGGGGAAACACGGTCGCTGTAGCTGGGATTGGAGAGGGAAAGAGACAGAGAACTAGAGAGATGGTTCTTCAATATCTTGGTCCCATGCCATTCAGAGCTTTATAGGTAATTACAAACATCTAGTATTGTACTTTGAAGATCACTGGGAGTGAATACAGTTCAAGAAGCAGAGGTATAATGTATATTTTTTGAGGAATGCATGTAACCGCCCATGCTATCATATTTTGCATCAGCTGCAGCTTCTGAATGCTTTTCAAGGGCAGCCTCATATAGAATGCATTACAGTAATCCACAGTTTCTTGACCTATTCTTTGAACTGGGTAGCAGTAAATGATAGCATGGCCATATATTTGCATTCAATAGTTTAAGGTTGGTTCTTATGGCCATTATAAGTCTACAAAAACAGGATGCACAATTTTTCTAGTATAACACACTCCAGGGAAGATCAAAAGAGCTCTCTTTTGCAAATTAAAAGCATTCTTCCAATGTGCACTCTAAAACTGAACCAATGCACAAAGAATCAGTTCAGTTCAAACAAGTGAAACTTAATTGCTTTTGCAAAAGCTTGACCTATGCCAAAACTAAACCAAGTCAATCTTTTTTTAAATACAATCTTCTCATTCACTTCCTGAGACACTTCAGCTCTACTACTGATCTATTTAGTCATTCAGTAGAATCAGGTGGCATTGTTAATTTTTTAAACAAAGGTACTGTGAAGGTATGTAGAGTTGATTGAGAGAAAGGGCTCTCATTAAGGAAAAGAAATCTGAGTCTTGGGAAAGTAGAAAGGGTAAGAAAGAAACTCATGACAATACTGCTTTGATTGTATTAGGCGCAAGTTGGAATTGAAAGGGTTTGACAAGCTTTCAAAATTGTAATATAATATCCTAACCTCACTGAAATAATTCCAAGATTCCTAGTAACTTCTATTTTCTTGAAAGGCTAATGACAATCTTCAAAGCCTCTTAAGACCCCTATCTACTTAAACTTTAAGAATGCCCTAAAGTCCATTGCCTCAGAAGTAGGGAAGAAAATACTGGTAGTCCTCGACATACGATTACAATTGAGCCCAATATTTTAGTTGCTAAGTGAGACATTTGTTAAGTGAATTTTGCCCCATTTTATGACCATTCTTGACTCAGTTGTTAAGTGAATCACTACAGTTGATAAGTTAATAACCCGGTTATTAACAACCCTCAGTTGTTAAGTGAATCGGGCTCCCCCATTGACTTTACTTGTCGAAAGGTCTGAAAAGGGGAATCACATAATTTTGAGACCCAGCAACTGATCACAAACAGGAACCAGTTGCCAAGCATCTGAATTTTGATCGCCTGATCATGGGGATGCTGGAAAGGTCACAACTGTGAAAAACGGTCCTAAGGCACTTTTTTCTGCGGTTTTATAACGGTCACTAAATGAACTGTTGTAAATCGAGGACAATCTGTATCCTACAATTTCAACCCTCCAGTGTGTGTGTGTGTGTGTGTATGTGTGTGTGTTGTATAGATAAAAGAAAGGATTTTGTACATCGCTCAGAATATGTGGAGTGAGGCATTTTATAAAGTACATATTCAGCACACATACACACAGGGACACATTGATTTCTTTGTTCTGTATAAATATGACTTATTTCTTGTTTGCAATAAATCAGCTTATCTACTCATATCAAGACTGTAAAGCTTCTGCTATTAGCTGGTTATTGGATGTGGATTTGAGAGAAATTTATTGCTGTGCCAGTGAGAAATCTAACAATGCCCCTTTTTTTTTATTAAAGGAGAGGCAAAGCCATGCTCAATCATATTCTGGAAAGCTTCCTCTATGCCTCTTTCATCCTCTCCAGTTAGGGTTAGCTACTTCAACCAGAATGCTATAAATGTGACAGATATAATGAAAGAAACGTGTGTTAAAATAGTGTCAGGGAAATATCACAAAGCATTATACTTCATTCAGAGTCCATATTATCAGCTGTAGTAGTGTTTGGTCTTATCTTTAAATTTGGTAATGATGTAAATAGATCACTGCCTTCTAAGGCTTCCTATTTTATTTTCAAGTGATTTAGTTCATCCTATTTTCTTATTCTTCCTATTTTTTAGCAGAAATATTGTCATTCTCTTAAGCAAGAAAAAAGCAAACTGAATTATCATTTTCATGACAGCCTTTCAAATATTTAAGGATCATGAAATCACAGAACTGGAAATGGCCATTGAGGCAGTGAAGATCGAAGTCCTATTTAGTGCAAGAAACCAAGTTTCTAAAAATAGGATTGCCCAGCGCTAACCTGAACATATCCAGTGAAGGGCATTCATTTGCTCTCAGAATTCCGTTGTCAAACTACTCTTACCATAAAGTAGTTTCCCCTAACAGTCAACCAGAATGTCTTGTCAATTAAACCCATTATTTGGCACTCTGGGATGATAGAATTGTCTGAACCAGTTCTGTGTGACATCTTTTTAGCTATTTGAAGAGTGATTACATAGCTCCCTCGGATTTCCCAAAAAAATATCTCCTTTTTCTCTTCACTTCACTTTTAGTCCTCCAATTATCTTATTTTTTTCTTTTTTTGCCCTTATCTTTATTTTAATCATTTTAAAGGAGATAATAGCATGCTTAGGGAAGGGATTTAATCAATGCGGAAGAAATGAGCTATTCTGTGCCAAGATTTAGAAATGTATTGATTAAGGCATCAGGTTAGAAAACCAGGAGAAGTGCACGCTCACCAAACCAGTTGTTACACCAGTTGAATTGCACCACTGAGTAAGCTGACATCGGTCAAGAGTGGTCAAGTAACAGGCAGCTATATTATGATGCTGGTGGAATGTCTTTAATCTTTATTCTCAATCATAGGATAGATACAGTAAAAGAATGAAAAAGAAAAAGCACTTTGCATAGGAAAGTTGTTAAATGCACATGGTGAAAATAATACGATTTAATACTCTATTAGGTATGCAATCCTTTAATCATATTTCTATTGTCCCAATATAAAATTGTTCTTTAAAAATTTGCTTTCAGTGTGGGTTGTTAATTACTGCTCATAATGTAAGATATTCTAGTTACTGTAGTGCTTTGTTAGATATTGTGATTAGAATTTATTACAATGTTCACCTAACACTGCTCTGTGTGATGAATTTACTTTGTCTTCCAACTTTTCACAAACTCGTTTGAAATCTAGGACTGGGGATAATCTATTCACTCTGTCTCTGTATTTCAGTGAGATTGCAAATGGAATGCAACATATTAAATTGTTTGTACATTATTTTAAATTGTTAGTTGCCTTGGAGACACTTTCTGAGTCTGAAAGTAAATAAATACCCTAGCTTAATCGTCCCCATTAGCTTCACATAGGATTTCATTGCACATCCTCATCAAATCAGTGATAAATTTCCTGCAGTTTTCTTGGCAAGATTTTAAAAATAATTTACCATTGCCTCCTTGTTAGGGCTGAGAGAGAGAGGCTGGCCCAAAGTCATCCAGTTGGCTTTGTATCTAAGACCGGACTAAATGTCATAGTCCTGTGATTTCTAGCCTGGTGCCTTAACCATTACACAAAACTGACTTTTCAAATACATCATTAGAAGATCAAGTGGGTGTCAATAAAGCACAAAACATTTTTCAGAAAAATAGAATTATATATTGGCCATAACTTTATTGATTACAGGAAATTTGGGGAATGTTGTTCCATCAGACCTGGATTCAAATTCCATGCTTTGCTGTTTTCTGTAAAACCCAGTCCCAGACATTTGGCAAGAATCATCAGAAATGAACAGACCTCCATATGAACAGATTAACTACTATTAATCACCATCAACTGGTGGAAAATGCTAATTGTTCAACTATGAAGCGATCCAGATCTTAGCCCTTCGATTCCAGGATCAGAAATCTTTTCCTCTTGTCTTATCTCAGTATGGAACTGAAGCAATATCCCAACTGCTACAAGAAGTGGCCATTGTCATTCACTGCAAAACTTATTATTGCTGAAATCAACAGAAGAAGACATTCCTAGGTCTCCATTAATAAGGTGCACTCCAACAGCCTAGAACAGGAATGTCAAATTCACATGTCATGACAGTGTCACATCATGTATTGGGATTTTTCCCCTTTGATAAACCAGGCATGGGCATGGCCAGCACATGACACACCTGACCCGCAGGCCACGAATTTGACAGCCCTGACCCAGAAGATAGCTTTGAATTATATGCAATCCTATTGCATGGCTTGGCTCTCACTAGTCAGCAAATACTGTGCTATTGCTTTGTTGACATTTTTTAGTGCCTTATTCAGTTTCCAGGAATTTTCAAAGTCTGATCATGTGATTGCAGAGATCTGGGAATGCATCTCACAGCTCTTGAAAATCAGTGCCAATGTTTGAAGACCTTGTGCTTATCAAGGTCATTCACATCTAACAGGGAAAATATTAAGCAGGCAACTCAGAAATAATTTTCAAACTTAGATAACCTATTAAATCCTGGCCTCCGTCACTATATGTTTGCTTTACAAAGTTTCTGCTTATAGAGTAAAATACATAAAATGAAAGTATGAAAAAGGCATATAAAACTTCAGTTTAAACAATTAAGGAACTGCCAGTTGAACAAAGTACGGGTAAGTTGGGTAAGTTGGGTAATGAGTTCAAAAGGTCCTCTGAATTAAATAATATCTTTGCTAGTGTAAAGTAATCATTAAAGAGATTAAATAGCCCTCCATTGATAAATAATTGGAAAACAGCCATTAAGAAAGTCATCTCTCAAATCCACATCAAACTCAATCCAGATCTTAAAACTTCAGTGTGTATTTATGACAGAACACATGATACCAGATATTAACACAAGCTAAATTCTTAATTAAGAAGATGAACATGTATATAAGCAGAATTTGCAAAAAGCACATAAAACAAGAAGAGTTCTGATCACCGTAGTTCACCTTGATGAAATGATGTTCTGGCAATTCAGCTTCTTGTATGTCCAAATATCAATGAGAAGTGCAATTATGAGGCTCCCATTAAATATACATCTGGTTAAAAATTCAAATTTCCAAGTGGATGTTTTCCAGACTGACCCAGAACACAGCTGGCTAAATTTCTGTTTGTCTTAATACACTCAGTTCTTATGTGTGTCCCTTCTCACCTCTGTTTGTTAATAGTAAGAGGAGGAGAAGGAGGAAACAGTAAAAAATAACAAGCTTGCTGGGTTGATAGAATCTGCTATCACAGCCTGACACATACTTTTGTAAGCTCCAGGAAGTCATCACACCAATGAAGGAAAAACTGTCAACCTGCGAAATTGATTTGCTGTTCCAGCTCTTTTCCAGCCTCTCACCACTGAGGCACCATCAATGGATAAGAAGTGAGATGAGGTACATAATGGCAGAAATAGATAGAAGCTGGCTTGCTTAATATGAGATCATTTTTGTTTAACCCTATACACAATTATGGCAAAAGCAAGTGAACTAAAAGAGAAACCCAGGATATACTCTACCTGCTCACTGAAAGTTTTTATCTTAGTAGGTTGTGGAAGGTCATTCTTTCAAGCCAGGGGTGGGATTTTACCAGTTTGCACCTATTCACTAGAACTGGTTGTTAACATTCTAAGCAGTTCGGAGAACCGGTTGTTAGAAGAAATTACTGGCCTATTCCTGTAAGGAAGGCAGGAAGGAAACATTCTGGTGTTGCTTACAGAAACTGCCTCTCCGTTAATCCTTATTACATTCTTGGCAGGACTAGACTTCCTGTTTCAGGAACGTCTCTGAAGTTTTTTTTCCCCCCTCCTTTGCTGGTACTTTGCTTGTGTGGAGTGACCATTCAAAGTTACAGTGGCACTGAAAAATGTGACTTATGACCATTTTTCACACTTACGACTGTTGCAGCACCCCCACAGTCATGAGAGGCCAGGCGAGGAGATGCATGCCTCGATGTGAGTGATATTGAGTTAGCCACACCCAGCCAATAACATGACCACCAAGCCATGTCCACCCATTCACATGACCACCAAGCCATGCCCACTGCCTAAGCCACGCCCACAGAACCAGTTGTTAAAATTTTGGAATCCCACCCCTGTTTCAAGCCAAGGAACAACATGCATTATTCAGCATGCAACATGCATTGCTGTTGAAACTTGATGAAAGATAGTGGGGGGTGGGGGAAGGTCAGCCAAAACAGATGTGCTTCTCTTCATTATGAGAAATTATCAAGAATTAAAAAAGAAATTTATTATATGAAAATAATGAAGTATGGGCAATAAATATATCCCCTGTTTTGAAGACATTGTGCCATTTAAAGTGTAAGAATTCTACAGAGATAGATATAAATCTTTAGTTTTTCATATTTGCGACAGAATATATCAAGTTATATTATACTTCACAGCATACTGTATCAAGTTATTACTTTTACTGCATATGTATTGCTTACAGAAATATCATCTTTGTCCAAACCAGTTCCAGAAACTATAGTTCAGCACATCCGAATACTGGAGAAAATGGACTTTCAGTATCTTAGTTCACAGAATTTTTTCTCATGACTGAGAAAGTACTGCTATATTTTCTCATGTTAATAATTTAAAACTTGCATGGGGAGATATCCCATTTCATTACCAAATTAATCTTCAAAATATTACCATGAGGTTTTGTCATATTAATGGATTGTTCTGTTTGGGAGGTTGAGAAATTAAGTTCAATTCAAGAGAGCCCAGCCTCTTCCAGGAAGAAAGAGAAATTTGATCACTGAATTAAAAAAAATTCCGATACTTTGGGCAAATTATCTAGCCAATTTTGTTTCACTGGATGGGTTCATATAATAATTTTGGTTTTGGCTGACTGCAATATACTATACTGCGGGATAGTATATTTGTTACTAGCAATGAGTGAAAATCTGGCATTGTATAGAATGCCTAGGAAATTACAGAATGTGAGACATTTTTAGGCAAACTATGAAATGTCTGTGTTATTTTAACATGCTATGTGCTTTCCCTGGGCACTGAATATAATACCATTATGCAGATTGACAAGAATTATTTAGGCAAAGTATGGAAAGAGAGTCTTGAAAACCCTAGCCTTAGTCCTAACCCTAACCCTTTATTGAAAAGGCATATATGAAAAAGAAATAAGAAATGCAAAGTAAAGTACAGGGTTAAGTAAAGTACTAACAAAAAAAGAGAGAGAAAACAGTATTTGACCTACTTGTTGCTACAAGGAAGGGTAGACTAGCATTTTAGCAGGAGTGTTTTATACTTTGCCTTTTGGCATTGCATAGAATGTCTAAGGGAATCAGAACAAATCAAGGCTTTGTGGATGTGTCACAGTAGATCCAGGCAGCAAAACCCACCAAAAAACACAATGCTGCCAGAATGACACACACCACTCACATCTTCATTCAAAGGCTGCCGTTATGCCCTTGGTCCTCATGTCTGATGCAAGTACATAAATCATGCTTGAGGATGTATGTATGTAGTCATGTACAATTCGCTATGTGTTCCCTGTCTTCCTGTGAATGCCCATGGCCAGGGGTGGGATTCAAATTTATTAACAATGAGTTTTGTGGGTGTGGCCTAATTAGTGGGTGTGGCTTAATGGTCATGTGACTGGCTTGTATGTAAATATTATAAATATTGATGTAAATATTGATCTTTTTTTATTTAAAAAGAGTAACTTTTACCCAAAAGCAGGCAAAGCAGGCAGGCAGATTGAGTTGCTCACAGAATCACTTGGAGATCTATCTATCAGCAATCGGCTATCTGAGTCTGTCACATAAAATTTGCTTGCAAGCAAACTCATAAATTAACTCACAACATGTATATAAATATTGATTTTTTTTATAAAAAAGAGCAACTTTTACTCCAAAGCAGGCAGGCAGATTGAGTTGCTCAGAGAATCACAGATTAACTTAGAAATCTATCTATCTGAAATCGACTACTTGAGTCTGCATTGAAAAGCTCAGTCCTAAGGAAGGTTCAGTTCTGCTTTTAGATTAACTCGAAAACAAGAAATCCAAGGATTTCCTGCTTTCTGGCTAATCTAAATCTCCTGGCAGAGCAGAACATGGTTGGGGGAAAGAAAAGGAAAAATAGCAACTTACCAAACCAGGCAAGTTGGATGGCTCACATGCCAGGTAAGGAGTGAGTGGGCTGGGAGGGGAGAGGCCAGCCAGTGGAGCAATTTGCCAGTTCTCTGAATTGTGTGTGCAGCATTTGCAAGAAATCATCAGCTGGCTGCGTGGACAGCTGACAAGCACTGCGATCAGGTGCTCAGAGTTTGAAAATCCTCTTGTTTCCTGCTTTTTCAACCTCAGCTGTGCTGTGGTTAAGGAGGGAAAGCAGGGAATAAAGGACAGCCTAGAGCTCGGGCAGGCGGGTAGGCCAAACACCGAACTGGTTCAGTGTCAGCTGTTCTTCACAGCTACAAGTTCTATAAAACCGGGCAGAACTGGTAGCATCCCACCCCTGCCCATGGCTTCTTTCCAATTGCGGATTTATATGAGAGTAAATCTCACCAATATCAGCTCACATTTTCGGATTTGCAGAACACTGAGTTTGAAAATGTAATATTTCAGTCCCCTCTGGAAAGTCTATTTTTCTCATAAAAAAGTAGTTGACTGACCTTCTCTAGGGTAATTTGCACTTTTCCAGAAGTAAATATTGCAGGAAAAAAACAACCACTTCTGATTAACAAGGCAATCCTAAGGATGTCTAACTTCTGACTCCCACTTAAAAACAAAAGACATCTTTTACCCCATTAGTTCTAATTTTATTTGATCTATTAAATTTATGTCTTGTGAATGTAAATCTGGATGGCGTACAATAAAACAATTTTTTTTAAAAGAAGTCTTAAATAATTATTAAAAACAATTTAACATAAATATACATAGTCCAGCCTCATGGTTTCCCCTGTTTCCATTTCATACTTGAATAAAGCATCTTTGTACATTTTTGGTAGACTCTCTTTGTTTATTATTTTATTGACAGCTGAATAAGTTTGAGCAAACTGTTTTCAATGAAATAGCTTTTAAATGTCAGCTTACCCAGGAGTGTTCTGAGATGAAAACTGAATGCTCCGCAACTCTGCAACAACAGTAAATGAGTGGGATGTTGGAATGGTCTTGCCAATTTTATAACTCCAGTTCCCCACTCATCTTTCAAAAGTATGCATCTTGCTGAAATAAATGCTTTAAACCTATTGCTAAAGTTTTAAAATGTGACTTAAGCAATCACTTACTTCTGGATTTGTCCATTATGGAGAACTTCATTTTTCAGGCAGCATGAACAAGGAAATAAGGAGGCATGAATGAAGGGGTACCATTAGTTAAAATTTAAAATAGGTTTAATAAAAACAGCAGACTTTCCTGTTTAATTCATTTAAACATTAGAATAACTCAATCCTACCCAAATAATCCATTTTATCTTTTATAGAGTAACTTTCAGTATAACAGCTGTGACTAATTGCTGGAAAACTCAAAAACAGAATTAGCAGGCATGGAAGCTACCTCCATCACATGACATAGGGCCTGGTCAAAAGAAAGAGGGCTGGGACAGGCTAGCCAATTTGTATAAAGAGAAGATTACTGACTTTCTTTTCCTAAAGCCCCACATTGACTCCCTGTTGGATACCTCTTCTGGTGACAGCAACACTAATATCTCTCAAGTGAACTGAAACTCTTAGCCAATGAAGACCTATCATGTTTCAATTTGTCTTTTAGGAACAACTCCAAAATTCTGAGTAACTCATTCTGAGCACACCCTCCTTTTAAGAACAGCTGCATTGTCTATTGGATGTGTGAGAGGCCTTCATATTATTACCCATCCAAAAGACTGTAATTAAGGCAACCAATGTGACTTTGAGTTGAGGACAGATCTGTCACTCACTGAATCCAATAATCCTTTCTGAAAAGGCTTGATTTTGAGTTCAGTACCGTCCACTAGCATTAGCTGCCACGGGGAGGAAGGGGTCAAGCTATTTTCTAAAGCTCCTATAGGCCAGACAAGGAATAATGGATGGAAACTGAACAAGGAGAGAATTAACTTGGAAATAAGGAGAAAATTTCTGACAGTGAGAACAATCAACCAATGGAACAGCTTGCCCTTGGAAGTTGTGGGAGCGCCATCAGTTGAGACTTTCAAGAAGAGATTGGAATGCCATTTGTCAGAAATGGTGTAGGGTCTCCCGCTTGGTTGGACTAGATGACCTACAAAGTCCCTTCCAACTCTGATTATCTGTATCTGTATCTATTATGTATCAAATGTAGCAATCAAGAAGAATGACTGAGTGCTTCATGACTATGGCCTTTGGAGGAATTGCTGTGCTGCCTCCTGGCTCATACTGGAACATACAAATAGAGATACTGTGGTCCATGAGATGCTAGGAAGGTAGGCAGCGTGGTCTGGATAGTTATTAGAGCTGCTAGACAACATGTGAGCTAGCCCTCACTCATTACTGGGACATTTTATTGATTTATTTATTAGATTTCTAGGATGTCCAACTCCAGAATGACTTTGGGCAACAGTTTTTTTAAAAAAAATAAAAAACAGCATTGTATAAAAAAAATCTATCTTCATCTGAGGGAACAACTGACATCATCCAAAATGAAAGTTAAAATTTCCCCACAAAGAAACATTTCCATGATTACTTCATAGAAAATCATGCTTAGAGAAGTGGGAAGTCCCATGCTTAGTAGCTAGAATGAATACAACTGTCTCCAAAACAAATAAAGGGCAATTTAGAAAACTGCAACAAAACAATATCTAAGATATACAAGATTCTAAAATTATTTTGTAAGCTCAAGATAGTAAATCAGAAATCAGTTGTAATTGCAGGAGATGTTGCTTTTACATTCCACACCAGTAAACATCATAAATATGGATAGTTTCCAGTCAACAGTTTGTACTGTTGTACTAAAGATGATAATCCCGAATCCTGAGATAGTCTGGACATTTTCTAGTGTTTGAATCAAGGCAAAGGGAGTATTTGTTCTGCTTCTGTTGATGTTGCTCTAAAAGAGTTAGAAGAAAATCATATTTATTCCAACTATAGCAACTCCACAGTAAATTGGTACAATTCAATTAAATTTCAATCATTCAGTATTGTAACTGGAAGAACAGTGATTTGCAATTAAAATTAGCTGAGGTTCAAAATACAACTAATGAGATTACAAATACAATGATTCAAGATTGTTCAATTGCTTTTGAAAATGAGAGATGATTTAAGAAGGACATCATATTTATACTTGATATAAGGAGGACTCCAATATGACAAAGGAAAGAACATACCTGCGAATTTAAAGAAAATGATGCAGAAGAGGATAGAAATCAGTTTGAGTTGTCCAGAATGTATTTTGAACAGCTGCGTCCATAATGTGCATAAATAATGAATGTTCACCATGAATACACTTTGTAAAGTGTAGCAATGTGTAAATATCCATACTGTCCAAACAGCTGTGGAAATATCATAAGCCACTTAGCACTACAAATATACATTTTTCAAATATAAATTCTGTAGATTGCAAGAGCACTCGCTCACAAGCGTATTGCACTTGCACATCCAAGAAACTGAAATAGAAAATAACTGTTACCATAGATGTGTTGGAAAAATTGTGTTCATTTCATACCACCCTTTTCAAATGCAAGATTCTTGATAACATGATCATGAAGTGAGGAGACAAGTGGCACAAAAGTGCAAATGATTGCTTGAAAAGTAATAAATTCTGTGCTGAAGTAAATTTTCTGAACCATACATGCTTAGAATATTTAATAAAATGGTTCAGAATCCTAGAAAACTTCTCTTGTTTGACATGGATTACCTTGAGTGAGATTCTAAATTGGAATAATGTATTGTCTTCTGCCATATAACATGCTTTGAAATATTCAGCAACCTGAAGAAATTATGGAAGTTAAAACAGTGATGAAGAATCCAATTATTCATCAAATATTTAGAGAACTCCTAAAATGTTGAATATTATACTAAACTTTTAAATAATAACACAATTCTTTACTGCTTTTCTTGGTATAATTTCAGTTCAATTGTCTACCACTGATTCTATAAATAGAATGTGAATGTTGCTAGAAAAATAAAAATTTATCTGTCTTGATCTAAGAATATTTGCTGAGAGCCAGTCCAGTTGTATTCACTTAGTTTAGTTTAATGAAAATCACAATTAATTGATCAAACCATACCAGTTCAAATAAATCCTACCATATCAAACTTTACCAACTCATACTTTGAGGTATGAATAGCTAGGATCATGCTTTGTTTCCCTTCATAGCACTAAATAGAATTTAAAAGTCCAGAAAAAACTTTTAAACATAATCTAGGGTGAATATGATTTATATTTTTCACAAAATCATTTGTACACCATAAGGCATCCAATATCATTTGTATTCCTTAGCAGTTAGCAAGTTAAGAGTTTGATTTAACCCCTAGCATTTGGATTTTGTAAAGAAATGGAGAGTTTGGTACTTTTATGAACAAGGTGTTTCTTGAATAAACAGCAATCACATCCTGACAATCATTTAAAACCACCCAAGTAGAATATCATTATGAGATGCCAATCAGCCAGATGGAATTTTTCAGAACATTACTTCTGAGTTCCAGAGCCAAGATCCAAGAATGATTGGCGTTTCCATATCATAGCAATAGTTAATTAAAGCAATATTGCTGGGTCAAAATTGACTCCACTATTCTTCTAGGAACACTAAGTTCATATTAAATGTCTCTTTGTAATTCTAAGGGGCTTTTAGATTTCTCAGTAACAATAAAAAGGATTTATAAGTAAATTATCAATAATGTGAGATTAAGCCAAGAGCCATTGCAATTTTCTTAAGTTATTAGCTGGGATTTTTTTCTTCCACTTTTTTTACCAATTCTCCTAGGACCTTGAAAAATATATTTGAGTTATATATTTATAACTAGTCCTAAACTAGTTATAAAATGATAGCTATGACTTGTCATTTACTTCAGGAAGAATGGAATGGAACGGACAGAACAGAACAGAAAAGAAAAGAAAAGAACAGCTTTACTGGCCAAGTGTGATTGGACATACAAGGAATTTGTCTCCTGTGTATAAGCTCTCAGTGTACATACAAATAACAAAGTAATATAATGATACCAATAAGTTATTAATTAATTAAATTATAATTATTAATTAAGCTATTAATACTTATTATTAATTAAATTTGTATATATTAAACAAATTTGTAAACAAATTCTGAATGATGGATGGATGAATAAATATAAATAGATAGACATATAGGTATTTAATATACTGAAACTGTCTCCAAACATGATTAAAAATAAGTCACCAACACAAGTTTTACACTCAGCTAGGTTTTCACTACTGGTAAATTAAGGCATTATAGTGAAAACTCTAAAAGTGAAGGAATTAATTCTTTATTTCTATTGGAAGATTTATTTCTTTTATTCATCCTAGTTTCCCTATAGATCCTTACAGACGAATGCATGGCTGTCTCCTTTTAGCAATCCTGTCAAGCAATCCTTTTAGCAATCCTGTCAAGTAGGTTAGCAAGGAAATAGTGATCATTAAAGCCTTGGATCCAGCAAAAAATTTTCCACTTGCTGAAGAGGAAAGATTTGAACTTGATTGAACTTGCTCTCTCTAACTCCAGTTCTTCATCAAACTACCCCCAGAACATAATGTCATCCTCAAAAAGAAAGGAAGAGATGGTTTTAGACACTGCAAATGGAAGAAAACACAGTGAGAATTTCTCACTTGTTTCTTCCAGCAAAGTCAGAATGCACGTAGTTCCAATCGGGATCATCAGAACAAAAAGAACAGGGAGAAAAACCTGGATGCAACCTCTCGAAAGGTTTACCCATTTTTAAATCAAAGTTTATAGGTACTAAAGAGACATAACTAGAAGTTTGATAGAAACCAAATGTCTCTAATAATAATAATAATAATAATAATAATAATAATAATAATAACAACAACAACAACAACAACAACAACAACAACAACAGCTGCATGGACAGTTCCTTGAAAAGATCCAAGGAAAAGTAGATAAGGAAAAGACCTGGTTATGGCTGACCAACGGAACACTGAAGAAAGAAACAGAAGGCCTGATTCTTGTAGCTCAAGAACAAGCCATCAGAACGAATGTAATCAAAGCCAGAACAGAAAAATCTGCTGATGACCCCAAATGCAGACTCTGCAAAGAAGCGGATGAAACCATTGATCACATACTGAGCTGTTGCAAGACAATAGCTCAGACTGTCTACAAACAACATCACAACTTAGTCGCTCAAATGGTTCACTGGAACTTGTGTCACAACCTGTAGCAAAGAACTGGTGGGATCATAGGCCTGAAAAAGTGGTCGAAAATGAGCATGCAAAACTACTGTGGGACTTCCGAATACAGACTGACAAAGTTTCAGAACACAATACCCCGGATATCACGATTGTGGAGAAGAAAAAAATGTGGATCATCGACATTGCCATACCTGATGACAGCAGAATCGATGAGAAACAACTTGAAAAAGTCACCAGATATCAGGACTTGAGAATCGAACTGCAGAGACTCTGGCATAAACCAGTGCAGGTGGTTCCAGTGATACTCGGCACACTGGGTGCTGTGCCTAAAGACCTAGGCAAGCACTTAAAAACAATTGGTGCTGACAAAATCACCATTGGTCAGCTTCAGAAGGGCACCTTACTGGGATCTTCTTGCATAATCCACCAATACATCACGCAGTCCTAAATGCTTGGGAAGTGTTCGACTAGTGATTTGTGATACGAAACCCAGCATAGTTATCTTGTTTGCTGTGTATACTGTCATTCTTGTGTATAATAATAATAATAATAATAATAATAATAATAATAATAATAATAATAATAATAATAA
>NW_020769345.1:4634658-4676229 GCF_900518735.1 Pseudonaja textilis | reverse complement strand
AATAATAATAATAATAATAATAATAATAATAATAATAATAATAATAAATGTGAGATGAATTACAGATCCCTTAATATTATTAATATCATTCACATTTAGACACTAGTGATAAAGATATACCCCACTGTATATAAAGAGAGATATTACTAACATCTGGCTCACCTTTTATTTTTCACCCCAATAATTTGTAACAATTACAAGTTAATTTGTAGAGTTATTTTTAATCCTATACAATGTCTGGAGTTATACTACATACCAGACAATCTATAGATCTGTTGAACTAAATAAAAATAAGCTGGTTAGATCAAATTAGAAGAGAAATTTGCAAATGCTAGGTGTTAATAATACATTTTTAACACCGATAATATTGAACAAGATATTAACTTTAGGCCTCAGGTTTTATACTTTAATTGAACAGTGATTTTAGTTGCTTTTACATAAATATCCTGTCTCTCTCCTCTCTCTCTCTCCCCCCCCCCCTCTCTCTCTTTAAAACAAGCAAGATTTGCTGTAATTCACTGTTTGTCTAGATCACTTTGATTCACTTAACTAATCACTTCAGAAATCCAAATTGCATCAAATACCCAAATCAATTATTCACACAGTCCAATTCATCATGTTTTTCTATTAACCTCCATTTAACGTCTTTTTGTGCTAATTCTTAATGCAAAGCAAAGGCAAAGATTTAAGAGAAAAAGAGGAAATACAAAAGAACTCATGGTTCTGGCTGAAACCAAAATTGTAAAATTCTCCCATCACTGTTGCTGTATTCTGGTCTAATTACCAGTCTTCTACATAACTGATAAAAAAAATATTTTTGTTAAGTTGCATACTACCTGAAAAAAAGGGTGGTTTCTGGATAGCAGGTTCTTCTGTCATGTAATTCTTAAGAAGCTAATCCTTCTTTTGGCTTGACCCTTCTTTCACTGGTTCAAGTTGTCTATGTCCATATGTTTGTAAAGTTTCTCTTTATGAAGTAAATTCTGTGCCATCAAAATTTACTTAGCAACTAGCTTATTATTCCTACCTTAAATCTAACAGTATCTAACAAGACCAAAAGCTTCTCTCATCCAGTCTTCAAGAACATTGATGTCTATAGACACAACAGCAGAAGAGGAAGTTATAAAAAATATTTGGTTACACTGAGAGAAAGCTGAATTTTGGGTGACTTTGACCTGCTCTCCTGAATCCATCTCAGGAAAGAAAGAAGGGGAACCATCAACAGAAGCAAACCCAGTGCTATCAAGCCCAGCAAAGGGATAAAACCATTAAAATCTCCATGGATTCCTCCCATATAATTCCTAGTTGCCAAGGTCCTTTTTCTAGAAATCAGAATTGCTTGTCTTTATTATCTTCTTCTTACTGATAACTGTTTGCCTCTGTGCATTTGTTTATGAATGTGTGCAATTTGAATCAGATTTATTGCTTTGAGATAAATTGGATGGATTTACTTCACCATTAAGTCAGAAGAATAGCACCACTGCACAGTGCAGAGTCAGCATATTACCACCAACAATCTGGGTCCTCATTTTACCAACCTTGGAAAGATGGAAAGTTGAGTCAACCTTGAGCCAGTGAGGATTGAACCCCTGGTAGTCAGCAAAATTAGCCTATGATATTGCATTCTAACCACTGTGCCACCAAGCTCTTTGTAAGGCTGGATAGGACAAAAACTAGTCACTTAAAGTTTTGCTATTCCTTTCATACAACTAGGGGCAAGGGGATTCTTTTGATAAAAAGCCTGTGGTCTCAATTGGTAATGGTCTCTTTTGAGAAACTTTAGGTTGTTTAGAAACTTGCTGTATAGACATCCTTCACTCCCCTGCCTCATACTTTTAGGAAATCTTTTTAAGGCTATGAAATATAAAATATGTAGTGCTGTTATAGCTACCCAAATTTTAGGACTCCAAAATATTAGGTTTCACTGCCTGATTTCCAGATATAGACAGAGTGATGCCATATAATGAATCAGAATATCAATCAGTCAAGTTGAAATTAAACTTTAACTGTTTTATATTTTAAATTATACTTTAGCAGCTGTCCAGTTTTTACCATTATTTTTCCTGAGAATATTTAGTTTAAAATGCTGGGACTCTGTACATATAAAACATGTGCCCCAGAAGGGATATCACTCATTATGTATTTTGTTTATCTTGATGTAAATCTACAGCAATATTTGTAAGATATGTGTAACTTCTCATATAATGTTAAAATGGTAATAAATATCTTTAATAATTCTTATAAGTTGAAGTTGGGAAGGAAATAGGCAATTATTAACACTGAAGCAAAAACATTCCAAATAATTCTCACCATCACTTTTAATGACTTGAATATTTTATGTGTGTGTGTGAGAGAGAGGGGGTATATAAATTAGAACCATGGAAACCAAGATTTCTCATTCTTTTTCCTATCAGTTCTGAAGTTGACTTCATTTCAGCAAAACCTTGATGGCACCAGATTCTGCATTAGTTTCACCAAATGGGTGGTTACAAAGCAGACTTTACCAAACTATGTGAATTCTAGAAAACTTGATTTCAATTCTAAGAATTTACAGCAATACTCACGTTAATTCAAAATTCCGGAAAGTGTATAAATCCTGATGTTCAGGTTTGCTACTAAAATCTTACCATAAAATACAAATCAGCACTATGGACAGATCTATACAGTATTTAACATGCTGATCTGCTAAAACACTTATCTAGACTTGTTCTTTCTTAAGAACTTCTTCCAGAATTATAGTATGTTTCCCTAGCAATTATGGGAACTATTGGAGAAATAGATGTTATGTTTCTAAATTAATTCAAAGTTACCTGCTAATTTGAGGGTACATAGGATAAAGCCACAGCTAGGTGACAGCAACAAGGTTACCTTAGTCAATCACAAAAAAGCTAATCAAGGTTTAAATTGGTTAGTATGTGGATAAAGACCATCAGGAAATTCTAGATGTATGGATTAAACTGGGATCTAAAGAAAACAACTCTGAAAAAATAGATGGTGAATCACTTCCATAGTACATGAATACACCTATACAGTCACAAAGAGTTTGGCTCAAGTTAGAAATTTTACCTACAGATTAATTACTTAATTAAACTTTGCATCATCAGAAATTTACTGTCCTAAAGCTATAGGAATTTCTTATAAAACTAATTTAATTCAGCAGGCTTAATCTGTTGGGAAGTATTTGCAGAGGTGACTTCAATCTTAAAATAATTTGAATTATTGGCAGATATTTATTTGCTTGTTTAATCAAAATTGTATGACACCTATCTAGCTGGAGGCAACTCTACATAGCATGTAAACATTGGATAAAAATGCAAAATAAAACATTAAAGCAACAAATAAAAATCTTAATTTTTTTAAAAATGAATTAAAGTAAAACTAAGTAGGATGGAGAGGGAGAGCCTGACGTGCAAACAGAAAGGAGTGTGGAGTGTTCTCTAGACAGCTGAAAGTCACTTACTTGCCTAGGTAACCAGAAAAGCATTAAACAGCCTGGCTAAAACATAAACGAGAGAACTGCCACCCTCTGGAAAATTAATGAGACTGTAGCAACTGTCTTCAGTTTGGGGTCCTCAGTTATCTCTCTCAGTTCTCCTAAGGTGGACTGAAGCCCAGATGAAATGGGCAGAAGAGAAGACTTAATGAGAATGAATGGGAATTGGTTTAGCTCTCTTGTAATCAAAAGATTGGTTACCTGCTTTTAAGGAAGCATCACGAAAGCCTTTTTAAAGAGACACTTTCATGAAAAGGATACACTTTGCAATAAAATTCCTTTAAATGAAAATATTGTTTGGGACTTGGGGACATCTCAACAGAGATCAGTTCTTGACCTCTCGCACAGATAAAAAGTTGCTTTAGCTTTGGTTGCCATGAAGAAAGGAAATAAATTATCCATTTTCCACATAGCATGACCTTTCCTTCTTGCTGAATACGAACCTTCTTTTATTATAATTGCATTCTACATATCTTCCTCTTCCTGAAGAGTTCCTGCAGCTGATAAAGCTTCAGGGAGAATTTAATGACTCTGCATCTACTGCTTTTTTTATCCTGGACAACATTTTATAGACCTTTGCTAATCATTCAGTCAAGTGCTTTGCTTGAGATTGAACATATCCAATCCTTGAAACTGAATAGCTGTAGTACTCAAAATCTTGATGTGGCTGCTTTGAGGTTCTCCTGAGAATGTCTAGAGCAGGGATGGCTAATATTTTTGTCATTGCATGCTGAAAGGGTGTGCACGCAGCGTGCCTGCACCCATAATGCAATGCATGGGTGACACCCCACACACATGCTCACCATGCACCTCTGTGCATGGATGCACAACCCTCCATGCCACATGCCTCTGCACATGTGCGCATGACCCCCTGTGCACCCTGCCACCCTTGCATATGCACATGTCTCCTACGCATGAGTCTCCCCTGTGCATGCATGTCAGATACCTGACAATCAGCTGGCTGGCGGGGGGTACATGACCATGTGCAGTGGATCTGTTCTGGGTTACACCTTGCATGCCAGCAGAAATGGATCTGCATGCCACTTCCAGCATGCACGCCATAGGTTCGCCATCACAGGTCTAGAGCATATCTTGAGGGTAATTTTGACAGGAGGAACAGAAATGCCCACTTTACAGGACATGTCTTTTGAATGTGACACGTGCAAAAAAAGAGTTTGTGAAGGCATCAGTTATAAGGTTTGTTGCTTCAAGAAATGGACCCAGAGAGACACTTCGTTCATTAAAAAAATATTTGTACAAATTATTCAATCACTCATGATTTATCCATTGATTTAAAGTTTTGACATGATCAGAACAGAAAAACAATCAGTGGAATGACTTTCCTCCAGAAGTTGTGGATGCTCTAACGCTGGAGGTTTTGAAGAAGAGATTGGACAGCCATTTGTCTCAAATGGCATACGGTTGCCTGCCTGAGCAGGGGGTTGGACTAGAAGACCTCCAAGGTCCCCTTCCAACTCTGTTATTCGGTTATATGAAACAAAAATGTTCAAAATATTCATAAATATACAGATCTTGTTTATTTATTAAACTTCTGTGAGGATTAAGATTGCCCAGATCACCTCACAATCCCCCATTCTATATTTCAAACCAATTAGTTTTGCCCTTAGCTAAGTTTAAAAGTAAGTTTGATGTTGGGGGGGGGGGGGAGAGGTGAAATCCAGAGCAATAAATGGAGCATATCATTTATGATCAAACCTATAGAGACAAAGTCTAGACTGATACAGTATTTTCTTCAAATGACCTTTTAAGCATGCGGTGGGTATCACTTGCTTTCTTAGACAAGTTGAAGAAGTTCTAAGAGAAGGATTGAGAATAAGCTTCAAATACACTAGAATTCGCACCGTCAGGTGCATCTTCAATCATATTAAACCAAGGAGCAAGCTTTTTATTTATAGTGGCAGCTAAATCAGATTGTATAGAAGTACTACTGAGAGTCAGACTCTAAAGATTTGTTTCACAGCAAAAGGGCTCAAGAAAGTCAATGGAGAAGACATAATATTGAATCTGATATATAATTTTCTAAACATCTTATTAACTTAACCCTCATTTGCTCCCTATTTCAGAATTTAGCTCATCTTGTTTCTGGCAGAGAAATAGTGTGAGCCAGTTAACTTAACATTTTAATAATAAATTATTGGTTAATAATAATAATAAATTATTAATGAATTGGACTAGATTGGATATAATGCCAATTTCATCATGTAAAATTGAAATAAGTATGGATCTAGATAACCCAAGAATAACCTCATCAAGTTAGTCTTAAAATATAGAAGACATTTAGACCCGAACATCTGTGAATGGTGAAGGTTTAATAAAATTTGAGAATTAGAATGAAGGAAAAATATCATTGGTTGTATTATCAATTATAATTAATTAAATTCCACACTATCCAATCTGTCCGTGAGATTGGCCATTTATAAATTTGATGTATAAAAATAAATAATAAAGAAAATATTTGCTCTATATTTTAAATTTATGATATGACATTATGTAAAATGATACTTATTATCTTCCAGAACACTAAAGTATAATTCCTATTTATAGCAGATTATAGGTTAAGTCTACAACCTATAATCTGGAAAAGGATGCATTTTTTATTCCTTAAAGAGAACCTTACATCTATTTTCCCCTCTTTATAAATGTTTTGTTCTCTCTAGAAATCTTTACCTTTAATTTTCATCAGCATGATTTTTTTAAAGATACCAAAGACATCTTCAGCACAAATTCTTATCACTAAAATTAGAAGGAAGTGAGCATTCCTGAATTTGCCTAAGAATTCAGATTTAAACAAATTGTTGCTTTGTTTAAATTTAATCTTCTAAAGGTGATGGAGAATAGTAGTTCATTGTGTTCAGGAGTTTTGTATTTCACAGTACAGTGGAACCTCGGGGCACGAACACTTCTGACCATGATCAAATCAGGTGCCGACCAAAAAATCCACAAAACATTCAATTCTGGTCACGAACACATCCTCATGTGATGATCAAAACAGCTGCAGTGGTTTTCCCTGCCATAGCAAAAAAAAATTGTACACACATGCACAGTCAGTCTCGCTTCTGGTCATGACCAAATTGGGTTGCAACTGAAGTCCTGGAATGGATTACAGTCATGACTGGATGTACCACTGTAATTGGATGGATACTGCTAGCCATATTCTCCTTGAGAGTTGACAAGTTGTACTTCAAGCAGTCTGGAGAGTCATAATCCTTGTTTTCATCTGGAATGCATCTGGGCACTAATTTCCTGATTGTCTGGGTTGGTAAATGGAATGGGATTGGAAGTAATGAATGATAGCCATTGGGGAAGTGGGAGCAGGCAAAGCATTTGTACAATTACCATTGTCCTCCTTCCCTCAAGAATCAAAGAGTTTGCAAGAAAAGAAAGACCTGGAACATTTTCAAAGTAAGTCCCTGAACTGTTCACTGAAGAGAAACTTCCAGATTCTGATTAAACATTCCTATGTTACTCACTCACAGCATTGTAACCTGATCTAAAATAATGTAAACAGTCCTAATCTAGAACCTACATCCTTTTCTGGAAGTAAAAATACCATCTTCTACACACCTTGCAATTATGAGTAACCCCCCAAAAGGTAGAAGGGAATTAAATTACAATTCATCTTTACTCATGCTTGATTACAAGAACAGACGTTTCAACTAATACCGTACTATGTCTGATGATTTCAGTCATCTGAAAAGGACTAAAAAGAAGGGAAAGAATAGAATAAAATAAAAAACCCAAACATTTAACATATCTAATTGCACAGATAAGCTTTTGAAAAAGAGAGGAACAAGCAAAGATGTGGACACCTTCCCTTCTAATTACCATCTAAATTATGATTATTAGCAGAAGAACCACTGATCAGTCTTCCACCACTTCAGAAGGTTTTCAGGGTGATGCTTTAACATATTCATCCTGAACTCATTTTTTTAAATTGATCATTATTACAAGCAATGCATTAATTTGCATTTTAAAGCTACTATATGCATTTGGGGCATTTTCCCTTAAGCCCACATAAAATTTTACATAATTTTACATATTTTTACATAATTTGCATGGCAATTAAATCACATAATAGGATGAGAAGATGCATGTTTATTCTTGAATGAGTTGACAAAGAATGATATATTGAGACCATTTACTTCCAAGAAGAAGAAACGGACTTGCAAAGAGAAAAGGCAGACAGAGCAAAGTACACAAATTGAAACAATCCAGCCATTTCTGGTTTAGATCTGGAGAATCCTGCTTTCCACATGGAAAACACCATCAAGGTGAAGTGTCCATACAAATCTTGCATAGGACTCATATCTAACAAGCATGAAATAGCTAGACTAAATTGGACAAAATCCATTTGTGCTTTTTCAAATATACCGTATATTCACTAATAAAATTCTAAATAGTAATTGTATTAAGCCTTACAAATAATAAATCTGTTTTTTAATGCAGAAATTGAATTAAAAAGTTCCCGCTGGATTATTTAATGAGCACAAGATTGTTGAATTAAGTATTTGAATAATTACAGTGTTTAAAACAAGAATATGGAGTGTTGAATAATGGTATTTCTTATGCCAAGTTTGCAATCAGTAATTGAATAGCCTGGAGGTTACTTTAGAAAGCAGCAAGAGACTTCTCACAACTCAGACTGTGTATGGAGCACTCAAACAAGAACAAAGAGAGGCTACCACAGCTAATAAAGTGCCTTCTGAATATTATCTTCCTTTATTTTTGGGGATCTCATAATTAATAAGTACAAGTGAGTGCACTGAAACAAGGAGGAGAAATCAAGAGCTGGGATGTGTGAGAACAAGAATCGATCCAGCTTCATCTGCTTGTGTTATGATGATTATCAGGCTTTGAGATGTTATGTAAATCTTTTACTAATTATTAAGCCATTAAATATAACTGCCTGGTGGCCACAGGCTCCATGTATATAATTCTGCATAGCTTTAATGATGGGATGTCTGCCATGAGTTATACTGGAGTGATTTACAAACTAATTTTATTGGGCTGAATTTAACCTCTCTCTTAGGGAAAATGGTTTGTGGTCCAATGGAGAACACTGGATTTCTGAGCAGGTAGGATTCCAACATTATCAATTGCCTTCGTCTACCTTTTTTGACATTTTGCCATAAAGCTCCTATATTTAGTAGAGCTCTGATACAGCACAGTCCTTGAACCTGCAGCAGAATGGAATAGTTAAGGGTGATTTTACTGTTGGTTTGTTCAGTTCACATCTCACTTATTTGATTGATGATGATGATGATACCTATTCAGTTATGTCCAACTCTTGGCAATTCTATGGACCAGGTCTCTGCACATCTTGTGATCTTGTACTATTTCTTTGAGTTTTTCTATGTTCTGGTTGGTATCAGCTTTGATTATGTCCTGTGTTCTTTGATAGCCTGGTTTCCTTTTACTTTGGTTATTTATAAGCAATAAAGACAGGATTTTAAAAAATCGATATATAACATAAAAGCGAGAGGCCCCAAAATGCACAGTAGTGCAAACAAAGCATATCTCTCTGAACCATTTAAACCAATATGTCTCCTTTAATTATACATTGGCAGGGAGGGGCATATTGGCTTCAGTCTATGTTACCTTTATGATCAGTCTCTATCTGTCTCCTTTGGGACAATTGAAAAAATTAAGCAAAAGTGATGGAAAGCTTGCTTATCATCCTTATTGTTGTCATCTGACTTCATCATCATCATCTAGAATCCCTTTTTATCTGGCTAGGAATGCTCCAGAGACTACCAGCTAAAAGGAGCTGACTGTAAATTTGCTGAGTGGGAAACAGTTTGAAGCAAGAGTGCTTTGGATGAAGTGCAGGCATCCTCTCTAACTGTCAACTGCTCCTTAAAAAACCCATGTCTTTTCCTGGATTCACATGGCTGCATTTAAAAAGCAATACTAACCTATGATTTCTTAAAGAAACATGCCATTCTTTTTTTTTTTTTAAACAATTTTATTGTTTTTTTAACAAACAAACAAACAAACAAAACATAAAAACATCAGCTCTCATCCGTATTTATATACAAACAGTGAGTCGGTTGGTTCATCAGTTTTGTGCATTCATTTCGTAGTCACAATTACAGTTACCTTACATAATAACTCTTATTATCAATCCAAACTTATATATCCTCATATCATTATTAAAGAAAAAAAAGATTTGACTATACTTTTATTCAATCATGCCTTATGAGATAACTATAATTTAAGTAATTTACTCTATAACAAATCATATAATCCTACCAATTCTATCCTAAATAAAAGAAAAAAAAGAGAGAAAACATTTTATAAATATAATATCAAATACCAAAAAAAAAAAAGAAAAGAAAAGTGAAATCAATATTATTCCTTATTGTCTAACATTCTAAATATTCTATTTTTGTATTTCATCATTCAACCATTGATAGAAAAGATCCCAAATTATATAAAATTGTTTATCTTCTTGCTCTCTAATTTCAAAAGTCAATCTACTCATCTCAGCACATTCCAATATTTTCTTTATAACTTCTTCCTGCAATGGAATTTTCTCATTTTTCCAATTTTTTGCAAATACAATCCTAGCCGCAGTTAACACATTTACAATCAAATATTTCAAATCTTTACTATAAACATCTGGTAAGATTCCCAATAGGAAAAGCTCCAGTTTCAAATCTATATGCTTCTTTGTCATTTTTTCCAACCACATGCGGATTTTAATCCAATATTTTCTAGCATCCTCACAAGTCCACCACATATGGTAGTATGAACCAGGTTTCTGATGACATTTCCAACATTTTTCGGATTTGTTCTTGAACATTCTTGCTATCCTTGTCGGGGGGAAATGCCACTTGTAAAACATCTTATACAAGTTTTCTTTATAGGCTGTGGACATTGTCATTTTATAGTTTTGCACCCATAATTTCTGCCATTTCTCTAAGTCAATCCCGTATCCAAAATTCCTCCCCCAAGCAATCATAGTTTCTTTAACTTGTTCTTCCTCTAGCTTAATTTCCAATAAGTAACCATATAGCTTTTTAATCACCTTTTCATCAGTACCCATCAAAATCTTATCTAAATCAGTCTGTTTATCATAAAATCCCTCTGTTTTGGAATCCTCCTCATACCTTGAATGTATTTGCACATATGAAAACCAATTCATCTGTATACCTTGTTCCTCTAAGTTTTGTATCGATTTAAGTTCACCCTTTTCCTCTAGTAATTCCCCATATCTAACTGTTTGTTCCTTTTTATAAATTATAGGATAAGAAAACGCTTCTATCGTCGATAACCAAACTGGAATTTTCAAATAACATTGTTTTTTTTATCTTCTCCCAGTTTAACCACAAAGACTCCCGTATATAATGTCTTCTAAAATAACCCTGTGTTTTGGTTCCCTTATACCATAGAAAAGCATGCCAACCCAACAACAAATCATGACCTTCTAGTGTCAACAATCTAGTCTTCCTTAATGTTATCCATTCTTTAACCCACATCAAATTTGCAGCTTGATAGTACAACTCCCAATTAGGCAGGCCAAACCCTCCTCTAGTTCTAGCATCCTGTAAGAGCTTTAGCTTTATCCTTGCTTTCTTGCCTTGCCATATATACTTCAACACAATTTTTTTTAAATCCTCAAAATAGTCTTTTCCAAGCCTAATTGGTATTGTTTGAAACAAAAATAAAATTCTGGGTAGAATATTCATCTTAATTGTTGAAATCCTCCCTATTAATGACAATTGTAAGTTTTCACATTTCTTCAAATCTTGGGCTATCTGTTGTTTAAGTTTAATGTAATTGTTCTCTTTTAATGTACTACATCTTGGCGTCAAATATATCCCCAAATACTTAACCTTGTTTGTAACTTGGATTTTCAACAATTCTGCCAATTCTTCTCTTTGTCTTAGTAACATATTCTTTGACAAGATCTTTGTTTTATCTTTATTTACTTTCAGACCGGCCACCTCACCATATGTCTCTATCTTTTCCAGCAGCTTCAAGGCTGTTTCTATAGGATCTTCTAAAATAAAAACTAGGTCATCTGCAAAAGCTTGTAATTTAAATTCTTCCTTTCTAATTTTCATTCCTTTTATAGTTTTATCTTCTCTGATATTTCTGTTCAACATTTCCAAAGTCAATACAAATAGCAAGGGAGAAAGGGGACAACCTTGTCTTGTGCCTTTTCTTATATTAATAGAATCTGTAAATTCTCCCTCCATCATTACCTTAGCTGTTTGTTCATTGTAAATTGCTTCTATTGTCTGGATAAATCTTCTAGCAAAGCCCATCTGTTCCATTAAAAGTAACATAAATCTCCAGTTCACATTATCGAATGCCTTTTGGGCATCTAAAAATATCAAAGCCATTTGCTTTTCAGGATGCGCCTCATAATATTCCAGAATATTACTCTCATATTGTCTCTAATTTGCCGCTTTGGCAAAAACCCATTTTGGTCTGGATGAATAAAATTATTCAAATATTTTTTAAGTCTTTCTGCTAGTATTGAAGCAAAGATTTTATAATCTGCATTTAATAAAGAGATCGGTCTGTAATTCTTAATTTGAAGTGGATCCGCCTCCTCTTTTGGAATAAGTGTAATATAAGCCTCTGACCATGTTTTAGGTATCATCTTCTTTGACATAGCTTCATTCATAACTTCTAGCAATGGAATACACAGTGATTCTTGAAAAGTTTTATAAAATTCTACAGGAAGCCCGTCTGGACCTGGTGCTTTTCCATTATTTTTTTTTCCATTATTTCTTAAGTGCTTGACTTAATTCCATCATTGTTATATTACTTTCTAGCATTTCTTCAGTCTCTTTAGGTATCTTAGGTAAATTTGCATTCTGCAGGTACTGTTTAACTTTCTCCTCATCAATATCTTCTTTCTTATATAAATGTCTATAAAAGTCTTGAATAATTTCTTTTTTCTCTTTGCTGCCATGACAAATTTGACCTTGGTCATCTATTAACTGCAATATTTTCCTCGACTCTTTCTCCTTTCTCAACTTGTATGCTAGCCATCTACCTGGCTTATTTGCATCTTCAAAATAATTCTGTTTAGCATTCCTAATTTTCTGTGCCAGTTCTTCTTTCTCTATTAAGTCCATTTTATGTTTAGTTATATCCAGTTTCAGTTTAACGTCTTTTTTCTGTGGCATTTTCTGCAGTTCTTTTTCAAGTCTTTTATACTCATCCTCCAAGGCTTGCCTTTTCCTAATATTCTTTTTTCTTGTGTAGTCTATTATCAAGCCTCTGGCATATGCCTTCATTGTATCCCAAACATTCTGTATTGAAGTGTCTTCTTTTCTATTTTCTTTAAAAAAAAAAGGCCAGTTCTTTCTCCATCCATTGTATAAATTCTTTCTCCTTTAAAATAGTATTATTTAACGTCCATCTCGATCTTTTTTTTTTGTCCCTTCCATTTAATTGTCAATGGGTTATGATCAGCCCAAGTACTTGTTTCAATATTTACTTCTTGAACGCTAGATATTAAATCTGTTGAGATCCAAATCATATCAAGTCTGGACCATGATAAATGTCTATTTGAATAGAAAGTATATTGCTTAAGTTTAGCATTTCTTTCTCTCCATATGTCTTTTAAAGTTAATTCATCTATCATTTTAAAAAAAGATTTAGGAAGAATTTTTCTATTATACTTTGCTGTTGTTGCAATATAATCCAGTTTATTGTCCACTATTCCATTAAAATCTCCCATCATAATTATATTAACATAGTCCAGTCCAGCCATTTTAATATGTAATTTTTTATAAAATTCTTCCTGTTTATCATTCGGGGCATAAATTGCAGTCAAAAGTATCTTTCTATTGTTGTCCATTATTTCCACCATTAATATTCTCCCATCTTCATCAGCGTAAATCAGTTTTGCTGGGGTAGCCTCTTTGATATATAAAACCACCCCTCTTTTCTTACATTGAGTCAAAGAAGTAAACAGTTTCCCTAATTTTGGTTGTACTAACAATTGTTCATGTTGCTTTTTAATGTGTACTTCTTGTAAGCAAATTATATCAAACTTTAATTTCCCTAATTTATGAAAAATCTTCCTTCTCTTAGCAGCTGAATTCAGTCCATTTATATTTATTGTAATCAGTTTTTTCTCTTCCATGGTTATATTTTATATTTAGATTTAGCCACTCTCGTGGATCTTAATTCACACTGATCTTTAATATCCACCTGTCCACCTACTGCGCCTTCTTCTTTTCCAATCTCCATTTGTTCCTCTTGAAATTCAATTAATGAAACCTCTTTTTCTGCCTCTTCTTCTCTCCCTCCAAAAAATTCTGCGTAGAACAGTTCTGCTTTCTCAATTGAATCAATTCTATGTCTCTGTTCTTGCCATGTAAACATCAATCCTTCTGGGATCAGCCATCTGTAAGTCACCTCCTTTTTCAATAACATTTTGGTCAGGAATCGATATTCTCTTCTCATCTCTCTCACTCTTCTAGGTATTTGTTTTAAGACCAAAATTTCTTTGCCTTTATATTTCAACGTCTTCTCTCTTGCCGCTTGTAAAATTTGTGTCTTCATGGATTTTTTAGTAAATCTGATATGGACTTCTCTGGGCAGATTATTTCTCATTGCGTATCTTGTAAAGACTCGATATATCTCATCTATTCCATCCATCATCTTCTCTTCTGTTATTTCCAAGGCATCCGCCAAGATTCCTATCATTATCGCAGCCAAATCTTGCCCTTTTTCTTCTTCTATATTTTGAAATCTAAGATAAAATTCTGACCTCTCCATCTCCCACTTCAACATCCCACTTTTTTCTTGTTCAAGCACTGTTAATCTGTTATCAATATTTCCAATCTTCTCCTCTCTTCGTTTACCCCCTTCTTCAACTTTTTGAAATCTCTCCTCGTACTTTGCCATCATCTGTTGGATATTTTCCACTTTTTCCTCCATCCTCCCTGTTCTTTGTTCAATGGTGTCTGTTTTTATCTTAAGATCTTGAATTCCTTGCATAATCATCTGTAAGGTTACTTTTTCTTGTTCTTTTTCTTTATCTTGCTTTAACATTGCCTGAATTGAATGTTGTCCAGATGGTGGGGAGGCAGAGGTGGACACAGAGGCACCCGAAGGTATAAGTTTCCTACTCATTTTAGATGGTTCCAAATCTTCAAATTCTTTCAAACTTTAATCCAATTAAAAAAAAAAAGTGGCCAATTATAATCCAAAATGAAAAAAGCCAGTAATAAAAAACCCAATAATAAGGGAAAAAGAAGAAAAAAGAGAAAGAGAAAAAAAAAAAAGAAGAAGAATCTTCAGGTTCTTCCTGACCTTAATCCAATTATAGAGTAATCCACAAGAAAAAATAAAAATAATAATAATAAAAAAAACCCACTAATAATAATAATAATAAGCAAGACAAAAGCCAAAAAGAAGAAAAGGAAAAAAGAACAAATAGAATAAATTTCTTCAAATTCCACACCTTAATCCAGCCAAAAAAAATCTCAGTTGAGAAAAGAAAAAAAAGATAGTCCACAAGTATACATTAAAAAAAAAGCAAAAGTCCCAATGGAAAAGAAAAAAAAATCAAAATAAAATAGAAATGAAGAATTCAAAGGCTTCCCTTTGAAAATAAATAAAAGTTAAAAATAAAGACCTTACTAGAATAAAAATATAGAATAATGCTGGTGGAGGGGGTGGCGGAACTAAAAAAAGATTAGAAAAAGAAAGTAGAAAACAATACACTGCACTCTGCTTAGTTGTCCAAGGCTCTAATTATGACTCCCTTCTCTTTCCCACAAGCTTCAAAGCTAAACCATAAATATTTAATTATAGACAAAAATCCAGAAGGGCACCTGTAATAATATTCTACAGCGCTCTTCCCTCTATCTTATCAGGAAATGTCCTTGAGAAGGAGCCTTTCACTTCTCTCTCCAGTTCAAGTAGAATATTTCCGAGCCTCTAGTTGGCAGTGTTACAAAGTTCTTAGTTCTCACTTTCCCCCCTCCTCTCAGGACAGCATGATTAAAATAAAAAAAAGCCCGCAAGAAATATATACATATATATAAAAAGGAAAAAAGGAGAAAGAAAGAAAAAATAACCAAAGGGAGCCTCTAGCCTTAAAAAAATTAGAATATAAAAAATCCAAAGGGAGAATAGAAAATATATATATATATAAAGAAACAGTCCGGTTATCCAGTAAATAACAATGAAGTCCGGTAGCAAAAAAAAAAAAAAAAGCAAATAAAGCCTCGCTTTGACGTCTCCCTTGAAAAAACACCACTTAATCAGTTTTGTCAAAAATCACACAGATTTCTTCTAATAATCAAAGTGTCCTTTCAAACCTCAAAAAATTAGAAAAAAAAAAGTTTCTCACCCAACCGACAGACTTTCTTTCAGACTCTTTCTTTCTGGAGCTGCCCCGACTTCAGCAGCATGGGGGCTGCCTCTCCGCTGCCAGCAAAAAGAGCTTCTCCCGGGTCATCCAGGAACTTTGCGGTGTCCCCAGAGTCCACAGGGTACGCTCTTCACAATAGCCGTCCCTACGGGACGGTTTAGGTCCGTTTGGACCGGCCGGAAACGAAGATATCAGCTGCAATCAAAGAGCTCGATTGCAAACCGTATCGTCACAGCGCCAGCTCCTCCCAACTCCCCGAAACATGCCATTCTTCAATCTGGAAAAACATAATAAACAGTTCACATAAACCAGACCAAACTGACTAGGTAACACTCTTGGAATTAAGTATTTGCCCTTATGTTTGCCATAGGTGAAGCTACAAATTACTTATTTATCACTCATAAGAAAGGCACTTGATTCTCTTGAAAAGTGTGTGTGTGTGTGTGTGTGTGTGTGTGTAAGAGAGAGAGGGAGAGAGAGAGATGCAGTTCTGTGACTGATGAACTTTCACCTGTTGTCTAACAAGATGTAGCAAATTATATAATTTACAATTATAGGTATGAAATCTATTTTTCCTAGATGAAAGGTGAAGTACTCACACTGTTAGTTTTGGTTAGCTTATTGAACACAACATTATTCAAACACCCTCATGTCTTCCAAGAGAAAACAGATTGTGGTAGATCCCTTTAATCAATCACATCACTGTTTTCCCTGAACAGGCCATCTTGGTATGTTCAATGGGGTGAGTGATAGGAGACAGGAAGAGCAATTTTATATTGTGTTGATAGTAACAGATGATCTTCTCAGAAATTCATATTAAACGTTGTGCTTCTTGCCTCTTGTCCCATTTCATCAGAGGCCTTTGCATTCTCATCAGAACTGTGCCTGAGTGTAAAACTAGAACTTTGCATTTTATGAGCAGTTGCAAACAAAGACAGATGTTGGCTTGTCAGAACCCTGAATTTAATTCCTTTTTACATTATTTATGTTGATAATCCAGCAAGCATGTTCATTCTTCCTGCTTTTCCCGGAAAGGCTCCCACTTACTTTTGTTCTGTCATTTTCATTTACTTTGCCATTGAAATATAATCAAATCCAGCTTTACAACAGTAATATTTGAAGTATGTCAAGGCCCCTTACTTTCTTTTTAGCCAATAGTAAACTATTAATGAGGATGTTTGCAGCATCAGCAATCTCCACTCCCTCCACCCCCTTATTCTTTTCATATATCAGCCCAAACCTTGGATTATATAGCATTATTTATGGAGACAGATGCATCTCCTCCAAGATGATCTTGATGACATTTTTTTTTGTCTCATGACTTGTTTGATTGATTTGTATGGCTATCCATCTCACCACAATGCCTCTAGGTGAACATATAAAAATATTTTTCAAAAATTCAACATAAACAACAGTACCTAAATCCATAATATACTGTATACACCTAAACATCTGCTGCCAGCAATAACTACAACAACAGTTAAAACCATTTTATTCCACACCTAAAATCCAGATGGACACATTTCTGAGAGGAGGTCTCCCCCTTATTTTCTAAGTCTCAATAACTTTCTGTTTTGGACTCAGTGTTACTTTATCAGACTATTGTCTAGGCTGCTGCTCTTGCTCCTGTTTCTCCATGTTATTTTTAGAGAAAAAATAAGCTAAGGGTCAACTGTGAATAGGTAGTACCTTGCTCAAGAGCAGAGGTGGTGGCCCATCAAACTGGTGGCCCATGGGCTGGATGCATCACAGACAGGCTATTCCCACCCCAACTCTGTGAATGGGAAAAACAACATGAAATGTCATGTGATGGCAAAGTTATGCAGAGAGTTTGACATCTGTGCTCAAGAGCAATAACTGCAAGAGGGATCTTGGAGTCCTAGAGGACAATCCACTTAAATATGAGCCAGCAGAGTGCTGCAGCTGTCAAAAAAGCCAACATGGTCTAGGCTGCATAAATAGAGGGATAGAGTCAAGATCATGTGAAGGGTTAATGCCACTTTATAATGTCTTGGTAAGGCCACACTTGGAATACTGCATTCAGTTTTGGTTGCCACAATGTAAAAAAGATGTTGAGACTCTAGAAAGAGTGTAGAGAAGAGCAACAAAGATGATTAGGGGACTGGAAGCTAAAACATATGGAGAACAGTTGCAGAAATTGAGTATGTCTAGTTTAATGAAAAGGACTAGGGGTGACATGATAAACAGACAGACAGACACAAAGATAGCAATTTCTTCTAATGGAAATAAACCTTACCATTTTGAATTAGCATTAAAAATAAAAAGGCAACTAAATTTACCAATTGTATATAGAGTTGTAAGAAATGGCAATCTTTGTGCTTTGCCAGCCTTTCTCTCAGCATTTATATGGGCTCCCATATATTAACTTGGAGGCCAAATTATGGAGTAAGCACCATCTGAAAGAAAGCTGCACAATATAAATCTAGACTGTAATGCATAAAAGGCAGGACAGATTTATGGTTCAAAAAGGGAATCTTGATGATGGATGATATAATTAATGATAATAGAAAAGTACCATATAGAGTACCGTTATCTGGAACTGCACCCAGCATGTCAGGCTAGGCTACTCTTAAGGTTATAAACATAAACAAGCAACATTTATCATTCAAACTCATTTAGTAGTTACAAGTGTTCCAGTTCCTCTCATTTTCTGCCTCCAGATAATCCATACCCCACTTTTACCATTTTATCCCTTTTGGTGAAGTCTGCCATTGTTCAGATTTCTTTCTCCTATTAGTCTATATTCAGCTGATGTACAAGACTTTTCTAAGAGTGTAATTGTTCTCAGGAACAATATGTACTATTTACATGAAACCCTGGTGCACGATATGAGCAAATACAAACACCTCTGATGAGAAAACTCAATTTTCCTTCTTTACTCCACTTCTGAAAAGTTGGGCAGAACTTTAAGTTACACATAACCATTCTCAGAATTAGACCCACTGACACAAATCAGGCAAATTACTTGACTAAAGCCTTTGTAGTTCACACATACCCACATGTTAAAAGATATAATTTTAAAACAGAATAAAACAGCCCCCCAGCAGATGTTATCTCAGATCCAATATTCAACAGACATGCCACACTTACACCACTTTCTGAAACATTAACTGCAGGGGCTATAAGAAAACTGGGGTCCATGCTTTTCATCCCATCCTGACCTGGAGCATAGCAATAGCACTTAGACTTATACAGCCCTCTCCAAGCAGTTTACAGAGTCAGCATGTTGCCCCCAACAATTTTGGGTCCACATTTTACCCACCTAAGAAAGATGGAAGGCTGAGTCAACCTTGAGCCTGGTGAGATTTGAACTGCCAAACTGCAGTCATCTGGCAGTCAACAGAAGTAGCCTGCGGTACTGCACTATAACCACTGTGCCACCATGGCTCAAGCATCCCTTCGAGGTTGATCAATGGACTGGATGGACTTATTGTGTTTAATCTGGATCCAAGCCAGGTAGGGCTTCCTAAACCCAGCACTTTGAATTGTATTCTGAAGCATCATACAACACTTGCACAAAGGGTGGTGTGCTATTGCAGCAACTCATCTCCACCAGGAGATACATTTGAAAATGGGGGGTTCTTGGTGCTCTCTGAGCTTGGCTGCTTTCTTGCAGATCTTTTATTACTCAAACTAGGTAATATCATCAGCACTGAGTATGTTACCTAGTTTTGGTAATGAAACATCTGCAAGTAAACAAGCAAGCTCAGAGGACACCTCATTTCAACCCTAAGCCAGAAATAGTCCCCTTTATTGGTACATTTGAAATTGTTTTAAAACGAATCAGCCATGAACCTACCCAACTCAGTGTTGTATTCTCTGACTGGTAGCTCTCATCAGGATCTCAGAATGAGAGATGTTTGGGATGGAGCCAGAGTATCCACCACCAAATCAGTGGTGATATGCTAAGGGTTCAGACTGGTTCACTTGAACCGGTAGTAAAAAAAAGCCTCTGACATCTGCTAAAAGGAGAAAGAAGAGAAAAGCACAGGATCAGCCGTCTCACTTGCCCCTGAACATTTCTCTTCTTTATCCTCTCAGCTGATTGGCACTGCAGGCCTCAGATGGTGTGGAGAAAGCTGGCACATTAGGTGCGCATGCATGTGTGCATGATCACCGAACCGGTAGTGGAACAGGTAGGATCCCACTGCTGCATCAAATCCATGGCTCTTTCTAACCAAATATTCTTAGACATCATAACTACAACCCTAACAACTAATTCCCTCCCCTTTTTTATTTCTCCTCAGTGAAAGAAGAAGGATAAACCACCTTTGATATATCAATGAAAGAGAAAGCATTTAATAATACAAGTCTATCCCTACAAATTAGAAGGCTTCGTTACCCTTCTAGTCTACTTGATTGTTTTTATCCCCTCTCCACCAGTTCTACTCACATCTGCATTCAGTTCATTTGGGAAGAAAGCAAATTCCTGTTAAGCTTTCATATGCCAATATTCCTCAGTAGCCTTCTGGATTACTGCAGTATGATAACAGCTGGTTGAGGCTGCAGGTTCGCAGTTAACAACTGCTGCTTACTCTGAAAGAAATCCCTTGCTCAGGTTATAAGGATAGCTTTATAGATGCCGACTTTTCTCTTATGCTTTGTCACATCTGCTAGTCCTGTCACCCGTATCATGCATCCCACCTGTCCACTCCCAGATATTCCTTTGAACATCTCTGAAGGAATATAAACAATGTCATTTGCAATGCAAATATCTTGCTATCACACATTACTCTCACCTGTTGAATATGAGCCTTTTAGGCATTCAGTTGTTCGCACATTATTCACACTTACAGGACTCTGCTAACATACATACTTTGGTGCCAGATGTAATTAAGTGCATAATATTGGGGTGGCTGATACCCGTGACTTAATTCCTTCTTGACAACTCCTGAAAGAAATAATTTTCAAAGAGCATTACTGTAACAATGATTTCCAATCCCGAATGCCCAGTTGGTAGCCCTTTGCTAGATTTGGAAAGAGAATTGATTAAAACAAGAACATCAAAGAGGAAGATATTTAAAGTCATGATAACACAAAAGACAATCCTTGGCTCGTAGGTGATATGTAAACCCAGAATGCCTTTGTGGGTTCCCAACACCCCAAAGTCATAACACCAAACCTCAGTGACAAGGTGAATAATTCTGAGAGGGAAAATCTTCATTCCAGTTGTTATTTTTTTTGAAATTTTCAGATTGGGAATGGAGGCAGAAGAGAGGCAAATTACTTCCATTTCCAGGTTTAAGAATGAAAAATAACCCTAAATCATGCTACTGATATTTGACCATATTGATAACAGTCAGGGACTGCTCATTTTTCAGGAACCTTAAGGTGAGAATGGAAACTTCTCTTCCTATGATATCATCACCACCTTCCTTTGATGTCATTGCCTATTCCTACAATGTCATTACTACCTCCTGGGACTTCCGGGAAAGCCAAGAAGCTGTATTGAAGCCACAGTTCCTTGCCCCCACCCACCATGCTGAAGAAAACATGTCTCAAAAATAACAATTGCAATAGCACTTAGACTTGTATACCACTTTATAGTGCTTTACAGCAGTGTCTAGGTGGTTTACGGACTCAGCATATTGCCCCCAACAATCTTGGCCCTCACTTTTACCAACTTTGGAAGGATGGAAGGCTGAGTCAGAAGGTTTGAGCTGGTCAAAATCAAACTCCTGGCAGTGGGCAGTTAGTCTGCAACATTGCATTCTAACCATTGAGCCACCAGGGGCCACCAGGGGTTGAGTGGATAAAATGGCCTAGCTGATGCAGCTCTTTTTCGTTCTTGTCTTTGGGGTGAACAGATGGCAAAATACCAAAAAGAAAACTTGCCCAAAAGCATGAATAGTACCTACAAAGGGGATTTCAAGAGTCTTAATTTAATATAATAGTTGAAATTAGAAGGGTACTAAGGGACTATAAAAACCTGCATAATTAAAAATCTAGCAGTTAGGAGATGAGAGTAACAAAAAGCAACATGAGAGAAAAGAAGAATTGAGGGGGTTTCTTTATCTGTACAAATCACATTACAGGAGACACAGAACCACTTTTATTTCTTACACTGTAAAACCTCAATGCAATAATCCCTTTGTGGGAAGGGAATGTCCATTAACATGAACATCAGTTTTGAGTACTTATATCATCTGTTTATTGACATCACTTGCATAATTACATAAAGGACATAAATTGGATCATTTGGAGTAAAACCTCAGTTTGACAGTCACTAGAGGATGAAATTCTGAAACAAATATTTGTCTATTGTAGCCAAATTCCTAAGGCCCATTAATCTGCGGCTTTATTGTATTTATACCAGTCAGTACTCATCATAATTATAATCCTCTAAATGTGTTATTGTTCAGAGATGAAGAACTCTGACCTTGGAATGGGACAACTCACTGCAGCCAACTCACCATGGTCAACTCGACATGGCCAATTCACCGCAGGACAACTTGCCACTAACAATTCATTGAGGAATAACTCGCTGTGGGACTATTCAAGAATTCAACTTAATTATTTAAAATAATTTTCAAAATAATTTTAATTTTTGTCATTCACATTTCATTTTGTCCCTTCTTTGGCAACTTTTTTTTTTAAGGTTCTATTCCACCACTTCTTTGATATTAATGTAACTCTTGTCCCCATGGAGAGTTGGCCATGGAAAGTTCTCTCATGGCGAGTTGGCTCTGGTGAGTTGTCCTAGATCCATCTAACTTTCCTCCCAAATGTTGCTGACCTAGAGCTCCTCTAGGCCATGCTGGCTGGAAGTGCTAGAAGAGTATATGGAATGCTACCATTTTCCAAATATTTCCTTATTCTTCCTGCTTATGTCCATGTCATGTATTATGGATTCTGTTCTGCAGGATGAACCTTTAGATAACTTTGTGAAATGATATAGACATCTACCATTGGATACTATGGATACAAATGGTACAATTCTGAACAGTATCTGCTGATGCTCGACATTCTTTAATGACACAAGCATGTGTGTTATGCACTATGTGCATTATGAATCTGAAAAAGAACATGACACAATATTTGGGAATTTTGTGAAAAGATAAATATTTCCTCAAGTTGAGCTGAATACCTGGGGACTACTTGGGCACATCCATGTAGTTTTCTTGGCAACAGTACAGAATTAATTTGCAATTGCTTTGGTTTTAACTTTATCATCCTGGGATTTCTGAAGTTTCCATTTAAATACTAATTAGGTTCAAGAGTGTTTACATTTGAGGATCAGCCACATCAGCTATAATTTTGGTCTAAAAACAGCAGCACCTCTCTGGTTTAAGATCACAGTGTATCTATTAAACATAACCTAAAGTTGTAAATTCAGTCCAGATTCTTTTCACACAGAGAGGGTGGGGGAGGGAGGAAAGGGAACATAGTGGAGCAGACAGACAAGTGAACAAGTGGTCACAGGTCTTTATGAGATCTGGCTCCTTTCAATAGGTTGTTTTCATTGGCTCTTGCAGATCCAGCTATGATATGGCTTCATGGAGTCCTGCTGTTTCTCATCTATGTCTGGAGGATCTGAGATCTGTCCTTGGCTAGCTAGTAATACTACATACACAAAAGATATTAAAAGGTGCACTATAAAATATACACTGGAGTTACTTTTTCTTTTTTCTTTTAAAGGCATGCATTGGCCAAAATTTCAAAGCTACCTCAAGTCAAGTTTCAAATGTATATAATAGAAAGTTGCAAGTACAGCCAATATGTCTTTTCAATACTTTAAAAAAAATCAGAATTTGCCTGCCAGTATGAATCAATGGAATGGCTTCATGGGTGGGATTCTACCGCTTCGGCCTGGTTCTATAGAACCGGTTGTTACAGTTCCTGTTGGTTCGGAGAACCGGTAAATTGGGCCTCTGACTGGCCCCACCCCTCTCCACTTGCTTCTCCGTTCCCTGCCCAGTCAGTCCCTATTGCATATGCACAACATTGTGCGCATGTGCAACATCCCTGCAGCCTGCTTCTGCCCACCCACCAGGACAGCCATTGCTTCCTGCCTTTGGCTGTGGCAAAGCGAAAAGCCTGCAAGCCCCCCCCCCTCCCTTCTGTAAATGGTTCCTGGGCATCAGAGAAGCAGCCCAATTGAATTCTGTTTCTCTCTGCTGCCCAGGAGCCAATTCCCAAAGGGGGGGGGGGCTTGCAGGCTTTTTGCTCTGCCAGGAGAGACTCTCCCAGCAAAAGCAGGTGAGAGAAGCAGCCTGCAGCCAACATGAGCTTCTCCACTGATCTGCCTGCTCACAGGTAAGCCTACGAGTCATGCTAGCCCTTCCCCCATTGTCCCCGGGCCTCCCCAAGCCTCCCCCAGCCATCTCTGAAGCGCCCTGGGCTTTGCTCAGCCTGCCTACCTGCCCCCTGATCCCCAGGCTCAGCTAGCTGGCTGGCTTCCCCACCGGCATGGCCCCATCCCGCCAGCAGCACTGGCTGGGGACTACCTACCTGTCCCCCCATCCTGGGCTCTCCCAGCTCTCCCTACCAAATGGCGGCTGTGGCCTCCCGTAAGCAAAATCATCGCTGCAATGTCTCCACCACCTCTGCCTGCTTCTCCCAAAACAAAAGGAAGTGGACGGAGATGGCAACCGTGCTGCTTATGGGAGGCAGCCATGTCTGCCCTAGCTGTCGCCCACAGAGGTGCTATGAGAGGACTGAGGCAGAGGGGTGCTCAAGGCCCTGCTGCAGCCATCACCATTGCACGCGAAGGTGCTGTGAGAGAACCAGGGCAGGGGGGTGCTCAAGACCCTGTTGTAGTCATTGCCGTCACACATGGAGGTGCTGTGAGAGGACTGGGATGGAGGGGTGCTCAAGGCCCTGCTGTAGCCATTGCCATCCAGGGTGGGGCTGTGTGTGATCAAGTCTCTGCTGCAGCCGTCACCATCGCACGCGGAGGTGCTGTGAGAAGATCAGGGCAGGATGAGTGTGCTCTAAACCACGCTGCAGCTGCTGCCCCCCACTTTCTTCTTTTTCCCACCCCAAACAGCTTTCCATTTCACCCCTGTTGTGGATTGAATAATTAGAGGCTAGACCAGGGCATTAAAGCAACAAGACTTTATTCAATGAATAAAGGACTGAACATGTCAGCGCTGCTGGGAGCAGGCTTCCAATGAACAGCGGCTGACTTGACCCTGCAGCTGGCTTTTATAGCCGGCTGCTGAGGTGAGTCAGCCAATGAGGAGCAGTCAACGCCCCTACAGTAAGAACGGACCTGGTTGGGAACTTTGGTAAGTTCCAGGGACATAACAACCCCGTTACTTTCTGAGCTCATTTCCCACTCCAAACTGTGCTCTTTTCCCACTCCAAGCAGCTTTCCATTCACCCCGTTCCTTTGTGCGCTCTTTTCCCACGCCAAACTGTTTTTTTGTGAGGTACGTAAGACCCGCTGGTATCTTTAAGTGGTGCAAATGGATCTTAAGGATTGCTTTTCCTGGGTATGCACTTTCTGGGGAGCTTAAATGACCTCTCTGCTAAAGGCTTTCACTTTATGATCAAGAGATGGCTGCTGATAGTTATCATTGCATTTTAACTATTTTAATTCCCTTAGGTGCTCTGGCATCCTACCTGACTTGTAACTCCGGTTTGCAGATATTTTTAATTTAATGATTGGTATTTAGGGCATCTTTTTGCAAGCAAAGAAGCTTTTTGTATTTGTGTACAGGTTATCCTTGACTTACAACAGTTCATTCAAAGTTACAATGGTACTGAAAAAAGTGACTTATGACCATTTTTCACACTTATGACCATTGCAGCATCCCCACAGTCATGAAGGCCAGAAAAGGAGAAGCACCCCTTGATATGAGTGATGTTGAATTGGGCATGCCCAGCCAGTCACATGACCCCCAAGCGACGCCCAGCCAGTCACATGACCACCAAACTGCACTCACAAATTAAGCCATGCCCAGAGAACCAGTTGTTAAGAAATTTGAATCCCACCCTCAAAGGCTTGCCTTCAGAAGTTGTGGGTGCTCCATCACTGGAGTTTTTAAGAAGAGATTGGACACTCATTTCTTTGAAATGGTACAGGGTCTCCTGCTTGTGCAGTGGGTTGCGCTAGAAGACCTCCAAGGTCCCTTCCAAGTCTGGCATTCTGTTGTTGTTATTGTTGTTGTTGTTGTTTTTGTTATTATTCTGAAATTAGAGCAGTTATATCTGTCCCCATAGAAATAAAACCAACTAAGTTCTATGAGAATTTCCTTCAGATAAATCCTTACTGAGCTTGCACTTTTGATGCCACAAAATAGACATTAGAATTCATTAGAATTCTTTATTGGCCAAGTGTGATTAGGCACACAAAGAATTTGTTTCCGGTGCATAAGCCTTGGGAAAAGGTAAAAAAAAAAAACATTATATGAAGATACTGTTAGGTATAACATAGGTCACCTAACGTAGTTTGGGTAAAATAATATATATAAGCTAGGATTGTTAGTTTAAGTGTGTGTCACTTTAAATGCAAAGCATGTAATTTTGGGTGTGGTGTGAAACCACCATAAGAGGGAGCAAGACAACCTGATTGATTGCTGACGATTCCCTGACGGTTTGCTGGCAATTACCGACAATTACTGGATTGGATTACGTTGCATAGTTTGTTAGCTGCGTCCTTTCACTACTGAAGAGTTGCTGAAGGAAGAGAGGAGTTTTTGAGTTCTTCATATCTCTCTACTGCGAGGAGATATATCACCGGACTGATATTTGTAAGTGTACTGACCTCTCTTTTTCGACACTGGAATTTGCAAATGAATAATCCCTGGACGGACTGAACTAAGTGAATGATATATGGACTGTTTTTGACTATGCTTTAACTCTTGCCGGAATAAAACTATTTAATTAGCACTGTGCCTCTGTTTACTGAGTGTAAGCTACAATCTCACATATTTTGCCTGCCTGCCTGCCTGCCCTGCAGATCTTGCTAGGGTGTATCCCTAACAGATACCAAAATTGGTCTTACCAATGGAAGTGATATTATACCCAAATACAAGGGATTACAAGGAAAATGGTCAGATATGAAGAATTATTAGATAATCAGGGAAATTTAAAAATGATTGATAGATTAAAAGAATAAGATATAACTATAGATTGGTGGTCATACTTACAAATTCAGACAAAATTTAAGAAACATTGAGAGATAGAAGAGATAGAAAAGGACTTGCAACAACTGGATCAAATTTTGACAAGCAAGGAAATAAAATTTATAACAAGAATGTATAACTATTTGTTGGAAGTGGAATTAGAAGAAGAAATAGTAAACGGATCAATGATTGCCTGGGCAAAAAATGTAGGGCATAATATAAATTTGGAGGATTGGGAAAAATGTGATAACTGTAAATCGACATTGTCAACAGCATTTAAAGAAAATCAATATAAAATGTTTTGTAGATGGCACCTAGCCCCAGCAAGACTGGCCAAAATGTATCCAAACGCAAAAGCAGAATGTTGGAAATATAAATATAAAGAAGGAACATTCCTTCATATGTGGTAGCAGTGTCCAGAGGTTAAAAATTTTTGGATGAGGGTACAAAGATGGTTATTAGAAATTACAGATCACAAATTAGAACTCACAGCGGAAATATTTTTATTAGGAATAATTAAGGGAAAATCGAGCAAGTTCATCTGATACATCATTATACATATCATAACCGCAGCGAGAATAGCCTTCGCACAGGGATGGAAGAAGGAAAAGATACCACCTGAAGAAGACTTGACACAAAAAATAATGGATTGTGCGGAACTGGATAACTTCACAATGGAATTAAGAGGCAAAGATGATTCAGATTATTATGCGGTTTGGGATAGGTGGTACAAATGGGTGGAGGATAGAAATAAGTTGATGTTTATGTATAAAAGGATATGTATGTATTAATAATGACACAAACACTGTTAATGTGAATAGAGATTTGTATTTTTGTTTTTAAAAAATAAAATAATAATAATAAGCTCTCAATGTACATACAACAATGGTGATAAACAACAAAGTTATAGTCATAAGAAGATAGGTAATAGGAAAGATGCAAATAATGATGGTAATACTGCCTTTTTTAGATAATTTGACAGTGTGGTGGGTATTAGTTGTTTATGATGGCATGTGAGGGGAACTGTCCTTGTGTCTATGCTCACTGGAAATATAATGGCCAGGACAGATAGACCAATGGCAAAGAAATGTCTGTGACTTTGGGACAGATCTCTACAAAAGGAAATGTGCTCCTCACAGCACAGACCTCACATTGTTGTTTTTCTCTGTCTTCTAAACATTGCTTTTGTGCCTATTTGATTTGATGTGAGGTGAAAGCAAACTGTCTCTGTCAATCGTGATATACTGACAAAATAGACACCTACTCCTATCGTGTGTCCTTTCAAGGGGCAATCCTTCAAAAGAAATATCCACATTCCTTTCAGTTCTTATGAAAATAAGTTCATGGAAACCTCCCACCTGCTTTGCAAAGCTCCGGTTTTCAAGAGTGCAACCTTTTCCAAACGATCACTGGATTGTCTAGTGAACCAAGAAAACTATCTCCAGTTCTGTGAATATGGAATTTTGTCTGACAGATTTCACTGATGCATGAAGAACCTGTCTGAAAAAATAATACACTCTTATTAACTTGATCTTTTAAAACTTGGCAGCTGAAAGTGTATCTTTAAGCACGGACAGTCTGACTTGCTGAGCCAGGTTTTTTTTTTTTTCTTTCAGTAATAGAGCTTAAAAGCTTCGGCAGCGATCTGTTATTCTTACAAGAGACAATACAGCTCCCAACAGGCAGAGAACAGAAGGAATTAATGAATTGGAAAGTCAGATTCTAACACATGAGCTCTCAAAAGTCTCCCTAGACCAGCAAGCCGATTGTGCATATCCAGTAAGTTGCCACTTTCAGAGTTTGTATGTGTGTGATACCATCAAGGGAACTGAGAACAAAGGTCAATCAATCTGCAAACTACCTCCAAGAAAGGCAGTACCATTTATTTAGGATATACAGAGACATCCATGAAACACCCACACACCACACACCACACAAAAGCAGCCTTTTGCTTTAAAGAAAGAGAGCATAAGAAATAAGCAAGCAAGTGGAAGTCAGCAGAGTTCAAGTGCTCTGCTGTTAAAACACTTTTGATGGAACCCAGATTCCATGGATTCCATCCCATTAGAGACAAGATTTCTAAAATTGCTTTTAAGTTAATGATTTGTCAGTAAATTGTTTACTTCCCACCTGCTCTTTTCTAGGCCTTTAACGAATACTGATTTACTTTATTTTGCTTCCTGACTTTTATATTTAACCCTTTTAATTGATTGTAGCTAATTCCACTTTGAAAGGCACCTTGGAATTCATTTCTACTACAATATAAATGTCACATTCATAGATAGGATGTTTCCACCTGAATGTGTTTGCTTTTGGCCAAATAATATGCTTTCAAGAACCAGGTAGAACTGAATAAAAACACACTGCCTTATTTGTTTGGGAAGAGAGGTGCTGATTTACACTTACTCAGGAGGCATAAACTGGAGGCAAATTATTGTTGAAATTACTCCTTTGTTTTGCACATTTTTGATTTGTGGTCTATACATCTAAGGAAGAAAATCATCAAGTAATTTTAGTCTGCTACAGTGGTGGGATTCAAAATTTTTTACTACCAGTTCTGTGGGTGTGGCTTATTTGGTGGGCATGGCTTAGTGGTCATGTGATTGGGTGGGCGTGGATTGGTGGTCATGTGACTGGGTGACGTGGATTGGTGGTCATGTGACTGGGTGGGCGTGGCCAACTTTACATCACTCACGTCAAGGGTGCCTTGCCTGGCCTCAAAGAGATACAATTTCCCTCCCTATTTATTTACTATTACTGAACATCCAAAATACACTATTTAATCCTATGTATATATGCCATACGTGTACGTACATATTACATAGTATAGTATGTGTAAAGGCACATAAAAAGATACATTATCTACTATATACTGTATGTGTATGTACACACACGCACACAGCTCTTCTAAAACTATATACATTCAACCTCACTGCATTTGGGAAAACACACCCATAGTCCACTTTCTGTCACACCTTTAACTATAACTTCTTTCTCTTTTTCTTTCTTTCCCTTTTCTCTTTCTTTTCTCTCTTCTCTCTCTCTCCCTCTCTTTCTCTCTCTCTCTTGCCCTCTCTCTCTCTCTTTCCCCCTCTCTCTTTTTCTCTCTACTTCTAAAGCTAGGAGAGGAGATCCACCTGAAAAAAACAAACACATACACACACACACGCGCATGCGCACTTCCAAGCACCCATCTGAAACAAACACACACACATACACATGCTTCCAAGCGGCCAATCATTACAAGGGTTCTTCCCAGCCAGTTTCCGGTCCTGTGTTGCCCGAAAAAGCCAGCAGGCAAGGCTTCCAGGTCCAACAAAGGGGCCGCAGTTGGGACTTCCTCCCCTCCCACTTTTGGGGCTGGAAAATTCAAGTGAGGTGTGTGCTACAGCCTCGGCCCTCCCCCTCGCCAGCAGCTCTGGCCTAGGCAGCTTTGGTTTGGCTTTCCTGACTGCCTGAAACCTTACCTTTCCTTCCTTCCTCCCGCACCGAAAAAAACATGCGGCAGCTATAGGCTTCTTGCAGCAACTTTGCTTTTTTTCTCCAATGCGCCGCCATGTTCAGCCATGAACAGCCATGTTCTAGGCACCGGCCACACAGGTCCACCCCATTGAGCTCACTGCACTGGAGGGACTTGCCCAAGCAAGTCCAAGCGGAGTGGTGCAACATTCCAAAAGAGGCGGCTAGAGACCAAAAAAGAGTCACCTCCAGCTGCCCCTTTTTCAGCGCAACCGGCCAGCTGCTGCTCCCCTCCTTCCCTGCCTGTTTGTTCTGTATGGCCGGGCCGGGGAGGAGGAGAGCAGTCAGCCAACTGGGGCAGGCTTCTTGTGCTGCAAAAGAGGCAGCTAGAGGTGACTCTTTTTCGGTCTCCAGCCACCTCTTTCACAGTGCAAGAAGCCTCCCCCAACCAGCCGACTACTCTCCTCCTCCTCAGCCATACAGAACAAACAGGCAGAGAAGGAGGGGAGTAACAGTCCGGTTGGGGGAGGCTTCTTGCACTGAAAAAGGAATGGCTGGACATGTGGCCACCTGCTGGCTGGCCGGGCCGGGCCAGGCTGAGCTGGAAGAGGCACATCTGCCGGGAGAAGGAAGAAAGCATGCTCCAGGAGGGCAGGCAGGCGGGCAAATGTCCGGGGCCACTGCACATGTGCACTGCATGTGTAGCAGCTGCACAAGCAGTGCACATGTGCAGTAGCCATGGGACATCCTCCCTAGCTGCGCCACAGTTGCTACGTGGCAGGGAAAGCTAGGAGAGTGATCGGGGCAAGTGAGCGACTGGGCAACCGGGCGACCGGGTCGGGGGCATGACCAGGCAGGGGTTGCCACTAGTTTGGCGACCCATGCCAAATCACTGCTATCGGTTCACCCAACCAGTGCGAACCAGTTGAATACCACCTCTGCTCTGTTAATAATTTATATTTGAGGTAAAGCTGAAACCTTCCAAGAAAGGAGAAGTTATAACTGATCTGAGTTAAGACATAGGGTTATTACGTGCACATTTCTTCCATTTGAGTTGTCTAGGTAAATCAAATTGGTTCTATGCAACATTGTGGTTTGAAATTAAATCAGATTCATTTGATTTTTCAACCATTCAATGGCTGTTATCCCTTCCCATTTGACAGTTCAGCTCAGTGGTGATGAGTGGCTCATCTCTTCCATTTGGAAAGTCAACTTGATTCAGAAATTTGATCATAATGACTTGGAATTAAATATCTGAATAATCACAGCACCGATTTTATTTTATATATGGTCACTCATCTTGCTCTAAATTCTAGGCAGCTCACAACTAAAAGATAAAATCACATCTATGTACAATAAAAATAATAAAACCTGTCAACAGAGACCTGTTACCATAGCTAAACTCTCCCATGTATCCCATAACAACTGCAACTCACAAAGCTCACCCTATTTTAGTGCTTGAGGGGAAAGCAATATTTTTGTCTGCCAGATCTTTATGCATGACTAGACAAAATTTATATGCACTCTTCCATATATATACCCTTCGTTTTATATACTCATTCTCAGATACTTCCATTTACTCTTGCTTTTGCCTCCCTCTTCTCATTCATCCACAAGAGACCATTAGGATGCGGCTGCTAAGGTGCAGCCAGCAATGTACCCACTGCAAATCAGGTAATCAGATAGCTAATAGGACCACTTGATTATCTGCTATTAATAGCAACAAAATATTACCAAACTCATTTCCTTCAAACCAAGGAAAGATACTAATCTTATACATGCTTACTATGTACCTCGGGCCATCCATTTTCATAAGATAGGTAAAAACTAAAATTATGTTGTTAAGTGAAATATATTTTCCTCTCACCATTTCAATAATGTAGAAATTCTATAATGTTTACTTTGTCCAGTATATCAAAAGAAGAGATTTGTGAAAAGCAAAGCACTCTCCCTTTTAAATACATTCCATTTGAATCCATTGATCTTCTCTGTGTCATTCTATTCTAAGGCTTTTAGGGACCATTTTAGTAGGAGGTAGAAGCCCCGTGGCACTGATAATTATTATGACTGAGAGCCATATGGATCCTGGATTCCTCCACAGGCTATTGTTCTGTTTTATTCATCACACTTCCTTTGAGCAAGTCTTACCAAGTCAGAGGGAGAATATGACTGAGGCTCCGTCAACCTCTGAATCTCAGACTTAAAAGGAAGCAATTTAAGTAGTTTGCTATTTTTCAGCCGAGATGGCATAATTTTACATTTGGACAAAATAAAAATTAGAGGAAAAAATGGTTTTGAAGGAGGTAAGGGGGAGGGGGAAACATTCTCTCAGTCAGAAATTGTTATTCTTCAGAACTTTAGCTTGTGAAAAGCTTGTTGAGTTTGATGCACAGTCGTTCCACCAAGGAAATCTGATTGTCTGCATCTCTGAGCTTCCACCAGATCAAAGAGGTGTTTAAATTGTAACTTAGCGTGCTAATAACCACTTTGCCCACTTACCTCATTTTAGGCATCAAATCCTACAGTTATTCTGTCTCTATTAAAAGGAAAGCATTTACCGACCTGCTGTCAATTCCCAAAAAGAACAAACTAGACCAAAGTCAGTTTGACACAAAGGAGGACTTTCACAGGGGAACGGAACAAGTTCAATGAGCAAGACACCTGAAAAAAAAAAGTTGAGCTCTGCACATTAATTCTGAGTCACAGCAATAAAATTTCTCATGTAGCATCAATAAAGAAAAAATAAACACGCTTCAAGCTTCAAATCAGGCCCTTGGCCTCCAAAATGATGAGGGAACTGGAGGCTAAAACATATGAAGACCGGTTGTGGGAATTGGGTATGTCTAGTTTAGTGAAAAGAAAGGGTTCCAATGTTTGAGGGGCTATCACAAAGGGGAGGGGTACCTATTCTCCAAAACACCTGAGGGAAGAACAAGAATCAATGGGTGGAAACTAATCAAGGAGAGAAGCAACCTAGAACTAAGGAGAATTTTCCTGACAGTTAGATAAATTAACCAGTGGAATGGCTTGCCACCAGAAGTTGTGGGTGCCCCATTGCCGGAGGTTTTTAAGAAGAGACTGGACAGCCACCTCTCTGAATTGGTATAGGGCAGTGGTGGCTAACCTTTTTGGGCTCCTGTGCCAAAAATTGTGCACGCGCTTGCACACTCGTACTTGTGTGCCAGCACCCAGAAGGCAATGCGCCACCCCCCAACATCTCCTACGCATGCGTACACTATCCCACCCACCCCCCCTCCCTGCCCCCTTACCTGCACTGCGCCTCACAGCTGATTTTCAGCCTGTTTGAGGTCCTTTTCGGCCTGCCAAAGGCTTGAGGAAAGCTTCTTCTCCGAAAAAAAATGGAAGTGATGAAACAGGGCTAGATTTCAGCCTACAAAGCTTGTAGATGCCTGCAGAAGCCTTCCTCAAGCCTTTGGGAGGCCAAAAAAGGCCTCAAATGGGCCAAAAATCAGCTGTGAGGCATGCACATGTGCAGTGATGCAGTTTGCCTGCATCTCACATGCTGGCACAAATGGCTTTGTGTGCCACCTGTGTGCCATAGGTTCTCCATCACGGGTATAGGATCTCCTGCTTGAGCAGGGGGTTGGGTTATTTTGTTATTCTGCCTTCATCACCTTCTCCATCTGATTGCACACCACACTGTGGTTAATGAATAGGGCAAAACAGCTGATACATATCAAATTATTACAAAACAAGAAAAGATCTCAGCAGCAGCAGCTTAAATGTATACTCAATCACAGGCCTCTCTATTTTTTTCCATCATTGATATTGTGGATGTTATTAATTAAGGTTAGACTAGCTTTAAGTGGCTCATTCAGACTTATAGACTGGCATTTAGTATGACTCAATTGCCATCTTTTCACAGTAGGTAAAAGTGGTCAGTGACTGTTTTAATATGTCATCTCTTGTAAATAAGTTTCACTTTTGGCTCAGATGCTGCACAAAGCTATAATGTGTATCTGTGTTTTTGGCTTAGCATTTTGAAGGAACTCAGATATTGAGATTTGTATAATTAATCTTCAGATAAAGACAGCAATTGGAACAAAAATTCCCATTACTATATAATTTAGTCATAATATGTGACATCACATGACTATGCTACTTAGCAGTGGCAATTCTAGCATTTCTGCCATCATTAAGTGAATCACATACCAATGTTAAGTGTGACTCTCACCACTTTCTTGCTCATCATCTTTTCCCCAAGATACTGCCAAAATGTTTAGGAAATGGAGCATCTTAGGTCTGTAGTAAAGATTTAGCACATAGCACTTAGACTTATATACTGTCCCACGGTGCTTTACAGAACTCACTGGGCAGTTTACAAATGTCAGCATATTGCCCCCAACAATATGGGTCCTTATTTTACTGATCTTGGAAGGATGGGAAGCTAAGACAACTTTGAGCCAGTCAGGTTCAAACTCCTGTATGGACAGAGTTTGCCTGCAATACTGCACTTTAATCTCTGCAACACCAAGATTCTGGACCACCTACCACTGTATTCCTCTTCACTGATAGTGTCACTGATCACACTATCTTGCTGAGATGAGTTAAGCCTCAATCAGTTGGAGGAAGAAGAGGAGGTATTGCAGGAAGGCAGAACTCAGCTTAGATGCTGAGCATTGGTGAAAGCATATCTGGTGCTGGCAAGGAATTGGAGAGATGGAGGCAGAGGAGAAAGAATGGGGGGTGGGGGTTAGGAGCTAATCTTGGCTGTCCTGGGCCAAGGATCCAGGAGGCATTATCTGCAAATCTCCCACTGAATAATATTGAGTAGAGCTGGCGATACAGCAGCAGCAGAAGAAGTGATGTAGTAGAAGATAAAGAAGGAAAAGAAGCCTGCTGTTCTGCCACTCTGGCAATCTAGAAAACTCTGGCCTGGCTTTCAGGAAGCCTAGTGCAAGGCATGGGATCAATAGCAATAGCAACAGCACTTAGACTTCTATACTGCTCCATAGTACTTCACAGCACTCTCTGAGTAGTTTACAATGTAAACATATTGTCCCTGGGTCCTCATTTTATCAATTTCAGAAGGATGGATGGCAGAGTCAACCTTGAACCCATCAGAATGAAACTTCAGGCTACACTGCATTACCAGGCTATTCCATCTTATTCCAATCGTATTTTGCCTCTGAGTTGTTCTTATTCAGGAAAGCAGGAAAGCTCTGATGCTACAAGGAAAAAGACACAATGCAGAACACACAATCCTACATGAGAGTGGAAAATAGATATTGTTAAGGAAGGAAACTGGCTTGGTTGGGCAGTATAATAGGTGGGGCATAATTTTGACTCAGCTGCGGTATTGTGACCTTCCCTAGTGGTTTCTCCCCTGACTTTGATTACTGGAAACCAGCAGTCAAAGTCCCAAGTGGCAATCACATGACTGCAAGGATGCTGTGATGGCCAAAACATCAAGGATTGGTTGTAAGTCCTGCTTGATCAGTGGCATTATAAAATTGAAGCTGTTACTGACCAAGTGGTTGTGAAGTGAGAACCACCTGTAAATCATGTTTTATATCAAAAGTTGGAAATCTATGACCCACAGATGGCCCATACAGTGCCATTAAATTTCCCAAATGAGGCCTCAAATTTGCCTCCCTCCCCATAAAAATAGATGGCTTAGCATTTGAAGGGATCACTTGTCGTTTAATCAAGCAGCATTGGTTAAATAAACCACAACTTCATATGATATTTGGACCAGGTTAATTTTCCACTGATTCCTTGTCTCTCTGTTAGCCTCCTGTTATATAATACACCAAGGCAGGAAAATTGCTAGTGAAAGAGGAAATGTAAACCTGGATGTACTTCTGGAATGGTTTCAAAGGTTACTCAGAATTTCTCAAAATTGCTTTTCCATTCAAAGAGACATCCAAAGAGCCTCCAGGATGTACCCTGAATTCCCAATGGACTAATTTTCTAAAGTAGATGGAAGCAATACCTCTTCTTGTACAAAACTCACTTTCTACCTTATGATTAATGGGCCTATGAGAAAAATGTTTAGAATGTCTGTTGAACCAGGTATTCCTGTTTTGAGCACTGTGTTTTTTGCACCCATATGTATTATCCTGGCAGTATATTGCCATTTGCTAGGCTATGAAGCCAAATCACCACTGGCATGAGTGACAAGACAGGATTGTATCTTTCAGCTGCAGTCACAACATCACCGAAATATGGTGGGTGGTGAAATAATTGTATTCTTCTAACTGATATGATTTCTTTTATTTCTTTTTATTTATTTTGATTTGTCAATCGCTTACAAGATAATAGGTACAAGTATATACATAGTTATGAATACATGAAATGGGTACATATAAGAAAAATAAAAGAAACAACAGGACAGGGACGGTAGGCACGTTGGTGCGCTTATGCACGCCGCCTACAGACCTCTTAGGAAAGGGATGAGGTCAATAGTAGACAGTCTAAGGTTAAAGTTTTTGGGGTTTGGGGAAGAAACCACAGTTAGGTGGAGTATTCCAGACATTGACCACTCTGTTGCTGAAGTCGTATTTCCTACAATCAAGTTTGGTGAGGTTAACCTTGAGTTTGTATCTATTGTGTGCTCTTGTATTGTTATGGTTGAAGCTGAAGTATTCATTGACAGGTAAGTCATTGCAATGTATGATTTTATATACCATACTTAGATCAAACCAAAGACAGAGTAATTCAAGGTTTTCTAAGTCTAGAAAGGTTTTCAATTTTATATCAGCATAGAGATGCACCTCTGCTTTTCCATGTGGTTTATAAAGTACCCTATTTTCTTTTAATACATGTATTATTTTCAGTTCCCTCTATTGTGGTTGTCTTTCTACTCTTAAATGCCATACTAAGAGCACCAACCACAGATAAAGAAGGGGGGAAATGTTGTTTGTTGAGATTGCACTTGTACTTAAAAGGAAATGCTTCGCTTCACTGAAAGCTTTATCACTTCAAGTGCCTCACCCAAGAGAAGTAGTATACGTAGCCCAGCATTTCTGCATCACAGAGTGGTTGTGTCGCTTTGCTTGAGAATGGGTGGATTGTGCACCAACAACCTTCATGCTAGAAGCAAGCTGGGAGGTTGAGGCAGACCAGAACTTCCTTAACCTTTAGGGTAGGCCCTGCTTCCTCCATGACACAAAGGGTTTATTTGATGTGGGCTGCATCCACTTCACACAGGCCTAATTTTTAACCAAGGAATAAATTGTACAAAAATGTGTGGACTTTCTGGCACCAAATTACATTTAGCAGAAATAATCAAAGAATAAATAACAGATAAGCTGATAATCGGAGTTGGAAGAGACCTTGTAGGTCATCTAGTCCAACCCCCTGCCCAAGCAGCAGACCCTACACCATTTCTGACAGATGGGGGTCCAATCTCTTCTTGAAAGTCTCAAATGAAGGTGCTCCCACAGCTTCCAAGAGCAGGTAAAACTATGTCTTATTTCTCTTTTCGAGTATGTCTCAAATAAGGCACTCTGATCGCAACCATCTTTTTTTGTCCTACAAACTTTATTTTAATGCTTCAGAGCTTGCCCTTCATCAATTTTCTCCAAGGATTCAATCCCAAAGGGGAGGAGAGGTGCCTATTCTTCCACTTGCAAATGACAAATTCAGAGTTTTGCTTTGATTAATTTTAATTGGTGCCTACATTAAACCCACTATTTTATTTTGGCCCTTCCCTGATGATAGCCAATTAAGCAGTAAGATTAGAGTTCAGAATAAATTTTATTCAAAGTTTGCACTGCCTCTGACTGTAACAAGCAATTTTATGAAACTTAGGAGTTGAAATTGTAATCTCAAAGCATTTTTTTTTTTGGTAGAAAGCACAAATTATACTTTGCATATAGGCTGCAGCTGTGGTAGACAATTCAATGTGTAATAGGTTTAAATTTTCAATCTTTACAATTCGCTAGATTTTTCTTTAGATTCCATTAAAAACATGCTCCATTATAAGTATTTGTCAGAATAAATAACTGCAAGTAAAAGCAAATTCTTTTTTTTATATCACATGTTCCCCATATTTTGCTAGAATGCTTCAGTTGAACAAAGAGAAAGCAACTGCCTATTTGCCTTTGAAGTCAGTCCTCTTATTTATATTGCATTTAACATCCTTTCATCTTAATCTGAAATATGAGAAATTGTTCTCAGTTTCTCAAGGTACACAGAGACATAAACAACAAATGTATCTAGGCCATCTGCATAGCAAAATATGAATTGAGGAAATTAGATTCTAAACTCTAGAAAGGGCATATATTTTACAAGAATGAAAAATGTGACAGTAAAGTTGTAAATGCCTTTTTCAACTATTTTTTTCCCTGTAGGAACCATTTGGTTTATCAACCTAAATAAATTATCTGTTTGCAGATCTCACCAGAGAATCAGAGAATTGTAAATATACCAGTCCTGCAATCAATCCTGCTCCAATGTATCAGTTCCTCTCCCTGCAAGGAGAGGTTCACCTACACTATCCAGAAGCCAAGAAGTATAGGCTAAAAGAGAAAACATCTGTTTTCTGTACCTATCAGGAATTCATAATTATTTTTATGTGGAGCAGGAGGAGGAGGAGGACAACCAAGTCTTCTAACAGAGTTTTCAAATAATATGAATTAAGATGAAGATGTGGAATCTTATTGGAAATGTAATAAAAATGTATCACAATAAATAAGAGCAAGAAGAAATAGTAGGGATTACAAAGGAACAATTTTTAAATTATTCCAAGATAAACCATGGAACAAGATTGTAGCAATGGTCATGGTCTATCAAGATAAATAGATATTTGTTTCCCCTGTAGATATAAATGTATTTAATAAATTTTCATTGCCAAAGACTTTGGCACAGAATTTATTGACATCTGGAGTCTGATGACTTCTTTTAGAAGCATTCCTAAAATTGTGGCCAAATGGTATGTTTAGAAGATCACAGTAAGAATGTAATCTGTCATGTCCTCAAAAATTTTGCATAGTTAATTTTGGCTTAAGCATTTTGGGTCTATTTCACTTTTAAAATCAAAGTAGTTTTAGATTTAAAAGTCTTTGCTTAATGTTACTGTTCCTTTTATGCTTTTTATGTGTTTATTCTTTATGTTATTTTGCCACAATCTTTTCAGCACTTTAGTGATAAGAGCTTGTTAAATATATGAATTATCAATAACAGAAATCTTATAATTTAATACATTATCATGTATATAGATAGTACTAGACTCAGATTGTAGTCCCTCCACCGCCTATCACCATCACCAATTTTACTCTGCCCCATTTATACAGAGTCTCCTGACAGATGCCATGTGAGATGCAAATCTTTTTTAGGATTGTCCATTGCAAACATGGTAATTCAAAGCCTGGCACTTTTTTTGTAGGAACACAAATAGTAATATTTATCTTGTTGGGTATTAAGATAGCAAATCCTTGAAGTGCACTTGTTCCCTTCTCTAGGCTTCTCTACTTCATCATGTGTCATTTTATATATCAAGGCCACATGGCCAATATCAGAAAAAAAAAAACCCACCAAACTCTCATCTTGCTGGCATGGCAAGCTAATTATAAAAACAGAGAGCAAATCCCGTACCCATCAGCATGAATGTTTTTACTTGGTTGGGAAAATTAACATCTGCAAGCCAACAACGAGCTCAGAGAGCACCAAGAACTCCATCCATCCACAAAATCATTATGTGAGAGTTCCGTCTTCTACTGAAGAAATTCTGCCATGGAAGCCAAATCCATTTCATCATGGGTACTAAGAATAATTGAAAGAGTTGAAGTTATTGTACCAAGGGTATTCTGCTGGTGTTTTATTAAACATCCTTGAAACTAAATCATTTTTTGCAATGTTTCTCAACCTTGGCCACTTTAAGACCTGTGGGCTTCAACTTCCATTATTCCTCAGCCAGCCATGCAGGTAAGGAATTTTGGGATGAAGTCCACAAATCTTAAAGTTCTTAAGGTTGAGAAACACTGGCTTAATAGCATGCCAATAATAAATATTTGGTCTCTTCTGAAAAGATTTAAACTGTCTATCTGCTGTCATTGTTTCATAGTTTCTCATTCTAACCACAGCACCACTGTGGAGTAGGATGCTCCTACATGTGAAGTAGCAGCTTCTAGTTTATTTTTCTTCATATATAAACTGAAGCAAAGCCTGAGAGTCAATATGATTTCTTCTTATAATAATAAGCGGTAATTTCTCATTGTGTCTAAATGATTGTTTGAGCTTCTGTACTTAAAGCCAGACAAAATGATGTTATCTGCCAACTAAAAACAAATTCCAACACTATCATATGATATCATCTTTCCAGTTTATCTTTTGCACATGAGGTTCATAGATTGATAAAATGATAATCATTTTTATTCTGCTTGCATGAAGGGAAATAAATCTGAGAAATGCTTTAGTTTTCTAAGTGGCTAAATATATAATCCTGGAAGAAGTACAATCCTTTACATTATATCTATATAAAGGCTTGAAATGAAGGATGACTTTTAAAATAGGGGACATCTGTCTAATTTTGACATCTCCAAGTGTTTGAAACCATTTTATTGTTTGGTTTAGCTTTTCACTCATGCTTGATCATAATAATTTAGATTTTGTTCCTTTTGTCTCCCCATTCTTTTTTTCCAAACTACATTAATTTGTTACTTTTAATTCATTTTTATCAGTAAATACTATCACACAGAATCCATTATTCAAAAAATCTCAGTCTGCTGTTCCAAAATATTAGTAGGCTTTGCTATTACTAATATTTATTTTTTCCATTATTTAATGGAAAAATTGGGCAATCCATTTTATTATACTTTATTATGTCTGTTATTAATTTTTAATCACTAAATGGATTAAATGGATCATTAAAGATGGCAATTATGTTCAGGTCATTGCTTACATGACCCAAAGGTTGAAAAACTTAGCCAAGTGTTTAATACTCCTTGTCATTAGCCTTTTGGTTATACCTAAGTTCAACAAGTGTAATATTTTTGCATCAAACTGCATCTTCTTCCTACTTGTCCTAAAGCTAGCAAATTTGATATTGTATAGACAATGTGGTCTTATTCTTGAAAGACTTGGTACAGAATAATTTGGGGGTGGTGGTGTATGTGTAGGTAGATGATAGATAGATGGATGGATAGATAGATAGATAGATAGATAGATAGATAGATAGATAGATAGAT